>KZ506141.1:215440-337818 GCA_002844005.1 Limosa lapponica baueri | reverse complement strand
AGTTGTCTGGACCGCCGCCATCAAGGGAGAGAGAGCTACGCAGCAAATTTTTCTAATTTATATTGAATGTGACGTTCATGGTATGAAATAATCCTGTTGGCCAGCCTGGGTCAAACGCCCAGGCCTTGCTCCTCCTTGTCCCTGCACCTGGCAAGGCCCGAAAACACTAACCTTGAATCCCACAGAGCCTGGCTGGCTATAAAGTAAATATCCTCACAAATTCAGACACTAGAGTCTTCTAAAAGTGCAATTTTCCCCAGCATTAGAAGAAAAGTTAGTCCTGTGTCTCTCAGCCCAGGACAATGGCTACAAAGATATTGTAGCTACAGCATATGACACAGAACTCTTATTTTCAACATTAAGGCTGTATAACTAAAACAGCGTGCTGTACAGAACTATTACAAACAGTGTTCCTTTCCTTGTTTGCAAGTGCAACAATGGAAAAGTAATAGAGCAAACAGGCTATTATTCTAGTCTTTTCTTGCATACGAATAGACTCCAATAAACTCAGACAAATGTATTTATTGTCATGAAATGAAAGTCTTACTATTATGTATGACTTCAGAATTTGGCTTAAAATCTGTAAAAGAAAAGAAGTATAGAGAAGTTTATGTATTTGGTATGAGTTAACCATAAATTTAAATGTGCTTAAAGCTCAGTTTAATCTAAAAGTTTGTTGAATTGTATTTTTTTCTTTCAAATCTAGAAATTATTAAGCTAAATTTGTATGTATTTACTTTAACAGATAGGAAAAGAAAATCGAACCCTAATCTGAACGATGAGAACAGTAAGTCATAGGGTTTTCTATGTTTATGCTTACAGCTTTTTCTTTCTTACAGCTGAAATCTTTTATAAAGATGGCACCTTAAATAATGTTACATCAAAATAGAGGTTAGTTTTGAATTTAAACACAACTTTTCTAAAAATGCAGTATCTAAGGTTATGACTTTCTCATAGGCAATGTAAAAATTTATAAAAGTTTGTTCTCTTTCACTAAGGTACAGGTAGCTTGCATACACAGCTCGGTATACACCTCTATATAATAACTGCTGTTCTAGTAGCCCCAGCTAAGTAGGATACACACAGAAAGATGGTTATTTCAGAAGGCATCAAGATTTTTGTGGTAGTAACCTGTTATACCTTTGGCTTAGGCTATGGGTTTTAACAGCAAATAACGGTACCTGATTTATCTGGAATATTACGTCATCCACTGAGCCACTTCTCATCTTATGTGACTTTCCTAGACATCTAGGAATTTTTACACTGCAGAGGAAAGGTAATGCCTAATAAAGTATCAGAGTGCATATGACTGTCCTGTACTAAAATTGAACTGAGAAAAAGAAACCACCATAGAAAACTACAAAGCAATATGATAAGAAAGTTCTTAAATACCTATTAAATAAATCAGGTTTGTTACCTATAAATAAAAGCCTGATAAGTTAAAGTATTGTCAGGAGAGAGGCTGTGGCCAGTGTTAGGTACGATGGTATTGGGTTCAGATGTAATTCCTTGCTCTCCAAGCAAACCCTAACACAGCCTATTGAGGCCAGCCCTGAGGCTGCTTAATGTGCACCATGAGTGAATGATTCTCCTCCAAGGAGCAAAATTGGAACAAAATTGGAGGAAAAAATGTGATACAGCTGACTAAGTGGCCTGAAGAAACAATATGTAGCAGTTTCCAGACACATAGGGAGCTTTGGGCTTTTCCAAGGATGGCATTTACTTAAGAAGCCACCCGTGTTTCTCACTGCTAAAAAAAAAAAAAATAAATCAAGAAGTGACCAGCTTAAAAAATAACCTCTGTAGGTGGAATGAAAACTAGGGATTGGATGCAGAGGGCATGAATTCACTGATTTTTATATCACCTCAGATCATAGTCCTTGCATCTTAACCATATATATCCACTACACTGCCGTAAGTGGATACTACAGTCAAAATGACACTTTCAGAAAAACACTTTCACCTTTCAGAAATCGGCACATGCTTTAGCCAAAGGCCCTTTATTGTTTTTCTCATGATGGTGTGAAACTTTGGTGGAATTATGCCATGTGCAAATGAACAACAGCTCAAGGCAAGAAGCAATCTGGAGAACAGTGTTAGTGTGTGCCCGGACATAATTCCAGTGCATGTTGCCTGAGCATGGTGTGTCTTCCTGTAGCTTTTTTTATTACTGTTGTAGAATTTTGTTTCACTTTGTAGGCCCTAGCCTCCTCTGTGCACTTACTGAAATGAAGAAATTAAGTGAGAGGTAGCTTCTTTCTGTGGTTTTGCTTTACTTCTTCATTTTAATGACCGAAAATCTTTGTGCAACATGCAGTAAGTCATATGACAAACATTTATATTTCTCAGCATCATATATTTTTAAGAAACACTGGAAAGAACCTTTTTTCCATGATGAGTAGGTAGTTGAAGCATAAAAGCCACAGATACTTTACCAGAGAGCCTTGGAAATGACCCACATGGCTCTGGTTACAGGAACAAGGATTGTTCATGTTATCATTTTAACTTACAGCTCAAGCTGTATCAGCACTGAAGATGTAGGACGTTGACCTCAGCGCTGAAGTCCCAGTTCTGCAAACTTTTATGCAAATGCACAGATTTTACTGACAAGCATTCCTGTGGATGTTATCTAACCAGATTTCAGCTTTGTTGTTTCATTTGTATGGCTGATAGTCAGTGATAGCTTTGACGTAATAGAAAATTCAGAATTTGGACCACAGATAATGGCAGCTTTAAGGAGCCATTGTAACTTCAGCGTGGCCCAGAAAAGCTGTCATACAATCAAGACAGACATTTCACTATTTATCACTCAGTTGTTAAAATCAGACTATTTATTTGCTTAAATTATTGCAGATTTTTAAAATAATACTATTTCATTTTCTTTCTTTAAGGAGATGATTTTAACTCTCAAACTGAGGCTTTATACTTGTCAACTATCACAGCTTCGAGAGACAGTGGGAGTGTGGGTCTGTAAAAACTCTTCTTCTCACATGCCATAATTTGCACTTTTTGTATCTGTTTTTGGGGACTTCAAAGGAAAGTTACAGCACTTTAGCTTTTGGATGAACAGAGAACTCATGGGGATTTATCGGCACTGAAGCAATGGAAAGCTATGCTTCTTCAGATAGCGTATCTTGAAGTTACTGAGAATTATGCTGTCATGAAATGTGGTTTACCATTGTGAAGAGGTTATCTGAGTGCCTTTTTTACACTCTACTTTTGGACTTACTCTTGCTCAAGGGATTTTTGTTTAAGAATAACTTTATTATCTGTTCCAGTCTCAGGAATGGTGCTTGGATTCAAACATCTTGTGGGAATTTGAATAAAAGATGCACATGCTATCTTATGTCTAAACAGTCATTTTCAGGTGGAGACATCATCACATGCCTGCATCTCATTTGCTAACTTACCAAAACATTAAACTGGAAATCACCACAAGTACCCATCAGCATGGCAATATATGGAAGATATTTCATATCACAAAAGCAATAAGAGGTTGAAGTTAAATCAAAGGACAGAAAAAAAAAAAAGCAAAAAAAATCCCAACAACAACAGTAAATCAACATTATGTCACAGAAGAGAATTTTAATGCACAACCTGTGTAAAACCCCATAAGTAAGTCAGGTGAAAAGCATGCTATGCTACATGGGAGTAAGAAGTTTTACATTTGAAGTGATGACTCAACAGAATTTTCTTTAGGAGGAATTTGGAAACAAAAGTGAAAATGAAGCTCAGATTTCTCCACTGATTATTTTTAAACAGTAATTTTAACTTTTCTCAGAGGAAAAGCTGAGTTTTCCATGCCAGGCATTTATCTGTTTTACTTCCTATTACTGGAATGCCTAAAAATGCCTCATTCAACTTTGAATACGCTGTGTGCTGGGCATAGCTTCTACATAGTGCTGGTTTTGAAAAATAACGCAACAGGAAACAAATCTGTTTCTTGGATAATCATCAGGTACTGAAGCAAGGGCACTGGGTAGGATTTGTCATATTATTTTCAAAGAGCACTGGCTCTGGTGAGCTGCATTTTCTCCTAACACAGAGCTAACAAGGTTGAAGAAAGGTGTTCACATGAAAATTGCTTTTGTCATTATCCTGCTCTTGGAAGAGTGATATCTGTTTCACATAAAATATTGTATCAGTAATGTTAAGGCTTTCTTCATGGCATTTGCTCTGGATTAGATGGGAGCTGCTTCTCCAGTGCCACATTGCAGTTATTTACTCCAACACAAAGCGGACCTACAGTGCTGCTATGAAACCAGAAAGACAGCATTCACACCCTCTTCTGTTTCACTGGGAGAGCTGATTTTAAGCGGCAGGGCTGCTGTTGATTTTACTTGTGGAAGAGAAAAACTTACCTCTCTCTGTCATCACCTGTACTTTAACATCTATGTATTGTACCGTTAAATACTCATTTGTAGCCGTTGGATTCAGCTGAGACAAATCCATACGAGGCTTGCTATGTCCTTGCTGACATGGCAAATCAGGTAGATGTAAGAGAATCAGAGGCAGCTTCCTGAAGCATTGCTTAGCTTCAGATGCACTAGCAGCTTGGGGACTGCCCTGGCTTGCACCATCTAGCAATACTTAAGGGTCAGTGCATAAGGTCAAGCAATTTTCTCCCTGTGCCAGATTTGTACTCTGCTGGGAACCATAAGGACCTTCTGTTAGCTGTGGTGAAAAATCTAACACATTGTATTCCTGGAAGGCATTCATTTCACATTTTTCTATTTCTTTTTTCTTCATAAGCATAAAATGGAGGTAATTAAAACTGATTTTATATGGATGAACGTAAATAGTACATCACAGCCTTTGAAATTAGGTTATGGTGATTATCATCGTTCCTTACTGAAGTGGAAGTCACCCTGGCTTTATCTTATGCTGCTGAGTAAATGTTGGCTTGGTGTGGGCAGGGAAGAACAGGTGTGGGCAGCGCTTCCTACCCATTTTACAGGCATAGCAAGCACTACCCTGCTTTTCCTCTTAACAGTCTGCACACTGAAAGGTTTCACCTGACATCCCTAGGCAGAGGCAGCTCAGCTTTACACAACAATCCTATGTCCTATCCACTCCATTACATACGAAAAGAAGGATAGTGCTATTTACTGTAATAACCATAGGAATACCTGGACATGTATCTTGGTTTACAGGTGTCTCTATTTTTACCAGCGCTCATTGGATACTTACGAACTGCAATAAAAATGAATCAGGATGTTTTCCACATCTTAGTATGTGAAAGTTAGCTTGTCAGCAGCTTGATCAGTCTGTCTGTTTCTATGAATTCATGCATGAGTTGTTTTTTACTGTAAACCATTGAGCATATGATACGTGTGTGATACGATGAGTCTCTGTTCTTTCTGCTTCAGCTACTGTTTACACGCTGCTATCTTGAAACAGCTGAAGTAAGAGTTTTCAGATACAGAGACACTGCCTGCAAAATGTTCTAAGAGCTTGGGTTTGGATGTTTTTTTGAAAGTTTTTAAGTTTACAGTGAGTCAAGAGCTGATATTATTAGACCATAAATTATTAGATATTTTTAGATGTAATATAAAGATCACTTTGTGGGGATTTACTTTAAAACTTACTAACACTCTCAACTGGCATTATAGAGTGGCATAGTGGATACCTTGCATAGGAAGCTTCCGTTAACTTTTGTGATATTTACCTCCTTTATTAATCTCCTTACATGTGTCCCAACTAGGAGAATGTCATAAGCAATAGTAAGTTAGTGTACTGTGTAAAGGTATGGAATCAGTTAAAGTTGGTGGAATGTTTGTTTGAAAAGATGAGCAAAGAATCTACCCACTGGTTAGATTCAAAAACATCCAGTTCATTGAATTTTAATGATGACCATTTTTCACAAGGAAGTATAAAAAATAGGTTGTAAGTACTGAATTCTTCGTGTCTGTCTAAGGAACACTACTTTTGTAGTCCTCTGGCCTGCTTTACTATGAGTGAGATATTTGCCATTTTAGCACAGGAGTGACTGGCAAATTGTGTGATTTGTTTTCCTGCTCATTCCTCACCTCTGCTATTTACCAGAGATTTTAAGGGCTTGCAGTAGGTTCATCAAGGCTTTTCTACCACAGCAACATTTTTAGTACCTCTGAGTTGCAGCTTGCTCTGTGATTAGGAGCACAGAGGAGAGTAAGATTAGCTCTGTTTTATACCAAATTCACTTAGGCAACAACCTAAACGCGCTCCATTTACTTGATTTCCACTGGCACAGACATAGTTGAAAGCAAGAGTTAACATCAAGAATGTTAATATCTTTGCGAAAAGACTGAAGTGGAAAAGGGATTTCTAGCGGCCAGTTCTTACAAGACCTACATCTGCATGCAGAAAACTACCAGATGATTCCGACCACGGCTTACTGGGAGCAGCTGGGAAAGCCTTTTAGAGGTTTGGATTGCCAATGAACAAAACCCTACGTCTTTCTTAAGAAATGATGCAGTCATCTTTTCTTACAAAATTTCTTTCTTCACCTGACAGAAACATGCTGCTTGCCACCAAACCTGGTACCTTCCTACTTCACAAAACAGCGAAGGAGAAAGGTTTTACAAACCATCTCTACACTGTGAAGAATCCCTCTTACTGGAACAGATCTAACTTCAAAGTTGGCTTTTCTTTCTGTGGGGCTAAGGGTCAACTAAGTGACCTCCAGAAGTCCCTTCTAACCCAAAGTGACCACTGATTGTAAATTTGTTTTTCAATTAGCTTCTGTATCCTTTGTAATATTCTCACTTTTATTATACTCTGATGAAAGTATGACCTGAAAGTATAGCCCCAGATCAATGACTGCCATCTGGCTTGACAAGACATCCAATTTTTCCTCAGCATGTTGTCAAGTGTGCTCTGAAATACTGTTTTATAGCTAGTGCACTGTAATATTTCATATGGTAAAAAGTTGCTGACACAGGTAAATGCACCATGCAAACATTGTTAAAAGCTGACTTGAAAGAAACATTAATCAAGCTCAGTTTTATTTACTCTTGGTTTTTATGTTTACTGCCCTTTTTCTGCAGCTGAGGTTTGTTTACTCACAACCCTCTCCTTACTGGGCTTTTCCAAGTGAGAAGTGAAATGTCTTTCATATAAAGTTGTGTTAGAAATCACATTGCATAAGGAAATAAAACAAACCATATGCATTAGAAATCTGAAGAGCAGGGCTAAGTGCACTCCTTACACACACATGTTTTTCAGGCAGTGGGGCAAGATAATTGCATGAGTCTCAGCTGCCCGAGACCCAACTTTCTGTGGTGGGTGGGGAAATCTGTTTAGTCAGAAATCTAGAGTTCTAATTGCAGTGGAAATGTTACTAGCAATAAGATTATTGTGGTACTGGATGACTGCATTTGTGTATGACACCCACCTTTTCTCAGGTGAGATGATGAACATACTCTTCTCAGATCTAAAACAGACAATTGTCAGTCTTAATAATGCTCCAGTTTGGCAAAAGTCATACCAAAATGCTAAGGTGACAAACAGTGAAATAACCCTTTCCACCTTGTATTAATGGAGCAGTAAAGTGAAGCCTGGCAGAACAAAGAAATCAGGTATCGGTGAAGAGACATATAAACTGGAGAACGTCACTGAGAAAGGAGAAGCTTTTAGAAGGAAACGGGAACAAGAAAAGGTCAACAATTTTTTTTTTTTTCCAAAAGCGACTCAGAATTTTTTGTGAGAACAGTGAAGTCAGATGAGGCACTGTGAGCTCAAAGAATTCCCTGGGTCTTACGAGAAGCCATGAACTGCAGAGGGATGCTTCTGGACATCCCCAGAATATTGTGACCCAAGTCCACGGAGCTGTCTCAGACTGGTGAGAAAACTGAGGCAGCAAGAGAGCTGCAAATTTATTGAGCAAAAGCAACATATTCAGACCACTATGCGAAGTCTTTGATTTTCTATATGTTTGCCATGCACATACCTCATGCTCCTAAAGAGTTGTGAAGTAAAAGATAAACCACAGAGTGTAGACCTTGTTGAGATATTGGGGAAGATGTCAGAGATAGAGCCTACTTCTGGACTAGTTAAATGCTCAAAACCAGGAGCAGAATCTGATTCAGCAAACTTAGAGATGGAGAATCTGGTGAATTCCCAGCTGAGAAGCTTATTTACAAGAAATTTAGACTCAAAGTTCACAGAACTGGATGAAGATTAGTATATGCTGTGAATGGGAACTATTTCCACCTTCCCATACATTCTGCTGTTGACATAGACCTAACACTTTAAATTCAGAAGAGACCACTGGATCAGCTTTTTTTTAATTGCTCTGGTGTTACAGTTTATGAATGATTGTTCAGGTTCTTTATAACAAGCCTCAAACTTCACCTCTACAAAGTCATTCAGTTTTCCAAAACTGAAAGTGTATATGACAATTGCTGCAAGAGAACAGAAGATCAGAGCCCCAGCTGCCTCCACTGGGAGGAACTTGGTTGGGTCAGGTATTCCCAGGATTGCCACAGTGCTGAGTTGTACAATTGCACCCCACATCAGAGAGAAGGAGGTGGAAAAAGCCCAAGGGTGTGAAAAGTTTTCTTGCATCAGTCAAGACAGTGTTGAACAAGACATACTCTGGAAGCCATTTGAGGGCACACGCCAACTCTGCTCAGTTAGTCATTGCTGATCTTGCCCAGTCTCTGATGCTTCAGACAAGGGTGCAATTAGGTTGGAAGCCAAAATGTGCACTAGAATAACTTAAGGTTCCTGGTGCTTCCAGGTGACCAGCTACAGCCCGAAACATGGAGATTTAGGTGCGCATCTTGCCTGATAGGTGAACTGCTAATTGGCCGAAGCAGAAAGGGTCTTGACTCAAATAGGGAACACTATGAAGAACTGTAGGAAGTGATGAGCAAAATTAACTAGACAAATGATCTCACAGTCCCATGTAGCAAAGGTCCAGGATTTTCTCAAGTCAAAAGTCATCAAGCTATGCATCTTCTCTGTGCTAGGTCTTGATATAAGTCATTCATCCTTTGTTGATCTGCATATTTTCAGCTTCATTCTTTAATTGGTCTCCCTCAGGTACCCTGTCAGTTACGGCAGCACAAATGCATATGTAACTTAGCTCCAATTCTGGGATATGCATATGACTTGTTTCTTGGTATGTTATTTCAAAATAAGTTCATAACTGAGATAATTAATCTTCCTGTTTCCGTCCTGCATGGTTGTCCTTTTTGTCATTGCCCCTTTCCAGTACGCAAGTACTCCTTGTATTTTGCTTGCCTGCCTGAGAGGGAAGACAGAATTGCTGTTAAGAAAAATATCTCATTTAGGTTATTGGAGAAATAATTCACCAGGATGGAAAGGAGTTTTTTAAAAGTCAATAGTGGCATAAAAACAAAGGCATAAAGTGGCTCTGTGCTAAATGCAATGTAGAGATTAGGCTTCTGGAGAGTTTTAGAGTAGGGAGACTCAGAAGAAGCTTTCCAGTGAAAGTCATAGAGCAAAACCCAAACTTGTTTACAGCTAGAGCTCAGTAAGTTTATGTAAGGGAATGTATGACTTGTGTCTTGTGACACTGGGGTCCTGGACATGGTAATCATGAGACCTTCTCCAGTTCTTAAAGATCACACAAAGTCTTTTTACCACATGCTGAGATCGATATCTCTGAGGATACCAGCTTTCCTGGAGTTGTAACTTTTGAGGCATTGTTTCTGACTCAGTAAGTGTTGCCTGTATTAATTTTCTTTTCTAACACTCTTTAATAAACAAGAGTAACAAGCTGCAGTTATCCACCAACGAGTTCTTGCTCAGAGACTCCGATTGCTTAGGCCAATGAACAAAAAAAAATATGTCTGTTTTTTTAATAAAAAAGTTTTGCTCTTGGTGTCTGGCCAGACACTTGTTCAAACCTGGGGTTTTCCCAGGAGAACAAGAACATGTGCACTGCTTTGATATATATTGAAACCTTCCTTGTCATGAGAAACAGCTCTCATCTTGCAGTGTCATGAAGTAAATGCTCCAGTAAAGGGACTTGCTGCTGGTTTAGAAACCAGAAGCCTCGCAGTTGGAATAAGGAACAAGGCAAACCGCTCCTCAGTCGTGTGTGGTGGGGTGGTCTGTGTGCTAGTCGTTCTCATGTGCGGGTAGATGCTCGGGCTTGCTGGGCCCCAGCCTTTCACTTCATAGCTATCCGGCAGTGGGAGCACCAGTACGGAGGGCAGGTACAAGTTTCTGCCCTGCCTGCTGCTCCGATCCTGCGGGCACTGGCCAGAAACACGTGTGTGTGTGTGTGTGTGCGTGTGCCACTGGCAGGCACGACGCGGCGTAGCTGTTTGCAGAACTGGGCTCTGTGCCGTGAAGATACGCTCACTGAAGGGCAGCTACAAACGCACCTAAAATAAATCGTGCTCGAGAGTCTGTGGCAACACAGTGTAGGGGGGAAAAAGTGACACAACCTGGTTTAAACCCCTCCCTGTGACTGTGAACGTCCCTGAAAATCTTTTAAATTGTAAATTAAATCCAAAAAGCCACAGTGAGCTAAGAGGGACAAAACTGGAACGAGTTAGGGAATCCAGCTTGTATTTCAGCCTAATTCTTCGAATTTCTCCACTTTGGTAGATTTAAGTTGAACTTTTTGTTAGTTTCTTAACAGGATACAGTGTCTTTTTTAAATATCTACTTTTGTACAAGAGAGGTTCCTCCTCTGGCTTTTGGAAGGCTGGTGCTTGTTTTCCTCCAAAAATTAGGCCCCGGAGGTTTCAGTGCTGCAAGCTGCTTTCTATAAGCAGATGTGATATATTTACAGAAGCCCACTGAAGTACATCAGACTGTACTGCAGCAAATATTCTTGAATGCAGGGACCTGCTTTAATGAAGCATCTGCCCAAACAGCAGGCCATACACCCCAGTGTTCAATTTTATTTGAACTTACAACTTTGTGAAACAGCTGCTGTTAAAAGCAGCAGCAAAATAGCTAACTAAGTTCCTGAAAAAGTAGGAGTAATTGCATTGAAAACTCAAAACGGCTGCCTTCTGAAGCAACAAGGTGGCCTGTTTTGGCCCCATTTTCTATCCTGGATATGAGTTCACATATCTTGAGTCCCTCAAGATAGGGACTACTTTTTTTTGTACTGAATTTTGCTATTTGTCACCTGGTTTATTTTGTAAGAAGCATAGAATTTCCTGAGAAATGGATTTCATTAGCTGACTTCATGGTTTTGTAAGTTAGTGAAGGACCAACACAGTATCTTGTATCTGAGAATCTCAAAGTATTTTCCAAGTGTGTGGAAACACTATCATACTATTTTACTGATGGAGAAAGCAAGCATGAACCTTAATAAAAGCCACATCTCCTGAGTTTTCACTACCATCCCCATAGAATTAGTTTTAATATCCTTGCAGGGCAAATGAAGTGTCCGTGAGCTGCAAAATGAGGGCTGTTGCACAAGGGAGTATGAACCAGGAGTGGAGGGCAACCTCAGCACAATGCCCTCCCCAGCAGAGCACAGCCCCACAGTGCCTAGGCAGGACCAGGGCTGGTGACACAATCTCTTGACAACCCTTCTACAGCCAAGGTGATGAGTCAGGTCCAAGGCCCACCCAGGGGACCCAGTTAGGTGCAGCCGGCTAGGCCTGGAAAGGGGGCAATCTACAGCACGGGCCAGTGGTCCAGCCAGGAAAAGCAGTAAGTCAGGATGGCAGGGAACAGGCTGGGCACAGACGTACCTACAGCTCAGCTCAGGCAAGGCTTGGGTGCCTGGGCATGAGCTTAAAGGGGGCTCCTGGGCCCATGGGCAGAGGGTCCGTTGTGGGGGTCACCGATGAGGCTGCCCAGGGCAGCTAAAGCCTACTGTTACACATAGACCCCTGGTAAAGAGGAGTCCATTGCCTTCTGTAATACATATCGTGTTCATTATTACTAGTTTTAATAGCAATCATCTTTTTACAAGGGCAGGACATCTCCTGTGACTCCTATTTTTAGAGCAGCCAGTTCTGCAGTATCTATGCTCCTTCTGCTTTAACTGTCATATTTAACTACAGTCCTGCACATTGCTATTTTTAAAGTGTTTTTTTTTTGTAATAGGGAAGCATTGATGCATAGAGCTATTATATTCATACTCAAATATAACTTTCTGTTAACAGGAATTAAAAGTCAATTAATTTCCAGTTGCTCTTCAGCACATAGCAGCACTACTTTTTCCTTAGAAAGCCAGGAACAAAGTTCCAAGTAGAGATTTGGAAAACTCTGAGCAGAAATACAGCCAATTTGATCCCTGTGCGTACTCCAGTAGACTTTTCTCCCTGATAATATGAAAGCAATCAAGAAACAAAAGTTGTCCCAGCTTCTCTATAGTTAAGCTCTGTTGAGCTGACCACAATGCTGCTAACAGATCTTACCTCAAATTAGGGGGATTGGTTACATGCTTAAGTGACCTATTCACTTCTCTCTTTCTCAAAGCGAACTTGGTTCACTCTAAGGAGATGCCACACCAGGGCAGCTTCCTACAGCTACGCGGCATGACTTTGCAACTTTGCTACTTCTCACAATGCAAGGGACCAGAAGATGGGTAGGGTTGATAACAACAGCAAGTGGTGGAGACCTTCCTCACTCTAGTTCTGCTGTAACTGAACAACCATGGTTAGGCAAGGCCTTTTAACTTTATACAAGGTACCATGTCATAGGGCCAAGCGATTTTCAGTTGAACAAATCATCGGCTCAAGTACTACAGAAAGACCTAATAGCAAACAGAGTAATGGGGAATTACAAACAAGATCCCATAATAAGATCCCATCATTTACAGAAAAAAAACCAAAAACCAAACCCATGGCAAAATGCAAGAACAAAGCAAGTACTATTAAAAAAAAGCAACGACAGATGGTAGCTATGATAATACCTCCCCCCACAAAACAGGGAATAGGCTGCTAAAAATCTGCAACATGTTTTAATAAGCAGCCCTGAGGATGTGAAAAGAAAATAGTTTCATAGCTAAGCAAATTCTCTTTCGGCTCAGTTATCTAACCCCTGCCCTGGCTGTTGGGCACATCACCATGCTGTGTGTCTCAAATAGCAGCAGGATTTCAATGGGGTTTCTAACCAGGAGTCTGATGGCAAAGTAGTAAAGGCTTCTTTTTATGTTTTCAGTCCTATTTTCTGCCTGATTCCTCTCCTCTCCCCCTGCCCTCCTCTGCATATTTCGTTATTTCAAATTTCGTTGAGCATGAGGTGACAGCAGACACAGAAAAAGCAAAAAAAAAAAAATGACCACACATTTGTTAACATTTTTACCTACATAACTAACATCAGCTGAGTCAGAGTAACACTCTCTGGCTGATGTCTCCAGTAATACCTTTTTGCTGGCAAGTTTCTGAAGGCTTTATTTTACAAAGAGATGTGAATATTATATGGAACTTGACTAATGTGCCATTTCAAGTCAGACTCTATAAATACAATCAGACAAGCTGTGTGATGCCTAAGCACTGTCCAGGGATGCTGGGTGTGTGTGAGGGATGTTTCTGAATGACAGGGGAACAACAGCACAAGTTGCTTCTCATAGGAAACATTGAGGGAAAACAGCAACATGGCTGCAAGTTTTTTTTTCTTCTTTTTTTAAAAATTGTTTGCTGTGCACTAGCAGCGTGTATGCGTCTTGTAACAGAGACTCGGAATCCAGCTCTAGCGTTCTTACAGTTCTAATGACACCTAGCCCTCGTCAAACAGGCACAAAAGCGGTACCTTCCTTTGCTATTGGCGTGAAGGAGGCCTGTATTTTGCCTCATTTACATGCTGAAACACCAGATTGCTAACTGGTTCCACCTGCTTCATCAATTATAATGAAATTATAATGTCCTGCTCTCGGTGCAAAATTCTGTATTTCTGCACCTCTTCTACTCTTCTGCTCGCAGAAGTTCAGTTTTCAGCTCCTTAATTCAGATTTTCAGATCACGTTTGGAAGCTTCCTGCCAGACCTTTACAGCCACATCTGCAACGTAGCGCAGCACTCTGCCTCTAACATGGGCATTTTTTCTTGCTGTCTCAGCAAGGGGCATATTATTTTGAAATCCAGTTCATAGTGGGAGTAGGAAGGGATGAAATGGCAGTATTTCAAGGATTGTTATAGAACTTGGAGAAGAGGATCACAAGACCAAGGTCTCACAAGGGAAAAAATGTCACATGACACAAGACAGCATCTGCTTATGAACAGTGCTTTTTTTAAACCTATTTTTTTCTCCAGATTTTGCTGGGCAATGGTGTGTCTGATTTTCCCATGTATACATAGAGCTAAATCCTGGGGGGCACCAACATCTTGCAAGTCCCTTTATGTTCAACAGAAGCTGCAAAAACTGAACAGTTTCAGGGACTGGATCTATAAACTTAGTTTTTCTACTAACGTCAGTTATACATGTCCTGTGCTTGTTTACAAGCCTTGCAAGCTTTTCATTTTTTTCCAGCTGAAAAAGCAAAGGTTGCAAAAGCAGTTCTGCCTGTGTGCTTTCCCATAAGCTCTCAGTTATCTATCAGTTATCAGAGGAATTAAATAAAAAATAAAATTTTGCAAATCCACCTATTAAAAATTAATTTGTAATTGGTGAGTCACTAGGATTCCCTTTTTCATTTCTGTACAGACTAATTAGAATTCTATCTATTTGTACATGGTTTTCAGATAAAATGGATACTCTGTCAAAGGACACAAACAGGGCATTTTGAAACGTGTTGTCTGAGTAAAAGCTGAAGGGGATCATGGGATACTGTGGATGAAGCATGCGAGTTTTGCCTCATTTAGTGTTGGGGGCTGCTCATGGGCTGTGTATTATGCACCCCAAGCAGAGGTGACACAGAAATGACAGTGTGTTTTTGATTCTGGCCATGATGATTTTCATCCTTTATGCAAACTTCTTCATGCTTTTCAAGGAACAATAGGTACTGGCTGATTCACTGATTTTGGAAAAAAATCATAAAATGGGAGGAAAACTTGTCTGCAACGTAACAGCCTACTCAAGAAATGGACCCACGGACTTTCTCCTCCTGTTTATTCAGTACCTATCCAAAGGCAAGCTCACTGGATACTCCCTAGGTCTGAGACTGGAGGGAACAGTGAACACCAGATCATTATTCATACTGTCGAGTTTGACAGATTTTGCAATGTTTTCCCCCTCACTTCTTCCTTCCATGATTCCCATGTAAACACAAACCACACTCACATAAGCATGGAGGTGCAGATGGCCTGATCCAGTGCCGCCTCTGTGGCTGATCAACCTTGAAGGTCAATAGTGAAACATACGCGTGCCGTCAATCACTCATCTTATACACACATTCACATTTTAGGTCCTTTTCAGCTCATGTACAATAATTTTCCACATCCTGCTCACTGAACTTAATGCCGGGTGAAATCCTAGTCAGCAACCTGCAGTCCTCAGGCCTTTTTGATTCTTCTTGTTGCCTTGGTACTCCTTTTTGATGTGAAAGGGTGAGAATAGCCAACAGCGTTCAAGTGACAAGACCACCTTGAACTGTACACTGATAAAATAACATTCTCATTACTATCAGTAAGGTAATAGTGAGTTGACATTTGTTAGGGCAAAACACCAATGATTGAAAAAGCATTTAAGAGTTGATATTGTAGCCCCAGTTTAGGAGTGCATTAAAAACAAGCTCAGTAATTTTCAATGTGTGAATAAAAACCTCTCATCTTCACAGCACACTGAAGTGTTTAACATATTTAAGCACTGCTGAAGCCAATGTGAGTGACAGAGGCACTTAAAGCACATGCTTGCTAAACTGGAGTCTTCTGACTAAATGTCTTGCTGCATCTGTGCATTTTCAGTCACAGAGATTCTTTCAATATATTCAGGGCTGGTCAGCAATTTTCATTGACCTATGTAAGTAAAACAGAAAAATGACTCTTATTATGGAAGTATAGTATTCTTAATACAACCTAGTAATTATTCTTAATAAGACTATAAACATGCCAGTCTCTGAGACTGAGACCTGTGTTTCCCAGGATTGTTTAAGAATAACTGGTGCTATGTTTCATCATGTGATTCCAAAATGATGAGTAGTAGAAATATTTCCACCTGAGCACGCCTTTATTTTGCATTAATTGTCCTTTATTTACTTTAAGTATTAAGCCAAGTCATAAGGCAGTCTCTGAGCTGGAAAATGGCGTTCAATGATATATAACGTGCTTACCAAAACAAGTAAGCTCTGGTGTACAGAGTTGTATTTTGTTCTGTCAGCATTCTAACCAGTTTGCTTCCCACTCAATAGTTCTGTGGATACGGTCTACAAAAGCTGAAGTGCTTCTCTTTTTTTTTTAATTAAGATTGTATCACTGAAAATAAGTGCTTTGATTACATTTAGGAAAATGTCTATTCACCTCTATCAAGGAACTGCTGAAAGGTTGCCATGGTTCAGCGACTGAAACAATGTGACTACTGGGGTGTAGCCTAAAAGCAGAAGTTCATAGAGCGCTTCCCCTTTTATTTTACTGTTTTGATGCTATCTAATTTACATCTGCAGAAGAGCAAGCTCTATAGCTCCACACAGTGTTTATTTACAAACGTCAAACCTCTAAGCAAGACACAGGATAGTTAGAGATCTTTCTAAAGGTGGATAAAGTCAACCAACTCTCTGTAATTTTTCTAATGCATTCTTCTTTAATGGATATATGTTTCTGATAGGTTATTTAATATTTGTGAGGTCTATCTAAGAATATAACAGACAGTATTCACACTTTTTGTGTACGTGTGTACTACCAGCTAGTCCTGATGTTGCATCTTTTGCATCTTCAGATATTCAGCTGAAGTACAAGCTTCTGCTTGACAAACAACTTGAAATCTGTCTCCTTAACTAATTTACACACATAACAATTTGGTGAGGCACATATTATTAGCAAGACTTTAACAACAAAGGCTTAGGTGACTTCAAAGACCACACAGGTGTCCGTGCACAGTCTCAGACAGGAAGTCAGAACTCTTTGCATACAATTGTCCTCACTGCTCTGAGACTCCAGATTGGAAAACACATTTTGCTTGATGGCAGTGGACAGGCATGAAGAGCAATTTACTCATAAATATAGAAATGAAAAGGCTCTACTTTATGCTGATGGTAATTATCACATTGAATGGGTTACCATTTAATCAATGATGATTTGGGGTGGGCAATCAGTTTTCACATAATTTATCAAGAGATAAATGATTTCCAAGTTCTGTCCTGCAACTGGAAGATATTTTAAGTCTGCAATAAATCACTAACAAACAGGGGAAAAAAAAAGAGTTCGAATATAATTTATTTTACATTGCACATGAACAGGAAACAGTTAAAAAATATGGTGCCTCCTCCGACAGCAATAATTTCAGTTGTACTTGCAGCTGTATTTTAGGGATATTAGGACATTTCTACCCCAGAATCAACTTGGCTGAATCTGACACAAGGCCCTTATAAAAAAAGGTGATTTATTTTCATTGTAGTCACTGATGAACTAAAAACTGAAGTGATCACCCATTTCTTTCAGACACAACCAGGTAAGTATAGACAGGAGATGGGCTCCTAAGGCGATGAGAGCTGGGAACTGGAATTCCTGTTGCCCAGGATGTGTGTTGTAACACACAAACTGACAGGTAAACCAGGCTCTTGAAACAAGTGTGTAATTTGTTTGCGCAGTACTTTGTGGATGCTCACCTACAGCACTCTGTGTTTGTTTCCAAGCAGTTTGGGAATAAAATTCCAAAGTTCAGATGATGAACTGCAAGGAAAATATTTAAAAAGACCTAGCTCAGCATGTATAAATACGGTGGAGTTGCTACAGCTCTCTTTGCTCACCAAATAAAAGCCTGCAGAGGGCACTGCTAATGCTACAGGCACTTTAATGCACTGTCAGAGGTTATATAATATGCACCTCAGTCCAGACAGGTGTCCACAATGAAGAGACATAGAAGACAAAATTAAGGTTTATATCAACTGATCATACACAAGAAAATCCCTCTATTTTCTATATTTTCCTTTTTTTTTTTTTTTTTTACTTTGTCCCTGGTATCTGCAAGAAAATACTTGTAAATGTGTTTTGCATCTTGACACCTCTAAGTCATGATCCTGCTTCTTGGATGGAGATGGTGTCCCACGCTGCAGATGACATCCAACTGCTTACCAGGTCACACTCCTGCCTCTAACATGTATGTTCTCCTTTACTGTTCCATCTTCAGACTGAAAACATTCTTCTTTAAATTAAACAGTGGAGTCAAGGCATGATCTATTACAGATAGTACTGTACCCATAACACAAGTTTATGGATAACATGTATCAATATAATATGTATAGCAATATAATTCAAGTGCACTTTTGTGAGTTTCAGATGCTACAATACAGAAAGTGTTGACAAAATTCCAGAAACACCTAGTAAAACCAATGCATAACATACAACAAATCTAGGTCATCCTATCTACCAAAGCTTCCACATGCAAGAACTATCTCTCCAACCATTTCGTCCACAATTCCATAACCACGTAATATACAGTAACCATACTGTGCACCCCGTACTTCAGGTAGGGGGTGTTACCTGTTAACACCATGCAGCCAAAACCCCAAGAAAGCTTAATTAATTTCTTTCCACACATGGCAGCTTGCACAGTTCTTTGGCCAGTTTCTTCATAATGTTGGTGCCTTCCTTAAGAGGCTGCTTTGTGTGTTCCAGAATCTAAAAGAATAAACTTATTTCCTAAAGACCAGGCTTTAAAAATAATCTGTTATTCTGGATGTTTTGGCCTCCTAGTATCAAATACCAAACACCTTCAAGGAATGCAATTCTTTAGACATATTCAGAATCCACAATGGCTTTTGGCAAAGCAACTGTGTGGACAAAGCAAATACTGCAGCGGCAGGCTGCTCATGAAACTAAGAGCATATTCATCAGTCACTAAAATCCAGATAACACAGTCTGAAAGAAGATAATGTATTTCTAAGGATATTTCCACTGAGGAGGAATTTTTTAAAAAATACCCCCATACTGAATTCATAGCACTTACAAAAACCAAACTAAAGTCCTCAGGGTTGTTTCTATAAAGATTTTATTTCAAAGAACCCAAATCTTCTGCAAATGTTGTGGTAGCTATGTTAAATCTGATACCCCATGATCTTGGCACATATATTTATTGACACTGACAATGAGTAATCCATTAAGTGATAAGAGTTGCTTTCAGAACTTTCAAATCTTTTTCTCCCTTTATATTTGGTTTTATATCTTGTGTATCGCTGTTAATGTAGGGGTAAGAGCTCTGCTTTGACTTCCCTTTCTATAATCCCAGAGACAAGGAAACATAAGAAAGTATTTTGGGCCCGAATTTATTTGATTTCAAGCCTAACTGAACCATAACTACAACTTTACTGTAATATTTGTATCCACATATATTTCCACTCCAAAATTCACTAGCAAATTTAGTAACTTACTTGCAAATTTTAGGTTTGGGTTCTTGAATGCTTGATGAAAGCTACTTCTGCCACCAATCAGTGATTTTGTGATCATTTCTGAATAACTGATTGCTAGGAGAAACAGGTGGAATGTATCCGATTAATTTTATTACTTTCACTTTCTTTGCTCAGAATTACCTCTTTATTCTATTTAACCATAGCTGGGCATAAAAACAAAAAAATAATTTGATGTAAAGTGAGTATAAATGTAATGATTAATCCAAAAGAACTGTACTGGTCTATTCCAGCATGATTGTTTTGTGTGGTAAAATGATGGTGTGTAGGTATTTCCAATCATTATTGTCCCAGTATTTCAGGTCATATACTGTATATAAGAACAGATTGCTGATTTCAATTTTGCAGTAACAACAGAATAAACTGTTCTTCCCCTTCTTTCTACACAGTCTCTTCACAGAAATAGTCCTTCCATTTCTCTCGGCTGAATTCAGAAAATGTCTGCAATAATGACAGTGGTTTTTCTCTGTGCTTTATTAAAACTCACGGCTTTGCAGCTGACCAGATTTACCATATAATCCACTTGTTTGGGTTTTTTTGCTCTTTTCCTTTTAAAATACGTAAGATTTTCCTGTGGTTTTATATCAAAAAACCTCCCCTTTAGTTTTTTTTTTTTTAATTTCTGATATTCATATTTTGGTATTTCTTTAGATTTCGTCTTTAAGGATGTTAACAACCATTATAACTTACTTCTGAAACCATCTCTGTGGATGGTCTATAGGAAAATGAGTTCAATATTTACCCTACCTTGTTCTGTTCATATGTCTCTGTTCTCAATGAAAAAGTCCATTTTTGGTGAGTCAAAGTATGACTAATAAAACACACAGTTCAAATAACAGGCTAGTCTATGGCAGTCTTCACAGTTCAGCAGCAGAAATCTGCAGCGTAAAGGATTTGTTTGTTTCATAACCAGTTTTAAGAAGTCAAGATGACGAAATAACGGTATTCTGATGTACACTACACAGATGCTCACGCATTGTCACACACCTTCTATGGCTTATATGACATAAGGCCTGCATTTTAAAGGAGCCTGACAAAAGCTTAATGCCACTGACTATGACCATGCCTCATTAAAAGTCCTTCTGTAACTTTTTGTTGTCTTTGAGCTCTGTTGCTGGCAGTAATAATAGTCAGGGGAGGAGTCTTTTTTTAAAAATAATTGTTCATGCAACAGCCGCAGATATAAGACTAGGTGAGAGCTAGCTGCACAATCTAAATGACAGTTCATCGCAAGAGCTGCAACCCAATGCAGGAGTCTAACAGTGGCAACTGTGCAGAATACCTACCCTCCTGGATCTAATTTTGCCACCAGCAGTGTCCCCTCCTTCCTTTCACTAGCCTCCTAATATCACAGAATCACAGAATCGTAGTGGTTGGAAGGGACCTCAGAGATCATCGAGTCCAACCAACAGTAAAAAAAAAAAAAAAAAAAAAGACTTATGGATCTAGGCTTATGATATTTTAATGTCCCTGGATGCTCCCACAGCTCTGCATGAGCTCTTCCTTTTCAGGACACAGCTATCTCAAGAGTGCAGTTCCCAAAACAACAGGACTGTCATGCAGTAGGCAGCTGCAGGCGAGTCTTATCTTCAGCTAGGTGAACTTGATGACAACTGACAACTGGACTTCTGTGCATAAAAGATTTTCACAACTCTGTCAAGCTTTGTTATCATAGTCTCACTGCTATATCCTGTAATTGTGCCATGGTAGCCACTGCCAGATCTGTTCAAGAAACTCTGTGAGCTGGGTCCCCTCTGTGCATTCCATTTCTACACAACTTTTGCATCCCAGGGTATTATAAGTCACATTCCGATACTACAACACTGAGAAATGTGCTTACGTTTTCGTACTCAAGTACAAACAGCCTATGTTTGTCTATTAAAAGTCTATTATTACCAAATTATCATTCTACGCATCTAAATATGTTCTTGATTCAGCCCACAGTATTGTACCAAAAATGACACAGTTTAGATCATATGCGTATCACTGATGTGAGGATTTTGATAGCCACATTTTTAACAAAACACTGCATCACCATTATTTCTAATTTCAATTGTGTGCCTCGTGCCTCTCCACAGAGAAAGCAACAACAGCAGCAATGCAAACATTACAAAGACTTTAGTCTCTTTACCTTTTGCGCAATGTACAGTTACAACAAAATCCTACAACGTAGTTGTTATTAACAGCAATAGCTGTTTCCTTCATGAATTCTGCTCTCAGCCTACAACCTGGTATTGTTCCACAAGAACAGCATTAGCTGGAAGCATGTTTGCTTCTGATATGTGTTAGGATGCCTATACATGTGTTTGGATGCTGTAGCACTAACTAAGAAAACTACAAGGAAATATGAAAGACAGGAAAATCCCTTAATAATAGTTTCATGGACTTGCTTTGTGAAATTTCTCTGTACTTTCATCAAGGAAGATGAACTTGGCAAAATGTAATTAATCCAGAAGAAGGATCATTCTGAAAGTCACACCTATTCTTCAAGATGCATTTTGTAGCATTTATTTCCTAATGCAATGAACAGAAGGGGAGTTAATAAGTGAGATCCTGCTACATTCCTGAATATTATTTCCATTTCCTAGTTTCGAATACTAGCTATACTAGCTATTGTTTTTCCCTGGAAACACTCAAGGTCAGGTTGGACTGGGCTCTGATCAACCTGATCTAATTCAAGATGTCCCTGCCCATTGCAGGGGAGGTTGGACTAGATGACCTTTAAAGGTCTCTTCCAATCCAAGCTATTCTATGATTCTATGGTTAATATGTAAATAAAAGCACCTTGGGCAGTCATAGAAATAAAATTAAGGCACAGGCCTTGGCTGAAACATAATCTAGCAGAAAAAAACCCCACCAAACCCTTGGGTTTTTTTCAGATGAATCAGATCCTTGATCCAACTCATCATTTGGGAGAAATGTTTGTGCCAGCACCTGGCATGGCAGAAGCTTCACACCAAAACCACCATGCTGCACACACAGTGCATGAGCAACTGTTCCCTGCACCCGCGCTCATCTTGTCTGCAGAACACAGCCTCAATGGCAGCATCCATGCTGGTGACTCACAGGCCCTTCTCACCCAGGCTTGCCTTTAGCACCTACAGGGGCCCACCCTGGCACCCCCCTGCCACTAAACCACCTCCGCATCGCCTAAGCTGCAGGCTGGGCGTGAGAGGGAACTACTTTATCCAAAGGCTCCGACAGCACCAGCCCCCTACCCAAGCCGGGGCCTACCCGGTGTTGCGAGGTGGGGGGCAGCCCAACCGCCGGCGGCGGGACCCAGAGGCCGAGCCTTATTACCCGGCCACCGCAGGGCCTCTGGTTACACGTCGAAAGCAGGCTTAACCCCCCTGCCCGCCCGCACTGTGACCGCAGCCCGCCGAAGAGCCGCCCCGGCCCCCCGCCCCTCACGCGGGACAGCAGTTACCCGCCCAACCGCCACCCACCCCGCCGACAGTCTCTTCCCGCCGCGCATGCGCAGACACACACCAGTCGCTCGCGGGCAGCGCCTTTGTGCGCCTGCGCAGAACACGACCCGCGTTCCCTTCCCCCCCCTCCGCGCATGCGCACCCCAGCGCCTCTTCGCCCGGAACCTTGACACGGAGTCTCTCGGGGGCCGGGGAGGGAACCTGGGGCGCCATGACGTCACTTCCGTGAGGCCCGCGCTGCCCTGGCCAATGGGTTCCTCCGAGGCTGGCCCCGCCCCGCCCCCGCCCCACCCCGCCCTCCGCCGCGGGGCTCAGACGCCGTCGACGGGGGGGGGAAGGAGGAGGGAGATGGCGGCGGCGGCCTTAGCGGCGGCGGTGGCAGCAGTGACACGGAGAGCGGGCGGACGAGGCACCCGCAGGAGGCAGGAGCCGCCGCTACAGCAGCAGTTCCCGCGGGCCCGCTTGGAGCAGTGACCGGCCGCTTTCCCCACCGCCTCCTCCCTCAGGCCGCGGCCCGCTTTGGCTCTCGCCCCTCCGGGGACTTGCCTTCTCCGCTCCTGCCCTCGGCGGCTACGGCGCTCCCCTCCCCCCGGCGCCAGAGCGGCGGCGGCTGGTGGCGACGGGCCTCAGCGGCGGGAGGACTTGGGCCGCCCCGCTGAGCCGAGGGGTCCCGTCAGTTTGCTGGTGATTATGCATGGTCGGCCCCGGGCCGGTGGTCAGAGCCTGTGGTCCGGAGGCCGTCGAGCGGACGGCGAGCCCTCCTGCGTCTCTCTTTCGGCTGATGTCCCCGCCGTCCCCCCGCATTAGGCTAGAGTAAGCTGGGGGCGCCGCGTCTCGGGGAGAAGGAAGTCTACAGCCATGTATTTTCTCAGCGGCTGGCCCAAGAGGCTGTTGTGTCCTCTGGAGTCCCTGGAGCAACCTCTTCACATCCAGACGGATCCCCAAAGAACTTTCTTCGCAGTGTTATCCCCGTCTCAGCTAAGCATCTGGTACTGCAGAGTGAGTATCCGTCCCCCGGTTAGCCCGCAGACCCTGCTCTCCCAGCTGAAAAGCCCTCTCGTCTTTAAAATGGGGTGGTTTTTTTCGTTCCTGTTCCAGAAAGGGTTGAAAAATTTGGAACTAAAACTTATAACATACGTGATTGTTTGTGAATCAGAGCAGTTAAGCCCGGTGCTTACTGATAGCAATGTAATGTTAAGAAAATACGCAAGATCAATCTACTTGGAGTTAACACCAGTTATTCCTGAAAATGAGGCTTCTAACCAACTTCTTCTTTCTTTAACTTTAAATAGTGCATAAGCTTAATATAAGGAGTGTTTGTAGCAATACTTTTTTTTTTTCCAATGTTTTGTGTCTTCTGCCTTCATATGCTCTGTGTTTTATGTAAAATATGTTATGAAAGTAAGAGATACGGAACACATTTTTTATAAAACGCAGAACAGACTATAACATTCTGTGTAATGATATAGCATAGAAGTTCACAAACTTCTCCTTTTATGAAAACTTCAAAGTTTTGCAGTCCTAAACAGAAGAACTGACATGGATTTTGCATGGAAGTTGCTGGTCTAGCAGCCTCCAGTTTGAGACTACGTGAATAATTGTGGTTAAATAACTTGCTTTTAATTCACTTTGAATTAGTGTGGCAACAAAAATGCTGTTTTTCAGTTTGATTTGATGCAGTTAATGAAACAGCTGTGATATTGACTGTAAATTTTAATGCTGCATCCTTTTAAGTACTGCCTAGATTAGACCCTAAATCTGTCTATAAATATCTCCAACTCCAGGTAATTTATAGAGTTTGTCTCAGATTACAGGAGAAAACTAACAATTCAGTTTTAGAAAGCTGTTACTGAAAAGTATCAACTGGCAGTCACAGCCTTAAAAATTTTGTTATGCTGAGATTTCATCACTTTACCTTGTGTTGTGCTCTGTGTTGCTGTTCATTAGCTCCTGGGTGGGGTGCTGACGCTGTTTTTTAACCTGTAAAAGTATCCAATTAGGGCATATCAGCCCAGTAACTATACTGTGTGAACATCATCATGTGGCCTCTGTTTTCTTAGGTTTGTGGCACTTTAGTGTAGATAAAGTGTACACTCTTCTGGCTCTCGCCAGTTGTTAAACCAGTAGTTGTAGTCCATCAGCAGAGCACAACTGATCTTTTTTTCCAGGAAAATGCGTTAAAGAGGAACAGGCTTGTAGAGTACTTCTCAAGACGTGCCATTGTCTAGAATGTAGTTTACTTTATGGTCTGTTCCTGAGGACAGCGTTCATTAACTTACAGGCTTGGACTTGTTTCGAAATGTTAAATGTTGTATAACTGGCTACAGACAGAACACTAAAAGAATTCACTCAATGCAGGAAAGTTGAGCGAACTTACAGGTCATTAAAAATTTTTAAATGCATTTTAATTCAGTATGTAATGGGTGCTTTTGAGAAAGGTGCTGACTTTGCCAGGCTTGATCACTGACCGATCCTAGACTAAAAAGTATGTTACTGTCTCACCCCCTCTGTGGACATCCAGCTGTTAGCAAAATCCTTTAAGACAAAGGTTTCTGTTTAGGCCATTTTTTAAAAGAGAATCTCTTGCATTATTTTTATGCACTTAGCTGGGGTCTTGGTGGCGATTTTTTGTTTGTTATGTTGGATTTTGTTGTTTGTTTTTGGAGGTGAAGCTTTAAATCATATGTTGGACTTTTATAAAACAAAGTAAAGTTATTGCATTCTAGAAGATGTTTTCATTTGTCAGAAGTATCTTTTTTAGAGCAAGGCTAAGTTCTTGTCAGGCTGAACTAATTCAGTTTCTTGAAGTAGAAAAGCCTCCAGGCTAATGTTCTTGTTATGACTTATTACTAACTCAACTATATATGAAAGGTTTCATGTAAGAATGAGGTGATGAGGCTGGTGAAGTTCTGTTTGGAATTTTTCAGGAGCAGGGGGCCCTTTGAAGTACTTCCAGGCATGTGAATTTACATTCAGTGTGTGTATTTTTCAAATGAGGTGGTAATGTTTAAAAGCTCCTTTTCACCTACTGTGTGCTAAGAACTAATGGAACTAAGGAAAGTTCATCCCAAAGTGTGGATTGTTTTCTGGTTTGGAAACAATATGGGTAGTAAGATTAGAAACTGGGGTAAATATTGTGGGTAAGACCAGATGGAATTCTGTTAGTGATTTGGAGCCAAAAAGTCCGTGACTATTTTACATGTTATTTTGTAGGGAGAGATTGGACTGTGGATAGAAAGAACATTGCTCAGTGGTGAACATTTTTGGTCACGCACCAGTATTGGTGAAAGATTTTTGATCATGCACCCCTGATATGCGTACATTTATTTATTTATGAACTGTGCTACTGTACTAGTATACACATTACCGCGTATACACAACATAGAAATTAAAAAATAGAATAGGATAAACTATTTCAGTTGGAAGGGACCTACAATAATCATCTTGTCCAAACACCTCTTACACAGTGACAGGCTTGGTGGCATTGACCACCTCTTGGAGGCCTGTTTCACTGTTTGATAAGACAGAAAAACAGAATAAGGTTAGCTGAAATAAACATATTTTTAAAATTTTACGTTATTTATTAATGGTACAAAGCATATTTTCTTCTTGCACTCCAATGGATTGTATTAAATGCATCCCACTTCGAAGACTACTGATCCAAGTATTTTTCTTAAATCAGAAGAAATTTATGGCCTAGGTGCTTCAAAAGATTCCTTGACAGTAAGCGCCATTGAAACTGTTTTCATTTACAGTGTTAGAAAGTTTATCAATTCTGGTAATGTTACGTAGTTGGATGCTTAAAATGAGTAACTTCAGTTCATAAACTTTCTAAAATGCTAAAATGAGGCAATTGATGTTTAGTAGACAGACTTGGTGAGGTTTCACAAGGCAGTTGTGCAGTCCTAAGCGTCATGATCATTCCTGCTTGCACCTGTATTTTAGTGGCTCTTCCGGCGGATGAGTGATGGCTTTTACAGGTTTGTTCAGCTTGCTGAACAAATAGATGCCTGATTTTTTTTCAGCTCATGAAGGGATCAAGGGAGCATTGCAGTTGGCTCCTTGAAAGTGTTACTCCTTTAACAGTAGTGGCTTTTAATTTTAAAATGGTTTGGTTATCTCATGAAGTAAGAGCTTGAGGCAGTACAGGGAATTCTAGGTGTTCTCCCACGGGGCTCTAGATGTTAAGGGAAGTGTGCAACTGAGGGAAGAAGTGTGAGAGATGAGTAGAGTTCCTCCTGTAAGTGTTGAAGAGAGAATTGTTAGCCACAAGAATAGTCTGATGATGTAGTTGTATGTATAAATATAGTTCAGCATTTCCTTTCCTTAATCTTAACAAATTTGTGGCAGTGACAGGAATAGGAATTGGCCTTGAATATTTAATGAAAACTACTGAAGGGTGTTGGGCTATCTGCTATGACTGCTAGTTAAAACCAGTTTTGTAAGCCCTTTGAAGCCAAGAGTAGCTTGTCCCAACTACTCATTTTGAGGAGCATTTCTTAATTACCTAGGTGCTTACTAGCTTGTGTTTTACATCTACCCTTGTTTTTAAACGTTCGTGTTTCTTTATGCAAATACAGGCCTGATGTTGAATCAGATCATCCAAATGAACTTTAAGTTTATGGGAAAGCATGCATGTCAGAATCCTAGATTGTCAAATAATTTCTATCCATTCTAAATACTGAATAAGTTCTCATAACTCACTCTTATGTGTTATTCAGTCCCTAGCTGTTGCAGTATTAGAATTGAGCTTGGTATGTGCTTTAAATCTAAGCATACACATTATTTAAACAAATACAACGAAGACTGTGCTTCTGGTCTCTGTAATCTGGAATTTTGCCACACTATGAAAGGAATTGCTTGTGACACCAGTGCTTATAGTTCATACAATATATGAATAAATATCTTAAAAAAAAAAATCTGTGGTTTTTTTTGGAATCATTTTTATTACAGGTGGACTTTAAAAGAAAATAAACTATTTTCACCATATTTTCAGGATTATGCTTTAATCTCAGAACTGTAAACAGAATAATTTAATGAATTATTATATGTGGCCTTTTCCTGGATAGGATTGAATACAATCTTTGTTGCATTTTTATCTGAAATTTGATTGCAAAATGGACAATAGACATCTTATAGTGATTGTGTATTGTGAACAAAGGCACAGATAGCATCAGTGCAAACTAAGATGTCTTGCCTCTTGTGTTATGTTTTTTTCCTTAGTAATTTAACCCCTGAGATGCTGACTTCTTACTGATAGCCATCAGATATTTGTCTGAAGAAGCCATTTCTCTTTGTACACTGATAACCATAACAGTTGTGCTGTTGCTTCTATTATAAAGAGGTATTTGTGGTTACATAACTGAAGAAAAGAGAAATACCTGTTAGACTGATGGATTTATTGTGTGAAATGTAAAATTGTCACGTGGATATTCAGTAGGCCTTACCAGGTTTTCAGTGTCTCCTGCATTAGTGTTAAATAGATGACCCCTGCAAGACATCTCAGAATTACTTGCATGAAGAGGAAAGCGTCCTCAAGTTATGAGTTTTGACTGTCCAGTTAGTTGCACATACGAGTTTTTTGCCAGTATGAGATCAGAGATGAGGTTAGAGAGCCTATTATCCATCACATACAATTCCATTTAATCCAAATTTAAGCACGTGGCACTTCATGAGGCTGAGGAGCAGTGAAGATCTATAGAATATGGCCTTTCTTACTGGCAACAGTTTTGAGCTGTAGGTTAACTTTCACTTGGAAGATGTAGTGATTGACGGTTCTGCTGCACTTTACTTTTTTTGAACTCTTTCGCAGTAGCTGACGTGAAGCACAGTATTGGGAGCTGTGTCTGCTGTGTTTGTTGGGATAGATGCTCTGCTCACTCTAAGCTTTCTAGCTACTTTTAAAACTGAATTAAAGAAGCTATGTTTTTATAAGAAATTCTTTTATCACCACCTCGTATCTCTGTTACTGGCAAAATAGCTTTTTGTGTTGTGGTTTTTTTTTTTTTTTTTCTTCTTCTAGTCCTTACTAATGAATTTTCTTCTTCCTTGTGCATGCATTCATGCTTTTCTTTTCTCAGTCTTACCTTTCTGGTTTATTAGTTTGTAAACCTACAGCGCTTCAGCCTTTAAAGTGGAGCACAGACCATCTAATATAAAAACAAAGTATACAGTGTATCCAGGCTTTTGTTCTGTTTTCTGCCAGGCTTATCTTTGTCACTTAGATTGTAAGCTCATCAGAACAGGCTGGTTTTGATTCTTGTCGTTTGCCTATAGCTTAATGAAGCATTGAAGCATTTGTCTTATACAACTAAAGAGAACATTTGTGTTTTTGAAAGAAATTGCCTTTTCATTCTAAATGAGATTAATTTTTGATGCCTAGAACACTAAATTATTATAGGATGAGAATATTAGGATTTGGCAGTTGTCTACAGCCGTGCAGGTTCTTGTATCGATGTTCCCTTACAAAACCTAAACCTATATGTAATACCATGTTGTCAGTTGTTACTACTGTTGCATGTTCTCTGCAAATACAAGAATCTTCTTCCTAGACATAACAGTTGTGAAAAGATTGCCAGATACTCAGTGTCTGAAAGCTATAATTAAATATAAAAAATTGTAAATTAATAATAGTGAATAGGTGGCATCAAGGATGAGAACCTTTCAAAGAGAGAAGGAAGCATTAAGGATTGTGAAATTTACTTGAGTTTAAAATTCAAGTTACTTTGGATTTATAGTTACAATAAAAGCAAAATAAAAAAATAGAGTTCAGAGCTGAACATGTTTGCTATGAATAGGCTAGACAAAACATTCAGGACTTCTCAGTGTTCTTGAGGTTATTTGGGCGGAAATAATTGGATTCAGTGCAACTTTATCGGTGTTTTAAAAAAGTCATTTAACTTTTTGCATTACGTAAGAATTTGAGTATGACTGTATCAACTGGTTGATGCAACGTCCTCAGAATTTAGGCCAAGATATGATTTTGCTATTTATATTTAATACAGAGAAAATAACTACTACTTTGTTTTGCATAAAAATTATGGGAGTGCTGGTGTCTTACAGGAACATCCACGGGGCTGACCCAAGAGTATTACTCCATATTTTTGTGAATTTTTAACACTGCTAATAAATGGTAGTATTCCTGTCTTCCTCTCTTTCTTTCTGAGTTCAAGTGAATTAATGGTAAGAGAGAAACTAAAAATAAAGTAGCACTAGGAATTTCAATGTCCGAATGCATACACGCTGTTAGGTGTTTACTTCTCAAACTTAGTCCAGTAGTTTTCCATTATATTTGCTGACCTACTTAACTTGTTAAATCTACTATATGCACAGTTTGTCATTAACCTGACATGTAGCAATCAAACCATGGAATCCAAATTAAGGAAAACTAATTTTTTCATTATTTTATATTCTGTCAAATGAACAGTGATTGTACTTCTCTCCAATTGGTTAATGTATCATTTTCTTCAAAACCCTTTGAGCACCTCAATTAGGACATGAGGGCTGCTGTCCAAATGTACTACTTGTCCGATTTGAAGGCCGCCTGTTCAGAGCAACAGTTTTAGTTTAGCTTTTAAATGTCTACTTCATTTGCATTTACATCAAATGTGGTAGAATGTTTGTTTAGAGAAGGAAATGGTAATATCCCATGTCTAAGCTTGCTGAGAGGCATGTTTTGTGCTAGAAAGGCATTGCTGAAAAGCATACAGATTTCAGAGTAAGAGCTCCTTTGAAAAGTGCTCTTGTGAAAAGATAGCCAAAGCAGCTGAGTGGTGCATAGGAAGGGAAAGAGATAAAGTATATTTAACTGTGAGAACAAAAAGTTCTGGTTCTCTCTTTCCAGTAGCATTAACTAGACTGCTGGAGAATTTGTTTACTGTTTGTTAATAATACTATGATACTACTATGTTCTTTTTAAGGTCATCTTTCCTTTTTTTTTTTTTCCTTTTTTCACCATTTTTGTTTTCCTGTGAGCATTCACCACCTCCAATGCTCTGCTCATAGGTGAATGGCATCTTCCATTTTGCCTGAGCTTGCATTCCTCCTGAGAGGCAAAATGTACTACATCAAAATGCTAGATTTTCTCTGCAGCAGATTGTGAAATGCCAGATAGCTTCTTATCTATTTTGGGAAACTTTTGCTAGCTTTAAGTTGCAATTTGAGTAAAGAATTACTTAGTTCTTTTCTTCCTTTAAAAACTGAAGGTGTTTACTTTTGCTCTGTAGACAAATTTTGTTCATTTGTTTGTTTTTTTTAAACAACTTTTTATTTGTTAGATCACTTGCTATGGTTCTGGGACCACCAGTTTCTCCAAAGCTGTGGCTCTACCATTAATATTTACAGCAATCGAGATTTTAAGCGGTATAAAGAAGGAGGATCAATATCATGTGATGTTTGAGACAGCATGCATGTTTCATTAGTTGTTTTTAACTCTATTTCTTTATAATTTCAGTAGCTACATGTAGAGGTGTGAGGAGATGAAAAATACGGAGTTTTTGTGAAGCTGACATGGAGAGTAGGTTTTTCCAACAGAAACAAATGTAGAGATTTAGGGAAAATTCTGTGTAATAGAATCTAAATCCCCACTGTTTCTGTACAGGCTATGAATTAAATATCTAAAACTAACCAGAGAAAAGTATTGTGCTTATTAGGCCTTTATTTTTGCTAAAATGGGTGTTTAATGGCTTGCTTTGCTTGGGGCAAGTAATTAAAAGTAGGCTGACACACTCCTGTTTATAGAACATATTTTTGTGCCATTATACATCTTCTGTTACTTCAGAAGTCAAATGACCATTTCTCTTTCTCTTGCGTGAGCAGAGCAGGATAGTGAGCTGCCCTTTTGGCTTTGTTAACCTTGCAGCAGTTCACACTTTTGTGGGAAGCTTGTGAACAGAGGGATAAAGTTGGTATGTTAGAGTTTTCCTCACGTGTGAAATAATGCTTTTGAGTTATGGAGTATGTGGAAATAAATTGTATCCGTGAAATATTTATGGTTTAACCATTAGCTAGGTAGCCTTTGTGACCTATAGAATTAGAAGTGCGTCTGCTTTCTACTCAAACTGCGAAAAGATAAAAATGATTACTTGCAGTCCTAATGTTAACTCATTTAGTCCTCATCTGTAAGGCACAGAATGAGATCAGTCTAGAAATCAATTTGTAGGAATGCATGCAGACGGTTATTCCAGGTTCTAAGGTGTAATAGCAGCGTTATCATGAATAAATGTCACAAGAACATTACAGTATAAATACTATCATTATGTTCTGTAAAAGCAGCAATATAGACAGAAAATTGTACATTAATGGGCTCCTAAAACTTTTTTTTTCCTGCTGCTAAAATGCTTGAAGCACACAAATGCTTTAAGATCAGTCTCTAAGTCTGCATTAATGATGCAGATTATAAAGAGTGTACTGTCAAAAGGCAATTTTTCTGTGTTTATTGAAGGTAGTTAAGATGTGTCTAAGCCAAGCAGTAAAAGATAGTCCATGAGAACAATCAATAAGATTCTGTTAAGAATTGTAAGTTGTCTGTTTGATGTTAGGTAATCTGATTTGCAAATATCTGCAAAAGAAGCCACATGAAAAGGCTAGTGTAAAGAGTTCTTAGGGTAAAGATTAGTTTGCTTGTTATACTTTACTGTGTAAATATTTAAATTTATTTTTGATAATTCAGTTCTGTGTGGGTGTGAAATTTAAGTAATAATGCTGCTTACAGGATGCAAGGTCATACTAAGAATTTACCAAGGCTGAGTGTCTGTGTGGTATTAATTCAGCTCCTTATTTATATGTATGGTGAAAATACTCAATTACTTTGTTTCATACTGTTTTTCTTTTCAAATTAATTTGTTTGTAACTCTACTTTTTCTTACGGGAAACCAAAGCAACTGATTCCAAATATGATGGTAGTGGATAGCCCCTTAATTCTGGGGTAGCGGACACCCACATGATTTCTGGATAGAACTAATGTTTTTAGATTTGTTGTACCAGCTTCTACAGTTTGAGCAAGTTAACTAGGAACAATAGTAAGTTGCCATCAACTGTGGTCCTAGTGGTGGATGACAAGCTTTGCTAAGCTGTTTCATGATTACTTTCAACCAAAAGAGAGATTACTCTTTAGCCTGTTGGTTCCCTCCCAGGAACTGGAGAAGTGTGCTATTTTTGGTACAGAGTTTGCTGCTACAACTCTGAAGAGAAATTGGCATTGATAAAGTTAGGGAGAGCATCTGTTATGAAGGTGAGGGGAAACTTCTTATTGTAAAAGGAAAAGCGTAGCTTGTTTAATTTAACTGAGGGCAGAAGAAGTACAGTTGTCATCTAACTAATATATATGGACGTTTCTCTGTCCTCGCCTCCCAGTGGTAGAGGGTAGCAGAAGGGGAAATACGTATCTAAGCTGAACACTATTACTGGTTCAAAAGCAAGAAAAGTACAGACAGTTCTTAAATATGTTTAAGGAGGAAGAATGTTTCTAAACACTGGAGCAAGGAAGGGTAACTTTCCATTAGGTTTTTGTGTCACAGCTCTCAACTACTTTCATCAAGACCCCAAAGCTTTTCTCCATTCTTGGGAGGAGAAGTGCTAATGGGTGCATCTCATCTTATGCAAAATCTTTTCAGCAAACTGTAGAGGTGGATTTTCTGCACAATTTCTGGGAACCTTTTCTTGAAGAGATATAAAACAGATTTCCTGATTATCATTGTTTTTAATAGAATGGCCGATGAATTTAGTAGAAACTAAGCAAATAATTTTACCAAATACTCTGTACAGAATATTTCATCCTAGTTATCTCGACAGTCCTTTTCATTATAGGAGCCTAATTGAGATGCCTTTTTTCATCTTAAGCATTAGTCACAGAATCACAGAATGATATAGGGCTGGAAGGGACCTCTGGAGATCATCTAGTCCAAACCCCCTGCCAAAGCAGGTCCACCTGGAGCAGGTTGCACAGGAATATGTCCAGGCAGGTTTTGAATGTCTCCAGAGATGGACACTCCACCACCTCTGTGGGCAGGCTGTTCCAGTGCTCTACCACCCTCAAAGTAAAGAAGTTCCTTCTCATGTTGAGATGGAACTTCCTATGTTCCAGTTTGTGCCCATTCCCTCTTGTCCTGTCACTGGGCACCACTGAAAAAAGACTGGCCCCATCTTCTTGACACCCACCCTTTAAGTATTTATAGATGTTGATCAGATCCCCCCTCAGTGTTCTCCAGACTAAAAAGACCCAAGTCCCTCAGCTTTTCCTGATAAGAGAGATGTTCTAGGGCCCTAATCATCTTTGTAGCCCTTTGCTGTACCCTGTCCAGCAGTTCCCTGTCCTTCTTGAACTGGGGAGCTCAGAACTGGATGCAGTACTCCAGATACAGCCTCAGCAGGGCAGAGTAGAGGGGGAGGATAACCTCCCTCGACCTGCTGGCCATGCTCTTCCTGATGCACCCCAGGATGCCATTGGCCTTCTTGGCCACAAGGGCACATTGCTGATTCATGGTCATCCTATTGTCCACCAGGACTGCTGGGTCTTTTTCCTCAGAGATGCTGTCCAGCAGGTCAGCCCCCAACCTGTACTGGTGCACGGGGTTATTCCTCCCCAGGTGCAGCACCCTACACTTGTGGAATTTCATCAGGTTCCTCTCTGCCCAACTCTCCAGCCTGTCCAGGCCTCGATGTATGGCGGCACAGCCTTCTGGGGTGTCAGCCACCCCTCCCAGTTTTGTGTCATCAGCAAACTTGCTGATGGTACCTTCCATCCCTTCATCCAGGTCATTGATGAATATGTTGAAGAGGACTGGACCCAGTACTGACCCCTGGGGAACCCCACTTGTTACAGACCTCCAACTAGATTCTGTGCCACTAATTGCAACCCTCTGAGCTCTGTCTTTCAGTCAGTTCTCAATCCACCCCACTGTCAATTCATCTAACCCACACTTCCTAAGCGTGCCTATGGGGATGCTGTGGGAGACTGTATCAAAAGCCTTGCTGAAGTCAAGGTAGACAATATCCACTGCCCTCTCCTCATCTATCCATCCAGTCACCCTTAGCCTGAATTGAAACTACTTCTGTATTGACTCCTTTCTGGGCAAATGAAGTATTTTATTTAAACATCCTGGGCTTTAGATGGTGAGATTAGGAATGATAGTGTGGCAGGAGTTCTCCATAAGCTCACTTTAAAAGCACCATTGTGTAATGCATTGTGTTGTCAAATATGGACTAATTTTTTAACGGCCTTCTTGAAGGGAAACGTTGTTGCTCTTAAGGAATCATAGTTGTTTAGAGTTATATTGCAATATAACAAACATTCCTTCTAGATACAAGATGTAATTTGTAATTTTTTTTTTTTCCTCCAGCCCAGTGTATTAATCGTAAGCTACAAGGAACTATCAAAAGCAGCTTCTCAGTTTGGACCGTATAAGCAAGCAGAATGGAGGCCTGACAGCACCATGATTGCTGTTTCAGTAAGTAGGGTTTTTTCTTCTTACTGTGGTTTAAACGATTTTGTGTTACCAATTCCTCTGCTTATACAAACTTGCTGTTTTTTATATACACTTAATTGATATTTATCTTGTGAAAATATGTAATAGTACCAAGAGAGTTTTTTTGAGTATAGAAGCTTCCTTTAGTGGTTTTCATTATTATTTCCATCCTTCCCTCCCTCTCCCTCCCCCGAAGAATGAACTGCAGTTCTTCGTATTAAAATAACATTTAGGTATGGTGGCTAGGGCTGATCCAGCATTGCATTACTTTAGTAATCTGGTCACAAAGAATAAGGGAATTTAAAGACATGTGAATGAAAGAAATAGTTGAGGAGTTAGATGACATAAGCATATTTAGCTTGAAAAATAGGGTTTACAGATGTTTCTGAAAGGTGGGTCTTAGGAGGATGAAACCATGGCTTTATTAAGGTGCAGTGTCTTCTGCTGTTTTGAGAACACAGAAGCAAGGACAGTGATAGGTGATACACAGACCCTTCTGTTAAGAGTCTTAAGGTAAAGATGAGATCTTATCTCACATGGAAATAAAATCTTGTTTCGTAGCTGGTGCTGTGCTCACAGCAGCAAAGTGGACTATTTCAGCACCAGCATTTAGAAATTACTTCAAGGTGCAAGGTAGACACAACAAAGGTGGGAGCAGAGTTTATAGGAGTCAGAGTATGTGATGATGCTCTTGGTGACCTTTGGTCAGGTCTTACGTTAGGACCAGGTCTTAAATTGGGTAAGTTTCTAGCTTTTAAAATCAAGACTATTGTGCAGGAGAAAAGAATGAAATCGTTAAGCTTCCCCATCAGAAGTTGATTATGTGGAATTACAAACTGAATAACAACTAATGTATTTGTTGGTACACTGACCTCGTCTCCTAATATAAACCATATTTTGTGCTTAAAATGATGCTTATAATGCTTTGTAGTTTTGAAACCAATCAGATATTGTTATTTTAGTGGAAAATACCAGGTGGTTTATGGAATAGTTCCTGTCTACCAATATCATTATGACTTTAAATCAACTAAACTTCCTGTGCTCCCGTTTTCTTGTGTGTAATACACGTGTAGACTGTTCCGAGTTGTTGGTTTAGAATGTTTAAATCACGTAAAAGGGTCTCATGGAATCAATGCAGTAAAGTATTTCTGTTAGTGTCAGATTATTCACGTTTGCTAATACAGTTACCAGCAAAGGCAGAAAGGAGACTTCTGTAACATTTACAAAGAATAAAAAAGAATTCTTCAATTTTATAAAACAGCATATAATCACAAGTAAATTATCCGAACACGTTTTAATTATATCTTTATGCAACAGTTCAGAAGATATTTAGATTGTTATATTGAATTACTTTGCATACTATGTTTTTTCTGTGATGTTGGGATCCATTTGCTTGAGAAAACTTATGGTTCAGCTGACAGTCAGACTAGCTTTATATTCTGCCAGTCCAGTTACTGTACTTTCAAGTTTTTCTGCAGCTAAATGTACAGTGTTCTTTTTTGGCAGATGATACCAGAATCTAAATGCCCATAAAGTCTCAGTTTGTAAACTTAAGTTTTACAAATAAAAAGTCAAAATGGTCAAATAGTTTATAAAATAATGAGTGTCATGAGATTTCTAATAGTCTTTGTTTCTTATGCTTATATTGCATCTCATGGGTGTATATATACAAGTAATATAGCCAAGTGTAGTTTTTATGCTAGTTTAATACCAGTTCTGATTTGCAAGTGTTTTGAATATACTTTTGGAATATATATATGAATTTTAATTTGAGACAGTTAATGGGTCCTACTGAAAGACAACATTTACAAATACTGGATTTTTTGTTATAGAGAGACAGGGTGGAAAGGCGGCTTAGGGAGATTAGTGAAGAAGGTGTTCCTGCTGATGCATGATACTTTATGCCCAAGTAAAACTGTGAACTTCTTTCCAAGAGAATAAACATTTTTTCCTATCTTTGTGACTTTTTGTTAAGAAAAAACCTAACAAGTACAAGTGAAGGAGCAATAGCAAAGCTAGTTATTAATTAAGGAAATAATAGTTTGTACTACTGGTTTTGATGAACGGAATTAACTTCTGAAGTCCAGTGCAGTAGCTAAAAACACTGGTTTGAAAGCTGAGTTAAGTTTCTCACCTGTTATTACCTGTGCTTGTGAGTTTCTTGGTTGTAGTAGTTTTATGTAATAATAAAATTATGTTGCTCTTTGTTTTTAAGAAGGTGAACAAAAGACCTGGTATGTACTTACTAGCCAAGTGGTACATTCACTTTCTTTGTGCTATTTTTTTCAAAAATGACAATGATGGGGAGGGTAGTCTGGATTTAATGTCCAGTAGAGTATTGTTGTGTAGTGTTTTTTGTTTCTGACTCCCAGAGTCTTCAGAGCACCTCTATGAAAACAAATCACTTTGCAGCATATGCTTTGAGCTTGTTATTATTATTATTTGTACTGAAGGCAAAACTTTGTCTAGCATATAAGGCTTTGTAAAATACCACAAGTAGCTTCCATGGTATGCAGTTAAACAAATTTAAGCAGTTCTCACTCTGTCATCATTCCCACCAATTCTAGCTTCTTTTTCTACTACTATTTGACACATTTTCTAAACTGATCTTTTTTCCCCTGGTATTTTGTAGTTTGTTCTCCCATATTGCTGCACTTGTAATTTTTCCAGTGTTACTGGGAAATATTTTGTTTCTTGTCTAGATTAGTACATACACCCAAGGTAGTTAATTCTAGTAGTTAAACAAACTTGTGAATTGGGTCAAGATGTTTCAATACAGAGAAATATACAAGACATTTCAGTCCTTCCCCAGCTACAGGCAGTCCTCGGATATAGACTGCTCTTCAGTGTACATTCCCGTAGTTAAGGCAGAGCTTTATTAAACATGATAGTAAACAAGAAACTGTGTAGTGAAATCCCTTGTAAGGTACTTTATGTTTATACTTCTCACTGACAGAGATGAGAATGGTCAGGGAAGGATGACAGTGATGGTTACTTAATAAGTTTAATTGCAACACACATTTCTAAAGCAACGTAGAAACCTGTGTGAATCAATATGATCAATTTGCAGGAAACAAATGGTTGAATGCTTCTGCATTTCATCCAGCTCTTTATGTTATTTGAGGTTCTATTTAGAAATGAACTTGTAACAATAGCAAGTTTGTGCTTTGAATAGTGCTTAGTAGGGCCCTTTGTACCTTAATATCAGTATAAAGATACTTCACAGTATTGTTTTACTTTTCCTTCCAGGATAAGATAACTTACAGGTTAAATATTTAATGATGTAATGGAAAGAACCTGTAAAGATGTTAGAAATGAGCACATTTCTTTACCACATAATACCTGAACTTGATATTGCTGTGCATAGGAAAGGTTCCATCCTTAAGCTCACTGTTACGGTCCGAATTTTATTCTTGCATGAGAAAGATATTCTCTTTTTATGGGAATAGTTGTATTTCTTGGACTTCAAAGCTGAAACACAAATTTCTTTCATGATAAATAAAGCAAAATGTTTGGAGGAAAACATGACATTTGTGAACTGATAAACTAAGCTAACAAGAGTTACTTTTCCAGAATATGGCTTGGGATTGAATTGTAGTAGAATTTTTTTCAGACACCAGAAGATTTTGAAAAGATGTTGTGGTACCTAAAGATACTCTGTGACATCAGGATTTTTTGAAAGCTACCTGGATGACCAACATTGAGAGGCAGTGCCTAGTTTCTTGGCACTCTATAGTGTCCATATGTGTTCAAACACCTGGAGGTCTTGGTCAGAGGGCTTGCTACCTTTACTCCATGTTCTCTGCAGCAGTTCTCTTCGTTGGTAGGAATTAGGTGCCCAGGTTCTAAATATTTGATGTAGCTGTCTGGTTTTATGTATTTATATGAACAGGAGGAAAATTTATGCTGGACACATACATCAACAGTGGTGTTTTTCCATTTTTCTACCTACTGAGTAATCTATTTAGTGGGCTTTAAGGGCTAGTATGAATTTTAGCTAGAATTAGTTTCAACGCACAGTTTTTTGATATAGCTAAAACTTGATATGAGCCCATGTTTGTGTTCAATACATGACACGCGTAGAAATTGCAAGAGTCTGTACAGAATTTACTTGTACAGATAAACTAGATATGTGTCTTATCAGTGTTTCTCTTTCAGACTGCAAATGGATACATCTTATTTTTTGAAATCCCATCACCAAGAGAGAAGTATCTTTATGAGCCAATGTATCCCAAGTAAGTATTTTAAACTTTCTTTGAGTCCCCACTGTGTGGAAAAATAAGTCCTACGCCTATTTGGTGATAAAAAGTATTTCTTTCCAAAGTATGTTTTAAAACTTGATGAGTATATGAAGCATCATTCCTATGAGTTAGAGTCAGTTCAGAGGAGAAGTTGGTCGAATTGGTTTGTTGTGCACTGGTAAGATTACTTAAGTCCATCTTATAAACTCTCAAAATCCTAAATAGCAGGATTACAATTACCTAATTTTATGATTTGAGGTAATCTGTTGAATTCATGATCTATAACAAGCTTTAATAATTCCTTTTGAGTAACTCAGTTGAGTAAGTCATGTTTCTTAGGAACTGTTAGTGTATCATTTTTTAATAGATTTGTCTCCACCCCTCAGCTTTGTAATAATGTAGAGATTTTTGAAACAAATTGAGAATAAGTTATAAGTATTTTTGGAAAGATTATGAACCATTTTTAGTAAAAATATACAAGTACTTTAGCTGCAGTGTGTTATGGTGTCATTATCATCTTATTTTCCTTACTGTGAATGACAATACATTTTATGTGTTAAAATATGACTGTATGTTGGATGTATTTCTGGTTAACTCAGTTGACTTCTAATAGGATTTGGTAAAATTGGAAAATATTTAGGACAAATTAAAACCTCAAGGTGTGTATTTATGTGTCTCTGTGTGTTTAGGTAGACAGAATCTGTAGGCATTGATTGGATCCAACTTGTCCAAACAAATAATAAAATGCTCTTGATTTCTTATTGGCTAGAAACTCCTTTTTTTGATATATCTCTCTGTATAACTTCATCATTATGATAATGCTGGTCATCTTAAGGTTTTTTTCATTATTCATAAAACAAGTTAAAGTTGTTCAGTTGTTGTCTCCAAGTGGAGATCTGTGAGGAGTATTGGATAACACATGGTGTCATGTAAGAGGAAAACACTTTGACTTTTTTTTTAAACCATAACAGCTAAATCATGAACATTAAAAAATAAAATAAAATCAGGTCTTCACAAGCATTTAAATTTTAAATCTTTATTCCTTTACAAGGGCTTATAGGAACAAATGAGTTGGCAGGTAGTAAATTATTTCAAAATTAATTTTTGCTTAATTGAGTGGAAAATTTTGTGTGTTTTACTACTATAATGCATCTTTTGGCCTCTGAAATAGCCCTTAAAGCTCTGGAATTAAATGGAATTTACTATTGCAACTTACTTGTCTATTTTTCAAAAACTTAAGACTAATGTAGGCAAGTTATATTACTTGCCTTTTGTGAGACCTGAGTAGCATTTTTCAAACTGGCTTTTCACATCTGACTTACTGTTACCAGAAAAAAAAAAAAAGAAGCAGGTTACCTGTTGAAATAAATAAAGGGATAATATATCTTCAGATGCACGTAATGCAAAAGATTAAACAATAGTTTATGGTATGTTGTTCTATTTTGAAAGTTGGGTGTTTTTTTTAATTGGCAAAATCTTAAAATATGTGAAAATAGGTAGAAAATATGTAGTAAGAGTTAAAAAAGAAGCTTTGTAAAATTTGTTTAGACATGCCACATGTAGGAGGATGTCAAAATACCTGTTAAGCAGTCGATGACTAACTCGTCTAACTTTTATATAAAACATTGGTAATTGATTTGTATTGTTGACCTAAAAGTGTGTGTTTATCAAAAAGTCTTTCCATTAGCTGTGTGTTGAATGGTCAAGATTTTAAGATATATTTGTATAGCCCCAAAGGGTATAATGCTGACTCTGTGGATGCATAAGACAAGGTGTTTTGTTTCTGGAGTGTTTATGTACAATCTCCTAAGACTAATGCATGTGCTTAACTTTAAGAAGATGAACGATCTCACTGAATTTACTGGGATTACTAGTCTATCTATATTTAGCCCTCAATTTTGAAAGCTTACATAAAATTACTACTGTTCTGGTTATATTAGATCAAAAGAAAGATACAAGCATTTCTGTGTGAATTATGCCTGATGTGATCCATGTCAAATTATTCTGTAAACTATTACAATGGGATGAGCCAGCAATGTGTACTCACAGCCCAGAAAGCCAACTGTGTCCTGGACTGCATCAAAAGCAGTGTGGCCAGCAAGTGGAAGGAGGCAGTTCTGCCCCTCTACTCTGCTCTCATGAGACCCCATCTGGAGTACTGTGTCCAGCTCTGGAGTCCTCAGCACAGGAAGGACATGGACCTGTTGGAGTGAGTCCAGAGGAGGGCCACGAAGATGATCAGAGGGCTGGAGCACCTCTCCTATGAAGACAGGCTGATAGAATTGGGGCTGTTCAGCCTGGAGAAGAGAAGTCTCTGGGGAGACTTTACAGCAGCCTTCCAGTACCTAAAGGGGTCTACAGCAGACATGGGGAGGGACTCTTTATCAGGGAATGTAGTAATAGGGTGAGGGGTAATGGTTTCAAACTGAAAGAGGTCAGATTTAGGTTGGATCTTAGGAAGAAGTTCTTCACTATGAGGATGGTGAGACACGGGAACAGGTTGCCCGGATAAGTTGTGGATGCCCCGTCCCTGGAAGTGTTCAAGGACAGGTTGGATGGGGTTTCAAGCAATCTGGTCTAGTGGAAGGTGTACACACTAGTGTCTAGTGTCCCTGCCCATGGCAGCGGGGTTGGAACTAGATGATCTTTAAGTTGCCTTCCAACTCAAACTGTTCTGTGATTCTATGAGCTTTCTTTTTTTGGTCTAGATACAGTGCACTGCTTGTAGGCAGTTTCACTAGTTTGGTTTGTAGATGAAATACGGAAAAAAAAAAAAAAAACAAACAAAAAAACCCAAGTAATCCAACATGAAGGAACACACAAACTAAACCAAAATCCTAGAATTGAAACTTTTAACTTTCTTCTGGCATTTTCCAAAGACATTATTTCACTGAAATGCTTGAATCTCATTTCTACTGGACTGAACAATCACAAATTAATTTTGTTAACTCTAAAGCTGTTAAAAATCAGTGAAAGGCCTCATGTGTGACTTGTCTTGGTTGAAAGGGGATATCTTACTGTTTTCTTCCACTGTAGCATTGTGTTCTTAGCTCCTTCCTCTGTGTTGGCAGCAGTGATTATGCAGCTGTGCCTTAAGTCGGCTTGCTGACCTGGTGAGGAAAATAAACCTGCCCATCTCCCTTCTTTATCCCTCCCCCAGAATTCCAGTAGCTTAGCTTGCAAGTTGGCATATAATAAAACACTGGCATTAGAAAACGGTGACCTTGAAGTAGCACTGAATAGCAGCACTGGGAAGTTAAAAAACATGGAGTAACTGCTACACGATGCTTGTATGATAGTTCATGATAAAGTAATTGCTTGCAACACTTTAACTCTCATGCAAATATTAATTATGACTTGTCCAGCTCTGTCTTACGTGGTTATTTGCCTTCGTTAGGCAAAGTGAATGGGAGGGCGGTGATTCTTGCAGGGAGTATAAAGATGTAAGGCTGTCCTTGTATTAGTGGTGTGATGGAACAGCTGCTGGAAACAAGTCAGTAAAAACAGTGAAATGGATGGAGAACAGCTTCAAATGTATGTTGCCACACTTTGCATATTTGAGGTAAAGGTTTTTTTGTCTACCACTTTTCTCTTTGGACACTTCCGCAACATGCAGATAGTTAAGAGATATTGTAGAATATCATCAGTTGCGGTTTGGGTGTTTGGTGTTTTGTTTTTTTTTTTTTTAAGCTAGTGAGCACACTTCTGTCAGTGCTCCTAAAAGTTCAGTCTTATTCATCTTTTTAAAATTATGAATTATTCTTAGTGTTGATGAACTGGCCCTATCTACTAACTTTCTTTAAGCAGAATGATCCCTATTCTCTAGTATCCTTTCTTTAAATAATAATGGCTAGTTCTAAGAGAAACATAAAATTTCAATGTAGTGACCACAGAAATAAAGGAAAACTCTCTTAGTACAACTTCAGTTTGAACAGAATTCTTAAGCAGTGCAGGTCAACATAATGAGGTGGTTGTGCACTGAGAGAACCACAACAGTAATGTCTGCAGCTGCACCAAAATCCTGGTGCAAAATTTTCTGGTTTAATTAGTATCCTGAAGTTGAACTTGTGGCTAGGTTTGATCCCATACAAGTGAAAACATTGAGAAAGGTCGAGTTTAAATTCTCCTGTCAGCTTACCTCTCATTTAAATGAAATGTGTATGTTTTACCATAAGTGTAAAAAGAACATAAGAAAAGTGGGTGATAAGCTATATGATACACAGCCATTTTCTTGACTTCAGTTATTTTTTGCAGTCTTCCAGGTAGGGATACTGGTAGCTGCAGTAAAGTTACAGCTTTATGTGGTGTTGGTATTTTTTAAATAACTGCTTTAAGATTTACTTGATAATGGTATACCTTTGATTTGAAGAAAAGGACCAAAAAAAAGTTGCTGAAAATAAAAATCACTCCTTATTCATCCATATGGGAGAGGGATGTTTGTGCAGAAAAAGTACAGTCCTTCCAGTTTATAGCTGTTATTACACAGAGGTTTTTACTATATATGGCTGTTGAGCAAGATGATCCAGAAGAACTTGCCTGTGTTTGATCTCTTAACAGAACTATCCTGGCATATAGTTATTGTCTAAACTGTAATTACACTTGCAACTGTTTTTTGCTGGTACAGCTTGAATGAAATGCCTCAAGGTAAAACCAAAATCAAAAAACCAACAACCAAAACTGCATGGAAAGGAACAGAAACACTTTTGCTGTTTATAACTCAATGAGCATTGCATGTATCTAATCACAGTATGGTAGGGTTTTTTAGAGCCAAGTCTCTCTCTTCTCTCCCAACCTAATCAACATAAGTTTAGTAGAGGAGCTAAAGTGTAAGTTGAGGCTAAGCTCTCACGGTGTTTGAATGCAAAAGTCTCTGCTTCCCCTTATCTTTTAGCAGTGTTAAATAACCAGATTTTGGAGAGCAAGGCTGAGTGAACTCCCCCTGCCCCCTGCTATTGTTTATTTAAAAACAGACAGAATCAGAGTCTAGGAAAATTGATTTCCTGTTTAAAAATGCCCATTTGGCATGACTTCCTCCTTTTCATGGCAACCTTTGTAATGGTCTTTATATTCTGAAATTTAGTGTTTTAATGAAAGTGCTGGAATTCAAAATTATCAATGTTTGCGGCTGGAGCCCACAAAACCTTTTAAGTTTGCACTATCAATATCTGAGGGCATAGCTCTTACAAAATTGAGCATATATGAATACTTGAGAATGCTGGCTATTTTATACCTTTAGAGGTTTAATCGGTTTAAAATATGCTTATGCAGATATGGTGAGGGTTAAGGAACTGACGTGTTCATCATTATGCGCTTTTTATGTAAAATTTATTATTAGATTAATGTGATAAAGCAAGTGTTCATATCATAAGCTAAGCACAGCATTCTGTTATGAATTCTGAGTATATTTGTGTATATAAAAAAAGGAAGCTTTTTAAATCTTTTTAAATTTTTGCTGGAGTCAATTGATAGTTTTTTTGTCAAATTATGATATTTGAGGAATGCTATCAATTGAGGTTGTTCTATAGAAGGAAATATTTCTGGCTCTGTTGATATTTGACTAGGAATTGCTAGTCTGTTCTTGGAGTGAACAGACATTCATGCTCCATGAAAAGCTTAAGTATCCTGCTTAATTTGTTAGACTAAAAACAGGAGAAAAACCAGTATTTGTGGGGGGGCCTTTGTTGGGGTTTTTGTTTGTTTATTGTTGTGGTGGTGGTGGTGTTGTTGTTGTGTGTTTTGGTTGTTTTTTGTTTTTGTTTTTTTAAATTGAGACAGAATAGTTTGCAGTTTCATTTCAGCTCTTAGAGACTTTGCTTCAGTTCAGAGCAGACTTGGAAGAGAATCAGTATTGGCCATTAGCCCACATTCTGGGATACTTTCCTGCAGTGAGCAGAAGTACAAAGTCATTACAAGATAAAGCATGAAGAAAATGTATGTACAGAAAGATAATAGAACAGTAAAATAAAATTAATCTCCACCTGGGTGATACACTTAAGAAAAGTGGCAGTGCATACAAGCAAATTTGTAGCTTTGTAAGCTGTGGAAAGGTACAGTAATATTTTTTTTTTTTAATTTTTTTTTTGAGGAGGTCCCAAAGGAATTTGTACAGATATGCCTTTGTTTCACAATGAAGAGATGTGTAACACCATCACAGTAGAGGCTTCCTTGTACTGAACTGTTAGTTATTTCTATTCAGAGTTTTGGCAAGGAGAGTGACTTAAGATTTGTCACTTGAAGAGGCATTATGTGGTGACTTAATGCTGAAGATATTTTTGCCTTTAGAAAAAGACAAAACCTAAAAAACTTTACATGGCTAATAATCTGAACATGGTAATTGGAGACTCTTTTGCTTCGAATGTCTTCATACCCTCAAGTGGAGCCTGCATTGGGGGCAGCATTGGGAGTACAAGTAATATGAATGTTCTGTAAATCTAGAATAAGACCTCAATGCTGTAGAGTTTCAATTACCTGAAAATGCTTTAAAAATTGAAGTTGTTTTCTAAGCAATGTAGGCACTTGAACAAGGTAGCATTTGTATCCTGGTTTACAATGCTGTATTGTTGCATATATGTCTGCTTACTTACTGTATTCGTGACCTCATCTTTCTGGCACTTTTCAAAGCTTTTTCCTCTTCTATAGAAAGACGGTTTATAGGTGCCATAAATTACCTCATGAGTGGGGATTTTTTTCCTGATACAGGAGACTTAAGATTAGTATGTACAAAGGTTTTGAACTTTAAACTCTGCAAGGGTAACTGATGAGGTGTATGGTTAGTTAACTTACTAAATAATTTTTGTTTGGAATTAAGCTTGTGCTAAACTTTATTGGTGTGGTTTTTCCCATAAGTCGTTTTTGGGATTGGTTGGAAAATGTATTTTTAAAACTATATTAGTTGTAGAATTTTTATTCATCATTGTGGCACTTGCTAGCCCTTGATGTGGTTTAGGAGGTTTAAAATGTTGACAAGAAACCTTTGCAACTGCAATAATAATATGGTAAATTATTTAGCTTTTTTGCATGAATAGTTGATTAATATACTAGCTAGTTATTTCTCTTCTCAAACCACAGAAACCTGTTATTTCTCAGTTGAGTAGACAAAGTTGTACTAAGAATTACTTTTCTAAACCCTTACTCATTCTTTGCTGTTGTTTCCATAGTCTCTCTCTGAATTCTTGTTTGTCCAGCTCTTGCCAATCTGTGTGCGTGTAGTTCTGGATCCAGCCAGACATACTCCATCTTCAGCTGGTGGCTGCCTGCAGTGTGTGGTGGAGAGATGCAGGTTTAGGGGTGAGAAGATGCTAGTTCTGTGGAAATCAAAGCTCACAGTGTAACTTGTTTTATTTGTTTGAGAACTGTTTCTGAAAAGCATGGTGGGCAGTGAATTGTGAGTGAAGAATCACACATTTAGAGGTGATGATGCAGGCTCTTTGAATCAGGTATAAAAAAATTTAATTCCTCAGCTGTACAGACAATTCATTAACTGATGTCTTCACATGAACCTTTTAAAAACAGTTAATAAACATTATGTAATTGTGATAATGCAACAATGATTGGTCATTCTTTTTTGCTTTTGTGCCTTCAAGGAGAGCAACTCAGTTCTTGGTGGTGTAAATTCATTTGGAAACATTGTTTACCCTGTTTTTCTCAAATGTATAATGCTCTCAATAGTTGAAACATCAAGGTGTTGGGGTTTGTTGTTTTGTTTTGTTTTTTTCCCAAAAAGTACTGCTGAAGAAACTGTTTTAGCAGCAACAATTAAGAATATCATCACCCCAAAGTAGTATAAAAATATTTTACCTTGTTTGTATCAGTTATTTGTTCTAAAAATATTTACTGATGAATAAGTCTGGAATCTTTAGTATGTGTTTCAGTAAAATGTCTCCATTACTTCCCAAACAGCTGTGATTTGACTGTGGGAGTGGATGCTACTGGCTTGTTCATTGTTTGTTTGGGTTTGTTTAATTAATTCACTATCTTCCATTAGCCACACTAATTTATTTTTTGATGCATAATATTTGTTGACTGAGAGAGCTCTCTGAACTTTTTCTAAACTATTATCCAGCCATAACAACTACCTCTACTACTGTGATTACCCCAGACAGTAAGGTGGCAACTTAAACCTAATCTAATGCTGTTTCTACCCTGGAATAGAATTCTCCAGTAATAAGCAGAAAACAGTGAACATTATTTTGAAAAACTGGAGACTTACTTAGAACAGACTAAAAAAGTTGATGTGTTATACCTTAATTGGAAATAATGTAGAAGTCCATAAGTACATCCTCTCAGATTCTGCAGTAATTAACTTCCTAAATATTTCATAGTTGCTTCTGCTAGCAGTGACTAAATCTGGTAATGATATTTCTGAATGAGTTTTGTCTATGGATCATGCTGTATCTAACTGCTCTTCATGCAGTGGAGGACATAAGAGCAGTAGTGTGCTGGTGGAAAAATTAGCTGCCTGGTGTCCTGATTCCTCCCTGAACCTCCCCCCAGCCCAGATAACAAACTCCAAGGAAATTCTTCCTCCCAGCTCAGGGTGGACTAGCTGACTATGCCTTTGCGTGGTGCAGCCTCTTCTTGAATTTATGATGCTTAAGCTTTGTTGTTTTGTTGTGGGTTTGTTTGTTTTTTGGTTTGGTTTGGGTTTTTTTTGCAGAGGGTGAGGAGGGGGAAACATTTTCTCGTTGCATCTTGCATCGTAGTTTGAGCTTACTGTTTTTTCTTCCAACTCAATCAAAGTGTTACTTCCAGAGCCAGTTCTTCCCCTGTGAGAAGATCAAATTAATACAATAACTTATGATTTCATGCTAAGAATTTTAGCAATTCACTTTATTTATAGGTTCCTCTTTCATTTTGGGGTAGTCAGGTTAGAACCGAAGAGCAGAATGTTAATGTGGGGAAAGTTTTGAGAAGAGGAGAGAGAGAGAGAAAGAGGGCAAGCCCTTAAGGTAGACTTATATTTACCCTTCCTATACAAGGTTATTCATGAGATACAGTAACATGGGTTTTCAACATCTGAAAGACATTTTGGTACACCGTATAGTGCTCTGTTTTCTGTGAACAAGCATATAATTGATGACATGCTAAATAGAGAACAAAGAATGAACCTGATGATTTAAAAAATACACCTTGATCTTCAACTCAAGATCTGAAACTTCCCGATAGACCTTGTATTCTACCTTTAAAAAAAAAACAAAACAGACTGGCATTCCTAATCTTTCCACGCTTGGGGTTTTCTTGGATTGCAGATGTAATTGGAGATTTTTCTCAGTTCTGAGTGTTAAGAGACTTTACTCACAGGCTTAGTTACATTAAGAGATACCGTGTGAATAGAAGTAATTATATTTTTGACATGCAGCTGGTTGGTCACTGGAATGTGTCCATTTCTCTCAATTCTTGTGCAAAAGTGAGTTGCTTAAAGTTTGGCTACAACGAGTAGCAGATGCTGATGTGGCAACCCAGACCAAACATTCTTTCCTGTTTCCGTCAGCAGAGCACATTCTTCGTTTAAAGGTCAAAGTAGCTTAACTAGTAAGGCTGACTCATGCAGATGTGGAGTATATGAACGCGGTGTACTTTTGATTGTGCCCCCTTTGCACCCATAGGAAGGGTTTCTTTGTGAATTGATGAATTTGACGTAATTGCAGGCAATTAATTAAAATACTGGCATGATGGTAGTGCCTCAGTGGAAAAAGATACGCTCTGCAGATGGTAACAGATTTGGCGACACTAGCTCACAAAACTGAAAATATTCAAATATTCTTGCAAACTGTTTTTAACGAAGTTGTTTAAAGAAGCCTGCCCATGTGGAGACTTGAAATTTCTCTTCCAGCAAAAGATGTCTTTTAAACCTTGTTGTTCCCATTCTGGTTTAATAGTTTGTGCTGTGCAGAAACACTGTGTTTATACTTGGTTATATACCCCAGTTGATTACAACAGGCATGTTAATATGGTGTGTTACAGGTATGTAACAGTAATATTTATACATTGCACAACCCTTTTCTCTCAGTTTTAGTCGATTGCTTTCAAGATTCAGTTGTAACACTGACTCTTGGTAACCCAGAGTCATTTCATCTTGCTTGGGAGTATGCTGTCTGGATGAGCTGGATGATGTGTTACAATACTTAGATTGTAGGTCAGCTTTAATTTTAAAAAAAAAACAAACAAGGTTAATGGAACACATGGCAGATCGGATAACCCAGACAAATACGGAATCCTTTAATGATGCTGTATTGAATTTTAAAATAACTGCATTTCATTAGAGACTGAAACATGAAATTTAAAATGAGGAAAACAAAAGTTAGAAGCTTTCTACATCTAGAAGTTGATACTGTTTAATGGTCTGCTTAACGGAAGAGAATCAGTGCTCAGTCCTTGCTTTTCTTAGTAGGTTTTAGGTTTATTGCTAACTTGCTACAGGGAGTTATATTCTTATGAATTACTGTAATAAATGTCTACCTGTTGGATTATGCATGCTGAATTAATAGTATAATCATTGATCTGGCAAAAGAAACTGAAGAAACACGAACATTTTACAGCCTATAATATGTGTAATGCATCTTGGCAAAGAATGAATTGGAAGTACTTAAAAATTCAACACATACTTAATTACTGGAAGCAGTTGAATACCATTTTATTGAATCAGAAGTTGCATTAATATATATCACTTATTTTAGGATTATTAAGATCGGCTGAACAGCTATTGTAATGCTTATTCTCTGTTGTTTGTCTTATTTTGCTTACACACTCTTTATAGGCATCCGGGATGACATGACCTTTTTGCACTGAAATTGTGTCCTAGTTACCAAGTGCTTCTTGTGGCAGGTTGCACCTGTATGTATATATGGCGTGTGTATACACATATATATATATATATATATATATGTATGTAGGGGGAAAAAAAACCCTGGTAATGTAAGTCAGTAACTCTTTATCTCTTTTGGGGGACAGCTTGTTTCAATTGTAGTATTTCTCTTTTATTTTAGAGGAAGCCCACATCTGAAGGGAACCCCACATTATAAGGAAGAACAATGCGCTCCTTCATTAAATCTAGAAATGAAGAAAGTGCTGGACTTGCAAGCCTCAATCACAAGGTATTCTCATTAATCATGTCATAAATACTTCTCTGTATATAGCAGTTACTTGTTAAAAGTTGAAGGGAAAACTACATGGAAAAAACCTTCTAGTAAGTTTTTAGACCTATTAATAGTAAAGACTAATAGTTACAAATAGTAAGTCTAAGGAGGTGAAAAAGTAAGTTGCTGTTTCAGAATTCTTTCTGTGCTTGGCTGTACTGATGTTTTTAGCATGTAGAAGTATACAGCACATGTGTGTTTGGTATTACATAATGTTACTATAAACGTGTCCTTGGGCTCAAAGTATGGATTAGAGATTTCATGGAGGTACAGGTACCTAAGAGCAAAACTATATGTAGCATTTCAACATTTCTCCAGCAGCCCACAGATGGTCCCTTTTTGTCCTGCAAAAACTTTTTGTTTCTCTCTTCCTTTTTTGGGGGTGATTGCCTTCCCTGTAAATAAGCTTTGAACATGCTAAATAAGGGCGTGTGAAAAGTTGGTGAAACTGTATGGCGTTGGGGTGGAGTGGAAAAGTAACAAAGTACAATTTGGGATGAGGCCCCATGGGAGAAAATGGATGTTATACTGCAAAATCTTTTCTGGGAAGCTGCGGGTTGTTATCTGCATGGAAGTAGATTAACAGTAGCTTTTAGAATTTTGGAGATATTTGGGGAAGGATTTAGGATAAGTCTTAATTTCTGTTTAGGCCATGGGTTAGAAAGCGTGGATTATTTACTAGTTAATTAATTAGTGAATAAATTAGTTAATAAATAATAACTAACTAATTAATTATTTATTAGTTTGGGTAAGTTGGTAATTTCCTAGAATAGATGAGTGATTTTTGGTAGGAATGTCTTATGTTTAGTCAAAAATATTAAAATAACCTTCAGCAGTTCACATACAGGTTAAACATTTACTCTAACAATACAGACCTGTCAACAAACTCTCATTCCTGGAGAAAAATAGACGTATACCATGTTTTGCCAGCTTGGTACTTTTACTGTCTAGAAGATTTAGGGATTTAGTTTGTAACTTATTTGATGTAACTTCTCACCTTAATTGCTTATACAAGAGGCAGTAATACAGTATTTGTTACATTAATGCTTTTGCTGTGACATTGATGCAGTTTTTCAGAGAATGACAAATGCATTTGTTAGCTTGCAGTCCATGTTAGAGGATCTACTTGTTGCTACTGCTGATGGATTTCTCCATCTTGTTCACTGGGATGGTATGACCAATGGAAGGAAGGCCATCAACCTATGTACAGTTCCGTTTTCTGTGGACCTGCAGTCTTCTCGAGGTAGGTTTTGGATTTTTTCATTGTTTATGATAGTTAACTACTGGAAAAATACTGTCTAATGTAAAATATTATCTCTGTTCTCAAGCAGAGATGAGAAAAATGTGCCTTTTGTAAGTGTGAACAAAACAGCCTGTTTAAATTGGGTTTTTTCTGTGAAGTAATAAGTAAGCATCTGAAAAGTCAGTTGGCTTGCAATATCACTGTGGTGACATATTTTTAAATAACTGATGTTTTCTCAGCAGGTTCATTTTTGGGCTTTGAAGATGTTTACATCAGAGATATGGAATACTGTGCCACGCTTGATGGTTTTGCTGTTGTTTTTAATGATGGCAGAGTTGGTTTCATTACACCAATGTCAAGTAGATTCACTGCTGAGGTATATTTCCTTTAGTATTTCTAGCATGCACTGTACAATAAATGTGTTTTCCTTGGTCTCTGCATTTCAGTGAGCTTGCTACTTCAAATTCTGTTCAGCTGCAAAGAAATTAAAATTTAGCAATTGCTTAAGAGACAACATAAGAACAAGCTACATTTCATACCATAATGTGAACTAGATTGTTTCAGGCCTAGTACCTCTCTATGGGAGATCATAATTGATAGTAGACTTAATTTTTGTTTATTGCTTCAAAGTGTCATTATAGTTTTGAGTTTACTGTCTCCGTGACCGACTTCCTGTTGCTAATTAGAAGTAGGGTGATAAGAATTAGTTTCTCCTATGGCAAAGTATCATAGGTACTACTTCTAGCTTTCAGCTGTAATCAAGTCTAACTCTTCTTATGGTGGCAAGCATACTTCAGAATTTGTTCTAAAGGAATATTTTCCAAGTTGGATGTTTCCTTACCCGTAATTCAGCCCAAGAGCTGTATTACATTTTGTCATTTGATCTCTTTATTTTAATTACAGAAAACACAGAAGGATTTGCGTAGTCTGTCCCAGACTCCTTCACACACTTACAATATTTGCAATTTCAGCTGTTGCAGATGGGTATTTAATTTCCTGTTTTGTCTTCAGCCTTGGTACTGATTTTTATGCAGTATCAGGGATATTCTTGCCTAAGAGGTACTGATTTCCTTTGGTTATTCAGAGCTCTGATAAAGTTTCCTTACATACTGGCATCTTTCTGAAATTTTTTATTAAGAACAATGAAACTAGATTTACATATACGGAGTTTTGTTTATCTGAGCCATGTCAGTTAATCTTGCCATTTCCAGTAGAAATTTCCTGAGGTGGGGAAGGCCAACTGGTAGATCTGTAATAAGGCATACATGGGTAGAAGCTGACTTTCATGAATAAAAGCAGTGTTTAACCAAAAATTCTGTGAATTCCTTTCTTTACAGCAGCTCCATGGTGTTTGGGCTCAAGATGTGATTGATGGAACTTGTGTGGCTGTAAATAACAAATACAGGCTAATGGCATTTGGATGTGCCAAGTAAGTTTTGTGGGGCTGGTTCAATAAGGGGGGAATTATTTCATTATAAAGCTTAAATACTAGCTTCTTCTTAGCAAATTGTGTTGCAAGGGCTGTAAAGATGAAAACAGTCAGTCTTGCTAGAGATGGTATCATCTGCTTTATCAAGAAGGTAGGAGAGAAGAGGAAAGAAAAGATTGCTTGCTTGAACTTCAGTTGAAACTGATGCTTGCTGTTTAGCTCTGGAAAAAAAAAAAATTAGAGGCTGGACCGGTAGTGAGGATTGGAAAGTGCCGCTGTCCCAGTTAATCTCAAAGCAGGATTATAAAGTCAATTTTAAGCTGTAATAACGTATGTAATAATATTGGACAAGAATCAGCATTTTGCAGCCACCTGAGAAAATGGCCTGTGAAGTGTTGGTTTGGTCAGGAAAAATGTTGCCTGTTTGAGTAACTGTGAATCCTTTGTAAATCAAATGTTGCAAAAGTGCTTTCAGTTGTGATGTTTTGCTTACTGCTCCTTCAAGACAGTTCCTCCTGTATGGTATTGCTTTAGGTGGTTTAGAGTGCAGCTTTTTTTTAATTATTTTATCTGGATTTTAGAGCATTTCAAAAGATCTGGCTGGGCAGTCTTCAACTGTCTTCTTATGAAAAAGTATTTTTGGTTGTAACAATGCAGCGTGTTGGTTTTTGCATCTGAAACACCAACAGTTACAATAATTCTTTGATCTTGGTATGCTTTAGTACATTCCTCATTAAACTTTAGCACTGAGTGAATGCTGACTTCCCTCATGGATCATCTTGCAGTTCAAAGCCATAAATATATGTGGATTGTGTATGCATGTGTATATTCAGAGAATGAAATAATCTTAGTGCATTGGTTATTATAGGACTGGTGTTTTGGGTCCTCCAGTGCCTTCTGCAAAGTATCTTATAAATTTGTTTCATAAAGTTCTTTGAGTGTTACTTGACACAATATTTCTGTTCTAGATAAATTTGGTATTGGTGAGAAAAAAGCAGCTTTTATGAACCTCTGGAAACTGATGAGAAATCCAAAAGATCTGTAGTCTAAAGCATGTGTAATCTCTTACAGTGGCTCCGTGCAGGTTTATACGATAGATACCACCACTGGCGCCATGCAGTTTTCGCATAAATTGGAGCTGACACCAAAACAATATCCTGGTGAGCTACTCTTATTGCTAGAATTTGCCAGCTGTTTTTAGGATACTAAAGAATATTTTTACCCTTGGCTAGTTAACAAATATTTGTTGTTTGTATTCTCACTGATGCAATTGGTATTTACTCTTGCATTTTAGTAGTAATTTACTCTTGCACATTTGTTCTTTAGCTGCTTGCTTGTAACTGACTTTTGCATGTTTTTCTTATGTGTGGGTCTGGGGTCAATTCTTTGGGTTTGGTTGTGTGTGGTTTTGGTTTTTTGGTTTTTTATGGTTTTGTTTTTGTTTTTAACTGAACCTGAGCTAGCTGTTAATAGAAGCCATGCTGCTTCTGGCGGTTCCTTTTTAAGTGCTGTACATCTTAGTAGTTCCCACACGTAGTCTTGAGGTTACTTTTCCATTACTCACCTGAGAAAATGAGAGATTATTGTCAAAACTGACAATGAATATAATAGAGGTGTGAATTAACTTGAAACAACTGACATGTAGAGTACAGAAAAAAATTGAGTAATCCAGCACTCTGCCTGAACTGCAATGAAGAAAAAGCTTGGGGAAATTTTTCATGTAGTGATGAGTATTGTGGGCTTGAGAGTGAGGAACATATAAAGTGGGTAAATTGCATCTTCAACTGAAAATGTGTGTGCCTATTAGGTTGCAACAGGAAAAACAAATCGGTAAATAACATAGTTTTACAGTCGTGCCAAGTGCCAAAGGAAGAGGTTTCAAGCATGACTATAAAATCTTCTTTTGTCCTAAAAATCATTTTACCACAATTGCAGTTCTATGGTTGTGTCATAGCACAGTGTATTTCTGGCCTGTTTTCATGTATTCTTAGTTACCTATGAAACCAAACATGTATTGGAAAGAAAACATGAATTCTTCGTTTGCTGCTTATTCATTCTGAGATGATCGGTTTGATGAATGCAGCAAAGAAGTTAATCGAAAAATCAAATACTTATTTCAATATATTTTTGTTTCTACCCTTATGGTGAAGCAGTAGAAGGACATTTGATGTTTTTCACATGGTATTTTATTGTCTGTTTTTAAACAGATATTTGGAATAAAACAGGACCTGTTAAACTAATCAGATGGTCACCGGATAGCTGTGTCGTGATGGTGACCTGGGAATGTGGAGGCTTATCCTTATGGAGTGTTTTTGGTGCTCAGCTTATCTGTACTTTAGGAGGTGATTTTGCGTGAGTATCTTTAACGAAAATGTAAAATGTTCTATTAAAAACTTTTCTTTTTCTAATTAAAAGCATTTAATTATAAAGTAATTCACTGAATTAGCTTTTTAAAAATCTTTTTCCATTATAGTTCCTTAGATATTGGAATCATTGAATAATATTTAAGAGGGTATTTCTTTTTGTAGTGGTCGTCTTGGCTGTAAAAGCAAATAACCCTAAATGCAGGCTTTAGCAGACAAATATTAAAATTCCCTGAGTGCCAATATATATTTGCTGAAAGTGTGCTAACATCCAGAAATCACAATTCAAACAGTTTATGCTAGATATCTGACAATTGCATTGCCTTTTATGCAGTGTCATGGGGGCTTTATAGTTTGACAATATAAAGATAGTAAGAAAATTTCTTACTTTGATGAAGTTGGTTCCAAACTCAAACGTGTTCTGTTCTGTTTTTAAGGTATCAGTCTGATGGTGCCAAAAAGGACCCTCTAAAGATCAGTTCTATGGTAAATATGGATGTAAAAATACTGTAATAGGAAGGCTTGTTATTTTTTTAATTACTTTTAGTAAAACAGATTTTCAGGAAACCAAACTGGCTTTCTTCAGATTTGTTACTTAGATGCCTTTAGTATGTTTCCTACATACACTACTACCCCAGTGCTGTATTATAGAAAGAGGGAAAAAGGGACAGCTTATGATTACTATTTTTTCCTGTCGTGTGTGCCTGATGATGAATGACATGACTTTTCTTGGTGTTGCTTTTAATATTAAGAATGAACACTTTTGGTTTTCCTTAATGTCTCTCTTTTTAATATTTTTTTTTTTTATTTTTTAAATCTGGTGCTGTATTTCAGAGTATAATGAGAACTAAACCAACACTAATTGTAAACTTACTTGTTTCCCTAAAACTACTAGCTTACTTTTGGCTGTAGAAGTAGCTTAACTCAGAATATGAACTCAGGAGAAACTTAACCGATGTTGTTTTTATACAGACTAATTAACGTGAAATCCTGTTAGTCTGTCAAATCAGTAGATGTTGATAATATCTTCAAGGCCAGTTTTACAACCATGATGACTTTTGTCCAGTATTTCTAAAACATTTAATTTTATTTATGTATAGCCTGGTTGCTGTGAAGACTGACAATTATGAGCAATCAACCCAAGTGAATGTATATATTTGCAATGACAGGACAATTTACCTTTTTAAAAAAAAAAACCCAAAGATTGAAATTCTGATACGATTGAATTTAATGCACAACAGTCGGTGTAATTTTGGGGATTGGGTTTTTTTCATACCTCACTCTGTTTATGGATTCTTTGTTAGTTGCTTTAAGCTGCAAACTAAACAATCATCACTACTTATATGGATATCTTGCATAGTTCATTATTATTTAATCAACATTTTTTACATAAAGAAAAGCATTTAAGCTAGGTTCTTACTGTGGATTTTACTACTATGGGTTACTTATGATTTCTGTGGTGGTACGTTTTGGAACGCCAAACTGTGTGGGGGTTTTTAACAAGGCTTATTTCTATCATGAGATCAGTTACAGTAAGTTTATGTAATTCTTGTTTTCTGAGGAAATATAGTGTAAGGTTTGGGTTTTTATTATTATTATTCTTTTACATTCAGACCTGGGGATCAGAAGGGTATCATCTGTGGGTTATTGATGGGAGTTCTTCTTCAAACACGAAGCCTGAAAGAGATGCAAATAATGAAGCTCGCCAGTTCGGTATTCTGCAGTTTCATTTCATCAAGAGTGCACTCACTGTTAATCCTTGTATGGTAAGTTTTTTTTGTTGAGTAACATACCCTTATTTTAGAGCATATTTCCAGTTTTCAGGTGACCTCTGAATTATTCTCTTAATGGATTTGAAGTCTGTTTTGCAGCCACTATATTGGTCTTCCTTTTTTATCATAAAGCCTTTAAAATGGTAATTTTAAAATATTGCTATGCATTACTGTAACAAAACCTACTAGTACACAGTGATAAAAAAACTGAGAACTGCCTTAATGCTTATTTTTCATATTGTTTACGTAGAACCTGTTAATACATTGATCATGGGATTTCTTTTGTTGTCTCTACATGGAGTTCAATGTTGCTTTTGTTTTTTTGTTGTTTTGTTTTTAATGTAGAGTAACCAGGAACAAGTCCTCCTTCAAGGAGAAGATCGCTTGTATTTGAACTGTGGAGATGCAACACAGACTCAGAGTCCCAGAAATACTTCAGTGCACTCTGAACATAAGCCTACCAGGGAAAGAGGCCCATTTTCAGATGGCAGTTTAGATTCTCAGGGTTTAAGCACTTTACTAGGACACAGGCATTGGCATGTTGTACAGGTAATTGTCGCTGGTTGCCCATATGTGCTCTGTGCTTGGTGAGAGTTTATAGGACTGGAATTTGCAGCTGATCTCATCACTCTGCCATACCCTGTTCCTCTAGTGTGAGATCACTGCTTTTTTATTGCCTCTTGGGTTTCTCCTGGTACAGCTTTTTTTAATTGCCAAATGGTAAAGGAATGTTGGATGTCTCAGCCTTTGACTTCAGGAAGGAGTATTAAATTACTTTCCTATGCTTTGAAAGGGACAATAAGTGCAACGTGCAAGAAATCCTTCAGGGATTTATTTTGTTGTTTATGCAAATTTCTTTAAGCATATTCAACTGATGAATATGGCCTTCGGACTTTGACTGCATTTTCAAGCAGTTTTAGATGGCATCTATTTAACCATATAATTAAAAATTCACAATATCAAGCTTGTGAATTATTTCCAGGGCTAGTAATGGCACCAATTCTATTTTCTCTGTAATATAGAGGAGAAATTCAGTAACTTTTAATCCATAATTCTAGTGTGTGTTCTTCCATGCTTGAATTGGTAGATATTTTTCAAAATTAAAGTTTTTAAAAGGTCCCCAAGATTTTGTTTTTCACATAGTACGTGAATCGGTATTACTGAACAGGATTTGACTCTATGCGTGTATGTCAGGTTCTAGATACTGTTGAATTTCCACTTTATCTGACCAGGTAGCTCTTCTGTCTTCTGAAACTGATGTAGGAGGGAGAAGTCTTTGTTCTGTGTAGGAGTAAAAGTAACACAGTTGGAATTACTGTAGGGAGCAACATAACCTCAAGGACAGCCAGTGGCTGGGTAATGAGGGCACTTACTGCCTTGTAGCAGACCAAGGACTGGAGTTTGAACCTGGATTTGTATCATCCCATGTGACATGAAGAATCCAGGATCAAGAATAATTTGACATATCCCTGTCAAGTGTTCTCCTAAAAAGGCGTTTGGATGCGCTGGTGTGTATTTCTGATGGGAGTAAAAAATTTCAGCCCAACATTGACAATGCCTCCTGAATGCTGTGTTTATCAAAACTTGTACGTTCTCCTGAAAGTTCTGGTGGAGGAGGAGTACCTAGGCGGGGAACAGAGTAAATTTTGACTACCAGTCTGTAATAGCGTATTAGCTGTTGTATGTTACTAATGCATTTCTATATTTCTTATATTAAAAGCAGGCTAATATTTAGGCTTCAGTAACTTTTGGGGATGGTGGGGGGAAGTAACTATATTTAGAAAAGAAATCCCAACATTGAAAAAACTTAAAGCCCATGTTTTGGGAAAGCATGGACATTGTGCAAATTCCATTGTGTTATGATTCATCTCTACTTTAATGGTGCTTGGTATAGTTATGTGGTCTTGGTTTTCTTTTTTTTTTTAGATTCATAGTACATATCTAGAGAGCAACTGGCCTATAAGGGTGAGTTATTTTAAGAATATGTTCTTGCTTCTTTAAAATTCTGGGTTTTTATAAGTGCCTCTTAGGATTGGATGAGCTCTGGAAGCTGAAATCGTTGTTTTAAACTGCAGACAGAAGAATACGTGTTGGGCAGTAAAGTCAAAAACATGAAGATATTTTCCAAGTTTTGAATCTGACATTGTATTGCCTTGTAGTGATGTACTTAGGATATATCATTTAAATAAGTTCCCTCCTGCAGTTCTGAGTTTTTTCTCTTTTAACAGTTTTCAGCTATTGACAAGCTTGGACAGAATGTAGCTGTTGTTGGCAAGTTTGGTTTTGCACATTATTCTTTACTCACCAAAAAATGGAAGCTGTTTGGAAACATTACCCAGGTGAGAGTTTATGGTACTTTATTCAGGTATAATGGGGAGGTTGTATTTGTTGGAATCTGACTCTTGCAGAAAATAAAAAAATACCTTTTTCAAAAGAACAACGTGTAGACACAGCTGGGATTAGGGACACTGGGTTTGCATTTGTTTTCCATAAAATGGCTGAAACACTTATCTTGTGGCTTTGGCAATTCAAATTATTGAATTTGTGTCTGGTTATTAAAAGGTTTAAAAATCTGAGTGCGTATAGTCAGACAGTTATTCCCATATGTCTCATCTGAGAGTTTGTGAGATGTATTTTTGCGTGCCAAGCTTCTAAATTCTGGCCAGATGCAGAAAGATAATTTGAGAGAGTTCAGGGATGCCAGTAGCATAAGGAGCTCTGGAGCTGTGTTTTGGAAGACGATGTTTTTTTTTTCTTCACATAATATTTCTTAGTACTTTGGTTTTTTTCAAACAGCAAAAAACCTCATATACATAGATTGTCTTGCCACTATCAGTAAAGATTATATACATCGTGTATGGCTTTCAGAAGTTGCCCATAGAATGTATGTGTGTGTTTGTGTGTAAGTATATATGTCATTTGCTTGCTTTTTTCTTTTCAGGAGCAAAATATGATGGTAACAGGTGGCTTAGCGTGGTGGAATGACTTCATTGTTCTTGCATGTTATAATTTAAATGATCATCAGGAAGAGGTGAGGTCTTTTTCTTCAAAGTAAATAAATCATATTTAGAATATATGGCCTGTTCTGCTGTAGTAGTATAAATATGAAAAGCTTGATACATAAATATGAAAAGCTTGATAAAATGGCTTTTGGTCATGTTTAGAAATTCTTTATTACTATGAAGTAATTATTTGCAGAAAAGTTTATTATTGCTATTAAAAACTATTTTCTGCTGACTACCATGAATCTGCTCATTGTTCTGAAAACTTAGTGACATTGTTGCATGTTAGCATGAAACCTATTTTGAGGTATCAAAGAATACTTATACAGTATTCTGGAACACTTTTGTAATGTTTTTTATTAGATGGGTAGAAGAGCTTTATTTACTCTTTGCTTTTTAAAACTAATTAATAGAACTCCTTCCTTTTGTTTGTTTTTCAGTACTTATTTGGCTGTACTGTTCTTTAACCAGTAACGTATGCAATAGGTGTAACTTTGGATGCAATAACCTAATGCAATAGGTATAACATTTGATGAAACAAAATCCCAGTAAAGTGTCTTGCTAGAAATCCTTGACAGCTGTTCCACAAAAAAGAAAGTGGGATTACTGCTTCTTGGTAAGCAGAAGCTGTATTGAAACTACTCCTTTTCCTTGTAGCTGAGAATCTACCTGCGAACGTCTAACCTTGACAATGCATTTGCACACATCACCAAAGTGCAAGCAGACACGTTACTACTGAGTGTCTTCCGGGACATTGTAATATTGTTCAGAGCAGATTGTTCCATTTGCCTTTACAGTATTGAGAGAAGGCCTGAAGGGTGAGTATTAGCATTTGAATGCTTTTGCAGCAATATACTGGTAAATCTGTTCTCAGTAAATTCTTAGGATGATATAAAGTTGTCTGATGGCTTGTGGAGTCAGATTTTTTTTTTTTAAATACAGAGAGGTAAGTGTTATCTGTACACACAAGTGATAATTCATGAGTGTTGTCACTTGCATGCGTGCAGATATACACGTTAGGTCTGGAGGTAGTGACTGAGAATGTGTGTTTCCAGCGGTCTGTACAAACGTGTTCTAGCTGATAGGAACTTGAAAACTGAATGTAAATAGAAGGAGAAGTTACTAAAAGGCACCCACGTGTTAGAAACATTTTTTATTTTTATTTATTTTTATTATTTATTTATTTTTATTAAAATATTAAAATATTCAAACATTAGGAATTAGTGAAGGTGGCGGCAGAGTAGCAAAGATGGAGAGAAAGTGTTTAGTCTGTGGGAAGCTATTTTCATACAAAAGAAGTAGCAACATAAGAACCAGATACTTTCAGACAGTTAAGATTAGTGAACCTAAGGAGGAGATAAAGATTCACAGATGTTTTTTGAAGTGCCTAAGCAGCTGATTTTTCTTACAGTTATGGTATCTTGGATTCAGCAGGAAAGGACCTGTTCTCTCTTTTTTTTTTTTTTTTTTTTTAGCAGAAAGCAAGCTGTTCATCTGCTTTAGAGGAAAATATTTTCAATGCTTTTCAAAGAAAACTCCAACAAAATCTAAATCCTGGAATTGTCTTATTGAAGGGTGAATAGAGTCTTATTCTGAAGTATCTGTTGTTGTCTTCTGTTCACTCTTAGCTGTATTACCCAGAACTATCAAGATAAAGTAGCCCAGCTTAGATCTGTTTGGTATGTGGAGTAGATATGTAGGCCTGTGGGATTCCTGGTTGAAAAAAAAAATTCATTTTGGTCTGTAGAGTAAACTGTTTGCTGAGGTTAAGTTGCTTATTTTCATTAGGTTTACTTAAATATATTAATTTTATGTAAATACTATTTTAAAATTGCTAAATGGAGTCATCTTTCCTTTCAGTATTAACCCTACTGCCAGTATCCAAGTTCTTCAAGAAGTGTCCATGTCTCGGTACATTCCTCATCCTTTTCTTGTAGTGTCTGTTACATTGACGTCAGTGAGGACAGAGACTGGCATCACCTTGAAGATGCCTCAGCAGGTAAAATAGTGCTCAAAATTTAAAAGACTCAGTGCCTGGATTTTTTTAGTGTAGTCCTCAAAGGTTACCTGGCTGATAAATGAATAGTAAATTAGTGGTTCTTCTACGTGGTAAAATACAGAACATGTTTTTTCCAATGCTTGTAATATAGACGTTTCATGTGTGAATTGGGGGCAGAGGTGATGGAAATAAAATCCAAACTCTTACTTCTATTTCATAGTTTCTCCTATCATCTTGGAAAGTTTGGGGCCAAATCTTGAAGACAAATTAAACTTAGCTATATCAAGGGTATGTTTCTCAATTGTGTATTAAAAGTTGAACACCAGAGTAATCCATGGTGTTCGGAAGTGCCTTTCTTGCAGCAACAGGTTGATTATTCAAAGAATGAATAGAAAAAAGGGAGATGGCCTATGACCCTATAAGGTTATTTCCTGCTACACTAAAATAAAGTAAGATAATCTCTCCCATAAGTTGTGTCAGGACATAGGCCAACAGCCAAACAATGACTAAGATGTGAAGGTGAGGCCGTGTCTTAACTCCAGGAAATGATTCAGGCCACTGAAAGCACAGTGCAAAAAGAACCTGGATTTTTGTTGTCTGTGGTGTAAACAAATTAAGCTTAACTATTTGAGTAGCTGCAGTATGAATCAGATTCTCTTAAGCTTCCTTAAGATAGTTTGGAAGTAGTGTTGTCTGTGAGGCAGGATGTAGACGTATGAAGGTCTGTATTTTTCTCCACATACCAATGCCACTGCCAGATATGAAAGCAATGGCACAGATGTAAAATCTGAAGGCTTGCGCTTGCTTCCTTCAGTTCATTCTAATTTAGTGTCCCACAATGCTGAACATGCGTCCTGAGACTTTGATATCATCTTAGTCAAGGGCATAGAAGGTAATGTGCTTTTGGTTTTCTAGGCCATCTTACTGTGAGACAGCATCCTTACTCCTGAACTGCCTGACCTATGGGGTTTCCTAATTTTGAGAAAAAGCTATGGAAACTTTTTACAGCACTAGTAATATTTTAAACTTAGCTTCAGACTGAGCAAATATTACCACTTTTCTTTCTAACTACAAGCCCATATCTTCAAACATTGTCAATCCTCCTGACCAAATGAAAATTATTAATGCTAGCACAGAATATGACACTGCACTGTAGACAAAGCAATCTGTCTGACTTGGCAGTGTGTCAGCCTTTTCAGTGCTGTTACCTGTTAGTGACCTTAACCCCTGATGCTGCAAATTTACCATACATCTACCCATGTATTTTAAAACTAAACTTCATGCACAGCATGGTATTGGTTCTAGGAACTTGGTTTAAAATTAACGTGAAACAGTTCTGAAATAATCTCTAGAAAGAATACTGTGCTTTCTTGTTATACCTAACTAGAAAGATTTTTATGTAGCTGCACCTTCTAAAAGTTCAAGGTGCTGTACAAATGTGGCTCACTTCTTTTTGTCTTAACTCTTTTTGGCTTATGTACCAGTGTTATGATTGCCAGTATCTAACTGCAAAGACTAACAGTGATACTGATAAGAATACAGAGCTTTATTTTTCTTAAAATACTGGTGGCTTGCCCATGCCAACAAGTATAGTTGGAAAAAGCTCATATCAAATAAGCACATGAAATAAGTCTAGTGATCAAGAAACCTTCTAGTATTTACCCCTTTGCACGAGGACTACACAAATGAATCTATCTGTAGGTACTCGGTTCTACTTCATTTTTCTGAGTCCTTGTGCGCTGAAATTGGTTGTTAATCACCTCTGTACACCAGTGCAGTTAATTTACTCTTTTTATTCTGGGTTTGTATCATGATTATGGGTAAAATCATGCATTCGAAAAGTTTAAATAATTTCCATAATACTCTTTTGTCCTTAGGCTTGTGAGGCTGAAAGTATTATGCTAAACTTAGCAGGACAACTCATCATGTTGCAGAGGGATCGATCTGGACCCCAGATACGAGATAAGGATAATAATCCTAATCAAAGGAAGCATGTGAGTAAATATATGTGGAATATTGTATATAGCTTCAAAGACATTGTCAGAGACTGAAGAAGTTGTGGAAGGGAGTGGGCCAGGCATAAAGAAAAGAGGTCTATAATACAAGGCAGTGTCTACACTTAGGGCTGAATTGTCAGCTGGAAGTAAATCACTACTCCTGTGATGTACTTTTTTTTTCTCTCTAAGAACCTGTGAAACATTACTACTTAATTGTGTGAATGTCTAAAGTATTTACTACTTGTCTTTACTCCTTGTGTTGCAGTGAAAGATACCAGTTTTAAGCATAAAGGTCCTGTGCAAAATTTGTTACGCACTGATGACAGAAAATCTCCAATCTACCTAAAACTGTTCTGTATGTTTATGGAACATTACAGTTTTTTGCAGAGTATGTTTACAAAGTTCCTAAAAGCAACAATAATAGACTGAACTTTTAAATTTTTCTGTGCTGATGAAAAACACTTTTACTTGAAAGAAGCACTTTGGGAGAGTGAAATCTGAAAAGTTTAGATGAAGAGTTGTTTGCAGTTCAATCCAACACTAGCAAATTCGGTGTATATGGTAATGTTGTCAGTTCTAGGTTGGACTCTCGGGCCAACTGAAGAAGCAGAGACCAGGTTTTAATTTTCCTCCCTTCTTCTTATCCCTTTAGCTGCCTGACTAAGTATAAGGAGGTTTAAAAAAAAATGAAAGAAATGTCGCTTGAGTTAAAATACATAATAAATGGTGTTTTCCCAGGTGCTAGGGTGCAGTTAAGGGATAAGCAGATTTGTTTCTTCTTCGTTAGAAGAATAACATGTTTTGAAATGAATAGTTATTAGCCAAAAAAAAAGAGTTCTTGTGAATAGGAGAAAAAAAAAAACAACAACCAACCAAAACAAAATTCTGATTTTTTTTTTTTTCTTTTTTTTTAAACAGCTGCCTTTTTGTGCTCCAGTTGTCCTAGCCCAGTCTGTTGAAAATGTATGGACTACTTGCAGGATCAACAAACAGAAACGCCACTTACTGGAGGCTCTGTGGCTCAGCTGTGGTGGGGCAGGTATGAAAGTCTGGCTTCCACTGTTTCCCAGAGATCATCGAAAACCACATTCCTTTCTGTCAAGACGGATCATGCTGCCTTTCCACATCAACATATACCCGTTGGCTGTTTTGTTTGAAGATGCCTTGGTTCTTGGTGCTGTTAATGACACTGTGCTCTATGACTGTTTATACACTCAAACCAGTGCTAGAGAACACTTAGAGGTTCTCTTTCCTTTCTCCATTGTTGAGAGAACCTCTCAGATCTACCTCCATCACATTTTACGCCAGCTCTTGGTTAGGAACCTCGGTGAACAAGCCTTGCTTTTGGCCCACTCGTGTGCCACATTACCATACTTTCCTCACGTACTAGAACTGATGCTTCATGAAGTGCTGGAAGAAGAAGCTACCTCGCGGGAACCCATTCCCGACCCTCTGCTTCCCACTGTGGCAAAGTTCATTACAGAGTTCCCCCTCTTCCTGCAGACAGTTGTTCATTGTGCTAGAAAGACAGAATATGCCCTGTGGAATTACCTTTTTGCTGCTGTTGGAAACCCAAAGGACTTATTTGAAGAGTGCTTAATGGCCCAGGACTTGGACACAGCTGCCTCTTACCTTATTATCCTACAGGTAATGGTACCTCATATATTGCAGGAGAAGTGATACTTGCTGAAGTTGTAGTACTTAAAAAATATTCTCATACCAAAGTTGCATATGTTAAACAAATCTCCAGTTTAACATTTTTCTGTTGAGATTATGTCAGTTATGAGGAGGGGAATATCAGGCAATGCAGGCAGTTTACTGTTATAAAAAGGAAAATAATAGCATGAAGTTTGCTGCTTCTAATCTCTGGTATACTTGAACATGACATAATGTGGATTCACTTAATATTTTTGTTGCTCAATGGCAAAAGGAAATGACTTAATTATGCTTTGTTACCTGCAGAATATGGAAGTTCCAGCAGTTAGCAGACAACATGCTACTCTCCTGTTTAATACTGCCTTGGAGCAGGGAAAGTGGGATCTTTGTCGTCATATGATCAGATTTCTTAAAGCCATTGGCTCTGGGGAAACAGAGACACCTCCAGCTACACCAACAACTCAGGTTTGTGATGAAAATAGTAAATGCTGTGCATCAAACCCTGTATGATTAATCTTGCTATTATATAGTAAGTTTGTTCTTTTGACTGTATGTTTGGATTTTCTTGCTTTTAGGAACCTAGTTCAAGTAGTGGCTTTGAGTTCTTCAGGCATCGCAGCATTAGTTTATCCCAGTCAGCAGAGAATCTCCATAGCAAATTTAACTTGACAAAAACACTGAGTATGCCCTCTGGCCCATCTGGAAAAAGGTAATTAATTGGTAGTAATGCCCTCTCCTTCCGCACTTTAAGTGCTCTACTAACTCTCTTACCAATTTAAGTTATAGAAGTACGTTACATGATAGAGTTAGTTTTGTCATAGTCTCCCTCCACATCCTTTTGAATTTGTCTTTTCCTGACTCTTCATAATGTCCGTGCCTCTCTCTTACATTCTTAGGAGAATATATTCTCACACATGTAAATGTCTGTGTTTGTGTGTATATACAGACACATTTACATGGATATTGCTGACCTAAAGCATCTGAATCCACTGGATGCATATGTAGTAATTTAAATAGCTATTGAGACCACATGCCTTATATTTTAAGGATCTGTTTTGCTGAAAGATACATCTTGAACAGCTTAGAGTACTGCAGCGTGATAGTATACAGTGCATTGTGATAAAGTGCACATATTGATACAGTAGTGTGTTGCTAAGTCATAAATAGAGCCTTTTACACCTTGGGGTGAATCCCTCTGTAACTGCTATATACAGAATTTGTATTGATTGGTATTCATGTTCCAAAGCATTGGTCTTGGATTTTTTCCCCCCATATAAGACCTTCAAAGCAATCTTAATACAAATTCAAATACTTCTATTTAGTAAATTTCCATAGAGAGTTTTGATAGGAAGGGTCGTAGACTAATACTTGACTTGTTCTCTAAACCTGCTTCTCAGAAGTCACTTTGCAATGGCATCTGCCTTTCATCTCTCCTTCTTTGCTTTCTTGCTGCACTGCTAATAGTTTATTGCTCTATCAACACTGCTGCTGTTGTTATTTCCTTCCCTTATTTCATTTACCTGTTGAGGCAGTTGAGGGATCTTTCAGGGGACATAAATAGCAAGGACTAGCAGAAGCTGCTTTTGTTGGTATATAGAAAGCCCCAGTCACTACTGTGGTCACTCAGTGTACTGTAGTTGTGACCAACAAACAGCCTTTACGATTCCATTTTATGTCTTAATGTCACTGTTCTGTGGTCTGTCTGTAGGTGGAGTAAAGACAGCGACTGTGCCGAGAACATGTACATTGACATGATGCTCTGGCGGCACGCTCGGCGTCTGCTGGAAGAGATCAAGCTGAAAGACCTTGGCTGCTTTGCTGCCCAGTTAGGATTTGAGCTGATCGGCTGGCTGTGCAAGGAGCGAACCAGGGCTGCCCGCGTGGAGGATTTTGTCTTTGCTTTGAAAAAGCTACACAAGGATTTCCTGTGGCCGTTTCCAGTCATACCGGCATCATCCGTTAATTCACCTTTCAAGAATGGAAAGTACAAGACAGGTGCTGTAACATCTGAGTTGATTTGGACTAGGTTTCTCTCCTGCACTCCTCAGTCTGAATCTGTCCTTCCTCAGTTCAGCTGAGCAAAGAACAGGCTGAGGCTTGTCACCTGCGCAGCTTTCTCACACAGGGAGTGTTTTCAGAAGGGATTCTGTTTAGCACGGATGGCATCTCTTGTCTAGCCTGATTACATTACTGTTCCTGTTGAGGTTTCCTGCTTTTTCAGGTGTGCTGAACTAGCTATCACTTGTGCAGATGTTGAGTTGAATGTGGATATTGGTCTTTGATGTAAATTCTGCTGCAGAAAATTGCTAAAATCAACATTCTTATATAGTCTTTAGATGAGGATTTCAATAACTTTTTTATATTTAAAAGTAGTGTTTCTAATATTTGAAATTTGCTTTGTGTTAAAGGGTAAGAATTTTGAGAACTTGCTGTAAACCTCCTTTGTATTACTAATCTCTCAGTTCGATAGTTTACCTTCTTAGGGCAAAGTTGATACTAGATGCCAAGTCTTCCTCTTTTCGGTAGCAGGAACGCCATTATTTAGTTCTATTGATGCTAACACTTTATGAACTGATGTTTCATTTACACCAGTGCTGACCTAAAAAGCTGATCGAATATTCTTGAAATACCTAAACTTGCTACGTCTCCTTGCTTTTGGTGATCCCTCAGTAAACTAATTGAATATTGACGTAGATAGGAGTTCTAGCTTCCTGTAATGCCTGGAGAGAACTTTCCAAACTGCCTTTTTGACAGTTTTGACCTGTCCTCTGGTGGGTTTGTTTTTTTTTTTTTCAGGTGTGGGGGAGCAGCTGCTAAAATCTCAGTCAGCGGACACCTTTGTAAACATGGAAATGGACACAGGGGTTTCAAACACACCTCGGAGTCGCAGCTGGCTTGGCACTATCGGCTCCTCTCAGAGAGAGCTTGATACAGTCTCATCCCACGGACCACACATGCAAGATGCATTCCTTTCTCCTTTGCTAAGTAAAGGTTAGTCACTCTTCCTTCTGTCTGCTCACTGGAAAAATGCACCTGGAAGTATGCACTTATATTTTGATATTTGCATGCCACCGCTGTGTTGTTGCTTCTCAACTGCTGATAACCATAATTCAGAGGAGGAAAAAAAAAAAGAGGATTTGTTGAAAAGTGAACTGAAATTTTTACAACAGAAACATAATGCCCATGTCATACATCTTTAAGTACTTGAAGTAGAATATGAAATTGATATTTGCTGAAGTTCCTTTTTAAAAGCTCAAATGTATGGTCAGCTTCTGAAAATACAAAGGGGAATTCTATTCCCTATGTATCTTTTCTGATCAGTCAGAGACAGGAAGCACATGTCTGAACATTCATCTCTTTGTTTTACTCCCTCAAGCATAGAGCAATGTTTTCAACAGTCTCTACGTCATGTGATTTCCACTTCATTAGCGGAAAGACCTATGTACCTTACCTATGTAGTGTGAACTACAGTCTCCCCAAGATGCTAGGGCCTTCTGTGAGAGTCAGAGCACTTGGAGTTGCTCTTCAACAAGTTGATGGACTTCAAAACATGAAGAAAGAGTGAGGTTCTTTTCCTCTGCTTGAGCACTGCCTCATTCCTTTTTCACTCCTCTTTCTCTAGTTTATTACTTCTGGAGACTGCAGGAAGGCATTAAGTTTAAGTAAATTTGTTACAGAACACTACAAAAAAGCATAATGTAAATGGAGAAACTTTATTTCTCTTCTTACTGCACTATCTTTTACTGCTGTCTGCCACTACCACTGTTTAAACAAGTATCTCACTTTTTTTCTGAGCTGGTTGAAGACCTTTGAGTTCAATGGACTTCAGTACACATTTTGAAGCAGTTTTATTTCTAAAGTGAAACTAAATTAATAGTCTTTAAAACATTGCGAGCTGAATTCTAATAATAATAATTTCACAAATAACTAATCCAGCAGTGGTATTTATGGGCAAGAAGCTAATGAAATAACTTTCTGACTTTCTGAATATTTTCCACAGAAAAGATGCACCTACTTTAATATGGAAATAGTTCTGGAGGGTGGGTGCCTTCCTGACTCATCACTAAATGGTTTTAGCTTTGCTGTCACTGTTCCTGTGAGAATTCTGTGGCTATGTCTACTCCTCACCTACTCTTCATATTTTTATTGGAAACACTTACTTCTTTTTGTAGTTAGCGCAGGTGATTATCTCTCAGAATCTTCAGGGTTTTGTATGAAGAAAAGAACTTTGTTAAAAATGAAGATGCAATACTAAGTTAAAGGTTAAGAAAGCAGTATCTTTAGACAGACTGCAGCCCTTACCACAGACTTAATTGTAGGATTACGGCATGTAAGAGGTTGTCGCTGTGCTCTTACAACAATTGCCAATACATCTTTAGGATCCCTTATTGATATTATTCTGCAGGATTATTTTTATTTGATAGAGAAGCTACTGCATTCCTCTGATGATAGTTCTACCATATATGTGTGACAAGAAGAACGCTGAAGTGGGTTGGCCCGAAGTAACTTCTTAGCCCTGTGACACACAGAAAAGCATTACTGTGTAATTTGTCATTTTCTATAGGAAGTAGTTCAGAAATTCTGAGTCTTACTAAAGTAAGTAGTTTCTCTTTTCCTTATATTTCTGAGTGTTTTTGATAGGTGACGAATGCAGCATAGGTTCAGCAACAGACCTGACTGAAACAAGTTCTATGGTGGATGGTGACTGGACCATGGTGGATGAAAACTTCTCCAGTCTCAGTTTAACTCAGTCAGAGCTTGAACATATCTCTCTAGAACTGGCCAGTAAAGGGCCACACAAGTCACAGGTCCAGCTGCGGTGAGTAATGTAATGTTTTCATTTGAAACTTAAAATGGCTTGTATGCAGCATTAGTAGAAAGAAACACTGTCTACAGAATCACACTGGGATTTTGACTTCAGAGTGGAAAAAGAAATAAGTAGACTGTTTTTCTATGTAGGTACTTGCTACATATCTTCATGGAAGCAGGATGTCTGGATTGGTGTATTATCATAGGCCTTATCCTCAGAGAATCTTCAGTAATCAGCCAGGTTTTCAGTATAATGCAATCCTCTGATATTGATAGAGAAATTTGTCAGAATATCAAGACTGGCTTACATGCTGTTGACAAATGGGCTTCTACAGATTGGTAAGTGTCACTTTCCATCTTTGTTTTCATTCCAGTTGTAGGTCATTAGTTACCTAAAAAGTAACTTTGAATTATCTCAGCCGTAGCTGAAACAATTATTTAAAAAGCACTTTTGCAGAAAATTTCAGGACGGACACTTAATACAGTCATGATCAAACTGGAAAAAAAAAACCAACCCAAAATAACCACTCGCCCCCTCCCTTTATTGTTTAATTATGGTTGCCTTTTTCCCTCTATTTAAAAAAAAAAAAGTTTCTGTACAGGAAGTATTAGAGAAGATACTCACTTATATTCAACATCTCCCAAGAAATGCTGCTTTTCAGGCATATGACAGAAGTACTATTTTTTAATTCACTCATGGTGTTCTATCTCATTATTTTCCTAGCCCTGGGTACAAGCCATTTTTAAATATCATCAAACCACAGATCCAGAAACTAAGTGAAATAGCAGAAGAGCAAGTACAGCCAGAAGCTTTTCAGCCAGTGAATCCTTCTAAGGTTACTGAACAAGCAAACCCCAGAGCTGAGGAAAGCAGGACTTCGTTGAGCCATGGCACTAATCCTCAGAGTGATGCTGGCAGCGTCAGTGTGAGCAGGCATGAAGAGGACAAGTCTAAGACAGAGGATGAGGATTCATTCCAAGAGGGCAGTTATGACTGTATTGTGTCTTAAATGGAAGATGAACAACTTCCCAAGCATCAGGTGTGAAAGGAAGCAAACCAGCTCTTAGACATGCTTCCATGTTTTGGGTGTGAACTCTTTTTTTTTTTCTTCTTTTTTTTCTTTTTTTTTTTTTAATATTTCAATCTTTGAAATTTTTAGTGGGGATAATTAAGCAGCAGTTTCATCTGATAATTTCAAAAGGAGGCAAGATTTTTTTTTTGTAATGCTTCTTCAGATTGCAGCTTTAGGTTCTGATACTTAAGAGTGTTGAGAGAGACAGTGAATACACACAGAGACTAATGTTCATCAGTATCTTTACATCACCAACACGTTCTGAAGAAACTGCTTCTCTTTTGCTTGACTATAAAAGGTGACGAGGGGATTAAATTTAAAAACTGTTATCCTACGTAGCTTGCCTGCCTAAGAAATGTCTGATCAATGCAGTTCAGATTTGGTTTGATATCCGTATTTTGTATTAAAGGACTGTAAAATATATCTTGTATGTTTTTGTGAATACTCTTGTACAAATCCTCAAGGTTGTACCGTATTTGAAGGTACCTGTATGTATTGTGCATGTTTCTAGATGACTAGTAAAGTTAAAGCAGAGTTGCACTTCTTTCTGGATGAGGCATACTTCACTGACCTAACATCGACACAAGGTGGCTTACCTGTTTTTTTACTGCCGCTTGCAGATCTTGTGGTTGGGTTTAAGGGATTGCTGAAGGTTATTTATTTCATTGTAAATTCTCTTCTGAAAAATGGATTTTTTTAAATGTAAATAATCATCATATACTCTTGCTATGGAAAATTAGTTTAACAGCTCATACGTAAGCATTTTTCAAACATTTTTATAATATGCATACTTGTAACTAAGACATATTTAACTTTCATACGATGTTATGGAAAGCTGGCTGCAGAAGTCTGTTGCTTGGAGGTACTTATTTTTTCTAGCTGCTGTCCCTATGTAATAACTACCTGTAACAGTATTAATTTAGATATTAGCTTGTTTGTACTGTGCAATCTGAACAAAAATGCAACATTACTCATTTTATACAAAATAAACTAGTTTATTTTTTATAACATCACTTGATTACTGACATGGACCAAACTAGTCATCATAGGGTAGTTACAGCATCTGTTGCTTTTCTAGTGTAGTTTCTCAATGCGCATCCATTTAAACTCTGAAAATTAAGAATATTCACAATTAAGTTGAAATAAATTGTGATTTTTATCATCTTTATTTCCTTTGTAGATAAGATCAAGTGCTTTAAAATGTACAAATATTAAACTGCTTTAGAATGGCTTTACTAAGCCAATACAACCAGTACAAGTGCAATAACTGCAAGTATTACTCGGAAAGCTGGAGATTTCAGTGAACACAGCTTGAATTTCCATTTAAGAGTTGAAACGAATATTGAACTTACAGGAAAGAAATCTGGTTAAAGAGTCCCAGCACTAAGCTTAGTCTGCATTGTAGCTACTGGTTACACATGTCTATCATACCTACAAGCCTGTTGTGATCTGACATCAAAATCTATTATTGTTATAAGGGGATACTTAAAGCTTTTTTATGATAAAAAACCTTGCTTAATCTATGTTAAAAGAAATAAAAACTGTGCTTCAAGTTAATATTTTTCTGTGATTCTGTGGTAATGATGTAAGCCAAGCCCCTCCTGATCAGCTTTCTGCTGTTCAGATTTGGGATTTGTACAAGTAAACACATACATTAACATTCTTAATATTAGTATCTTACTACTGTGCTACTGTTGTTTAGCAGTTAAATCTTTTTAGTTGTGAAATTTTAGAAGTTTGTACTACCTTAGTAGTAATTATCTCTATGCAAATCTTATGTGCTAATTTTGTATTTCAATTTCACTGCTGTTATACCTGTAATTAAAAGACAAATGTATTCAACTTTACTTTAAGTTACTCCTGTGGAAAATAACTATTTCTGACTTCAAGCCATTGGCGGTGAATTACGGTCAAGTAAAACTGAAGCAGGTTATCTGAGAGACACAAAGGAACCACCCAATGAAGACTGTTGCGGTTGGCCACATCATACAGCTATGGCCTGTTTCATGGGATGAGGGAATCAAGCTTCTCAGTTTAAAATTACTGTATTAGTGCATCCTTGAAGTTATGTCCACCCATTGTTTTGAAAAGAGGTGTCTTGGCTTTAGGGGGCAAAAGTGTGGTAGCAAGGGGGGGGCTGCAGGGGTGGCCTGGGTGAGCAGAGCCCAGGAGCTGCCCCATCAGATGCCCTATGGGTGACAGCTGAGCCCTCTCTGGTAATGTGTTTAACAAGGGGTAAAACATGCTGTGGGTGAGGGGAAAAAACATGAGGTGAGGGAGGAGGCGGCGCTTCAGGCAGGAGCAGAGATCCCTGGAGCCTGTGGATCTGTACAATTAAACACGTAAGTTAACCAATACACTAACATTCTTAGTATTGTGGTACTGTTGTTCAGCAGTTAAATCTTTTTATACGATGGTGAAGCAGGCTGTTCCCCTACAACCCACTGTGGAGCACAGAGCAGATATCCATGCTGTATCCCATGGAGGACCCCACACCACAGGAGCCCAGGGAGGGCCCCCGAAGGAGCAGGCTTTTTGGCAGAACTGCGGCCCATGGGGGACCTGCAGTGGAACAGGCTGTCCCTGAAGGACTACCCCAGCGAGAGGAGGATCCACAGTGGAGCAGTTAATGAACAACTGGATCCCAGGGGAGGGACCCCGTGGTGGAGCAGGGGAACAGCGTGAGGAGGAAGGAGCAGCAGAGAAGAACTCTTATGAACTGACCATGACCTAACCCTTGACACACCATTGCTGATCCCTCTACACTATTGTGGAAGAGGAGGGAGAAGAGTGAAGTTGAGTCTGACACGAAAGGAGAAGGTGGGGGAAGGTGTTTTGATTTTTTTCCTCTTTCTTTGTTGCTATGTTACTTTATTTTTAATTGGCAATAAATTCAATGGATTGTCCCCAAGGCCAGTTTGTTTTGCCTGTTACAGAAACCAGTGAGAAATGTCCCTGTGTCAACCCATGAGCTTTTTCATCTTATTTTCTCCTTCTGGCCTGCAGACGAGAAGGCATGAGAGAGCAGTGTGGTAGGCTCCTAGCACCCAGCCAAGGTTAACCCACCACCAAAGTTTATTCACCTAAAATGCATGATCTAGCCAGAACCTGTACAAAAGAGGTCCCTTCTTTTCATTATAAACTGAGGGCAATTTTCTACAGCTATAGTGATACAAGAGATGATGGGTGACTTGTTGAGGGTCAGGTAAACTGGCTTCTGCTGAAGAAAAAAAAAATAGGGCCACAGACCCAACTTACTGTCTCATCATAGTTTCCTATTCTAGAGCTGCAGATTGCTGAGATATTCTAGTGGGCAGTGAGACGAATGCCAGCTGATGGTGCGTGGCAAAAGTAGTTCCAGTGTTTAACACAGAAAAGGGAGGAGCTTTCTCATACCGCTCAGAACGAAAGGCACAACTTTCTCTTGCCGAGTTTTCTATTTATCCTGTACCACATTAAGAAGAAGTAAACTTCAAGGAGTTTTTGCTACTACAGAGCACTGAGAAGAGCCTTCACAAAAGCCCACAACTGGAGGCTGAATCTAGCTAAACAGGTCAGACGCAAGGCACCTAACCACTCTTTCATAACTTTTTTTTGCATTATTGTTTCCTATCAAAAAAAGAAACACACCACCACCGCCCCCCCAGAAAAACCCAACATCCCCAAATAAACCATGCATGGGCAGCTTTATAAGACAGTTACTTAAATTGACCTGTACCTATTGGCTCTGAAGCTTGCATTTGTTCCAGAATTAATCCAGAATTATTCCTTTCTAGGCTAACTTTCAAGACTAATTCTGACACTTTTCTGAAATGGAATTTAAAAAAAACCAAACTTTTTTCTTAATGGACAGTGAAGCTTCCCACCCTGCTTGAAATAGAGGTAGCAGTGACTAGATCTCCTTGAATTGGCTTATACCTCTTGCTCAAGTCTCAGCTTTATCCTTGGCATGTTCTCAAGCTTTGACAAAACCGTAAAGTGTCTTAACGGAGCCTCTTCTGCAGTGAAGTGGGAAGCCTGACTAATTGCTATGACTAATTTATCCTCCAAGACTGGAACAGATTTTCATGAAGACTGACAATCCATGTTCTATCTTCAAAAAAGAAGTCACACGTCATGTTGTCTAACCACACAGTTTTGTGACTGGATTAGGGTTACTGACCTCACATGGCTTTTTAACCATCCTTCACTAAGACTGCACACCAAGTTCTAAAATGGGTCATCCTGCAGGCTCCTTCCAGATTACTACCAAGAACTAGATTAGGGTTAGCCCCCAGGAAAAAGAGTACTGAACAGCATTATCATGCAGGCAAACCCTTCAGCAGCTCTGCCCCATACGCTACAATTAGCTCTGTATAGACTTGTTAGATCTTGTCAATTTGATTAGTGTTTTTCCAGCAGGCTTGCAACCCAACCTAGATTGAAGAGACTTATTAAAAACAAGTCTTGCTAACACGGAACAGCTCCGCTCAGCTCAACAGTCTGTCAGTCTGTGTATGATAGGTGCAATGAACAGAATTCCAGCTATCTCAACACAGTTTCTTCAAATGCATACATCTACTTGCCAGGCAATCTGAAGGTACGGTGACACACTCCAATGCTGCGTTAGCCTGCATAACCACAAGATGTACATGCCTCCTTTGACAAACACACGCTTAAGTTGATAAAGTACTTCTTTCTGAAGCTCTTTTACCTATAGGTACGTAACAGAGCACTATGTATGTTAACAGAGAACATAATAGAGTCTCAAGGCCACCAAAAGTTGGGGAAGAACTCCAGCATTAAGAGTAAAGCAATTTAGAAAAGGCTGTGAATTGTTTCAGATGAACACAGTGGAATTCCACTCACCTGGCTGCTTACTGTTCCTGCTCAGAATGAAGACTTTTTCTACTCCCACACCCTTCTAGCCTTAAAATTACCAGCTGCTTGCTTTCTGTATATTTCACAGAGTAAGACATACAATACTTTTAATGAGAAATAATAATTCACAGTAGCAGAAGACTAATCTGCTCGTACGGAATGGGAAAGCAGATGGACGCTGGAACATTAGCAAAATTTTCCATCTGTTTTTTCTGCCCGTGATCAACAATAAATTTGCTCTCAACTATCAGTTTTGCAAAAAATACTTAGCTCTGCTAGTGACTCTTTCATACCACATCTTGTTTCAAGAAGAACCCTCCTCTCCAGGCAACCAGCCAGAGCCCTCATCTTAAACATTTCTCAGCTCAGATAATTTTTACATTAATGGCTATGCATATCTTCCACATAGCTCTAACTCCAGCTGCCTAACTCCAGCATTGCTTAGCAGTATTTCTACCCCAAGCTTAAATAACATTAGTGCAATGAATAAAACCAACTCAAATATGCCTTTAATCATGCTCAATATCAGATTTCACTGATTAAGTTTCATTTTTATTTACAAAGATAGAAATTTACAACAAACTAGACATCCCTCATAATTAAATTATTTAATAAAGGCTACATCCTGAGTTAGCAAAAGTTATTGCTTCACTGAAGTTGCAGAAATTGCCGACAGGCATTTTTATATTTTTGGCTCCCAGTATGAATTCTTCACGCAGCACTTTTTCAAAGCTTTAAATCAGAGGCAACACACAAGATAAAAATCAAAACTGAGGAAGATGGGAAATATCAGTGCAGCTTCAGCTAACTAGCTGTTCATCAGCCAAAGTACAGTACGAAACATTTATTGAGATTCAAGACATAGGAGTTATGAAATAAAACTCTGTTTTTAAAATCATTAATAGCACTTCTTAAAAAATAATAAACGCATAATATAGGGATTGTAGTTTCAAATCAGATACAATCAAATGATGATTAATGCACATGTTAATGTAGAAAGACTACTGGTTTTAAGGTACTGATGGCCAGTTCATTAGGATTACAGTCATTAAACCTCCTTCCCTAGTCCATGAGTTGGTTGGCAATCTTCACGAATGTACATCACAAGAAATAAAACTGGTTCTTGCCACTATCAAACACAACTGCAGGACAATTTGAAGGAAAAACACCTGATCCAGGAGCTGCTGTCCATCACAGCTCACACAGTCTTCCAAAATTTTCTTTCACATGTCCTGTAAACTTCCCAGTACTCAAAATGATGATGCATGCACAAAATCTGCTTTGCATGAGATTTGGCAATACTCATGAGATGAACAAAATACTAATTAGTATAATTTGTAACATGGTACTGATGTCACAGGATGTTTCATATATAGTTTGGAAAAAAGCAGGAAGTTGTTTCCTCAGGTACACAGAGTTCTTCGAATTTCAGAAAGTAACATTAACTATTACACTGTGCTGAAAAAAACCTGGGAGTATTAAAAAACCAAAGAGACCAGTGGTTTCTGAACTCAAAGCTTGTCAATTAAAACTGGAAAATATTCTAAGTCACTCACAGTCATTTATAAAACCCATCCTGTGCAATTAAAACAAGAGCAATCCAGACGTATTAGACATCTTTTTAAAGATGACTCTTCTTAGTATTTTTCCTTATGGAAAGCAAACCGTATTTTAAGAAACAGTTAAATGTATTAGCAAAGTGCAATACTGTCACATTACCAAAAGTCTCTCCAGAGGAGATACCAAAAATTAGCCAATTCTAATAAATTAGAAGATAACTTGAAATTTAGAGTAGGTTAATCATAAGACATCCACATGAGGGAGTGGGGACTTAGCACTCTTAGATACAGGAGACCAAGTGACATGCTTATATGCTGATACTGAAAGATCCCAACAGGAACAAAACCAAAAGATGACTGTTAGGTCAAACTTACCCACTCAAGTTGTAACACTGAAGAGAGAGGCAAAAGGGTAGGAACTGAAGTTTTTATCGGAGATAAAAAGAGACGATATTTGGAGACGATAATCTAGATAAATAATTACCACATTCCATCTAAATATCAATTTTTCTGCATTGTGCATTTGCTAAGGACTGCAAATGCAACCTACACAAGCATCATAGCTTTCAGTGACAAAAGTAATGTTCCCGACTTTGCCAGCTCTGCCCCCCCACCATGTGAACAAGCATCTTTTAGCTAAAGGTCTTACTTCAAAAGGACGGATAGGATTGGTAGGCAACAATCCCCACATGTGCACAAAGTACAGTTATATTTTACATAATATAAAAATAATTTCATGAGGCCCTTTCATTACAATTGCCGTCATGTTATGCTAACGATACCTCCTCAAATGCAGTTTTCATTTTAAGAAACCCACTAGTCAAACTGCCATTTCAGCGGAAGAAACAAGGTGAACTGTATTCACATTGACATGATATATCACTATATCCCCAAGAGAGCAGTAGGCTTTAAATAGTCAAACTGCCAAAGAAACACCATTTGTCGCCAAAAGTACTTTAAATTCTTGTGAAAGTCTCTGCCATCTTGTTAGAATGTGTTTGCTACAACAGCATGCTGCGTCAGAGAGATCACTCTACTAGCACAGCAGTACTGTCAACATTAAAAGACAAAAAGGTCATAAGTGCAGGACCAACCAGAAGAAAACGTCCAGTTTGGAAACCTTTCCAGTAAGGCAGAGAGCTGAGGTGACTTTTGATCTTCCCCAAAAAAGTAATGTGCTGCTATGGCGAGGGAGACTATTCCATCAGAATGCCTTTCTGGGGCCTGAAAGTGAAAACAGGGCAACTCAGTCTTTATCATTGTTTATGGCTTTTAAACATAAGACCAATCCAGATGTACCTTTCTACAGACTTAATATCTATGCAACAAGCTTCACCCTGCAGCTCTTTATCCTGTAAGTTACAACACTTCCTATCTTCAAACCTATCAGTCCGGTTACATGCCGAGTTCAATTCGAATTGAACTTGCAACTAGGTATTTCGATTGCAGTGCCTCCAACACGTTAAATAGCTTGCACATGCTCTAACTTCAGTGCTTGTATCTGTCAGTTTTGCTGACAAATCAAGACACGGACTCCAACACAACACTGACACTGATCATATAATCATTTAAGTTGGAAAAGACCCTTGGGATCATCGAGTCCAATCATGATCCTTCTATTGTGAATCCTTAGGATAAAAATCCTTTTCTGCCTAGCTTTTCCACTGTCAATCTTGCAAAGTTTGTTACCCTGCAGGTTCCTGTCTGCCTTTATCAGGGTTATTTGGTTAAGTGTTTACACTGCCTGATCCAAGACAGAACAAGGGACTTTCTGAACTTTTGGAGGTTCTTGTAATACTTACTCAAAGAACAAGCCACTGTTAAACCTATAATGAAAATATACAGATCTGCAAAAAGTTCTTCATTGGTGAATTAACGAGGGCAGGGATCATAAATCCCACTGGTATGGCAATGCTGGAAGTCTTGCTTCCAACTGAAAATAATGTAAAACAAAATTTAGAAAACAGAGCTTTTACAACTCTCTTCAAGACAGGTAAGTTTACCATCAAGGACTCCCTGTAATTCTCCAGAACCAAGCAAACCATATATGTGAAAAGGAAACTACTCACAAGAGGAAAACGGACTCTGAAGTAACAGCAATAAAGATAAAACCTCAAGAACTATGATATTAAGAAGAGAGAAATTCAATCTTGAAACCTAAGACTATGACAACAAGGAAAATATTCTCCCTTTGGCTGTTTGGCAAGTTAGTGGACTAAGCATCAAAAATACGTGTTTTGCTGATATATAAAGCTGAGGGACAAATTAAAGGAGCGAAGCTAGAATTAGGATCTATCAAATAAAGCAAAGAGTTACTATGACATTTTTCACGAAAGCATGCAGAAATGGTGACAACAGGTCAGACCAAGGGATCGCCGGGTCTCCAGCAGCAGCACACTCACCGTCAGTTCTATCCAGAAGTGCCACGGCGCAGCCTGCAGCCCGTGGGAGTAAAACACAAAGTAGTCTCCTCCTAAGCTAGCAACCGGCGTACCATCCCCGAGGGACCAGGTGGACAGAGCCGATCCTTCATGTGGCCGAACATACAGAGACATGTGACTTGGACCTGCAGAGACAAGGATATGTATCCAGATGTACCAACAGGTGGAACTAGAACAACCATTTACTTTCCTGTGTTACCTGTGTGTTATTATTCCTGTTTTCCAAAACATGATAAAACTGTCTTCTCTATTGAAGAAGTTTAAATTATTTCAAAGAAGTGAGATAAATGATGATGACTTAGGAGAGGGACAGAGCTATAAAATGGACTTTTTTAAAAGGACTTGCTATAAAAAGATCAAGGCTTACTCAAAACAGACAAGGTTATCAGTCCCCCAAATAAAAACTGCAACACAACACCCACAGCTTCTAGTGTGTTATGGAACTGAATTAATTCATGCTAATCTCACAAAGCTCACTCTCTTGGGAACAGCACTAGAACCTGCAGTACTGGAATCAACACCTGATTTATTGTGGGCATAGAAATAAACACCAATCACAAACCAGAAGCTGAAGTCACTCACCAGATACTTCAAAGCTTAACCTCACATTGTCCCAGGGCATCAACTCCTTTGACAGAACTTTAAAGTGAATGGGGTTTCTTGGAAAAATTTCTGGAGCAGGAAGATACCAGTTTTTCCTGGAGTGGAAAAAAAATATATTAACTTATTCTCAATGCAACACTGAGAGGTATTAAAGATGAGAAGCGAAGAAAAATTTTTTGTATAGCATAGCTAACTGTGCTGTTACTAAATTAAATATTCAGAAGCTAGTGATTCTAGCAGAAGGCAGGTAAAATTAGCAGCTTGTGGCCAGACAAATATTTAAAGGGCATATTAACAGAAAAATAGTTACCAGTGTGTTCATTCACTACCTTCATGTGGCTTAATTTAAAAAACAATAAAATAAGTAAGAATATTTGCATCTTCAGTCTGCTACACTTCTGCTCACAGGACTCTTGGGGCATGAGAAATAGCCACAGCAGCTAGATTTCTTTTGTGGAGACTAGCTACTCTAGACTTCCTCTGCTGTCAGCTGGGGTGAGAGGGAGAAGAAGGGAAGAGACATACATACTCCAAATCTGAACTGCCCTTTAGAAGGCCCCCCCTTCACCTTTTTCTCCACTGGCACTAACATTGATTTTCCACAAATTAACTCCTACAGCTCCTGCGGCAGACCCAGCAATCTCTTGCAGAGCTTCTGGCAGAAGACACTGCACCTAGACAGAAGTTCAAGTGGCTTCTGAAGTGAAAGGATTATTTACTTTTAGACCAAGTTTAGCCTTACTTTTTCCTCTCTTACATAAGCGAGATCACGTAAGTGACCAACGTGCTTTGTCAGTAAGTGCTTAAGTGAAGCAGTGTTCACACCAACCGGAACATGAAATGCACTGGTAGAATCCAAGGAAGGCCACAGAAAGGAGCCTGCTCATCGCACGGAGTTCTAATGGTGTCATTGATTTCAGGTACATGCGGTGTTATGTGAGATATTCCATTATAATCAAATCCATTAATCCATATACCAGAGTCACTTTTAATCACATTTCCATCTAGATCATGAAATCTCCTGCTTGTGTGCTAGAAATAAAAAAAAAAAAAAGGGGGGATAAAAAAGATACACAGAAAGATGATGGAGCCTATGCAATTCACAAGATTCAGAAGTGTGTTCTGAAATATCCTCTATGTCAATCCTTAAGGTTTAATGCATTTACAGTATGCACTGAACATCTTAGTATTTATATAGAGAGAATTACTTGGATAAAAGAAACATACCATAAGAACACCTACATTCAGAAGATGACTGTGCTCTAAGTATTTGCCCATCTCCCATCACATTCAGTTTCTAAATTACCATTGCCTACTCAACTCCCCCATTTAAAACCCCCGCTCTTCTGACACAGATGAGCTGAACACACAGACTGAACAAAGGAAACATTAACAATTCTTTCAAATCCAGAAATAACCATTAGAGCTTTTAAATCAAGCAAGAAAGGGAAGGTTACTTTTTTGGGGGGACAGGGTGGGGTGGTAGTGTTAAGATTTGGAAAAAATCCAAATACGCCTGCAACCAACAGAGGCAGTACAATATGCAAGGCTTTTCTTACCTGGAGAAAGACTCGTTTAGGCTTTGGATTAGCTGCATCAGAACTGTAAGGAAAGAAGATTCCACTACAAACGAGAATCAGAGTGACTACAAACACAGTAGTTAAAGTTATTAGCGTCATTTTTGTACTTCTGACAAGGTAAACGAAGTTAATCTAGAGAATAAAAAGACATCCCAGTTATAAAACTGCAAGACTTAGAAATAAGACACTATTTGTAAAACTCTAAAATCCAATTACGGAACTGAAAGTACATTAAAAAGAGAACATTAAGTACTACCAGACACAAGACACTTCTTCATAATTTCCAGTATTTAAACCCAAAAGTAATAAAGTGACTACTTCTCGGAGTTTCAAAAATTTAAAACATCTGCCAACAAAAACCTAAAACCTTTGTAGCAAGGGGGCAGAAAACCCTAAGAGTTTTTGTTTTTTTAAGTGTAGTACACACATTGTTCAGCCATATACTTTACCTAAAATTAATGCCTGTTCAAATTCCAGCATTAAATTGCATACCTTACACCAATTTTTACTACATCATCACAGAACAGGAATATTTTTACAAGTTCTGCTTCAATGACTTTTCTTTGCCTAACATAAAACATAGAATCCTCAACATTTTTCCCAGAATCTTCCTAGTATTTAAGATATTGTCAAAACGCCATTAACTTCAAGTATTAATTTAGAAAAGCATTGATTTTTAAACTCTAGAGAGAGTTTAAGTGTTTTAAACATTTACAAATTCTACTTACAAAATAGGATGACAGTATCATAGTGATGACAACAATAAATCCTGCCAGCACCACATCTGGTAGAATTTCTGAACCACTTCGTCCCATGATAGGAGTAAACATCTCAAATACAGTCCAACTAAGATACATCATATACAGATAGGGAACGAACATTCCCAGCATGTACATCGTGACAAACTTCATGGTGGCACCTATGGGGAAAGAAAAAAAAAAAAATTAAGACAAAAAACCCGTAAAAGCTTAAGAGGACAAACACACAGCTTTACTAATATATCCATATACTGCTGCAAGGTCCAATACACAATACTCATCCTCACCCATGACATAGATATGGAAAGGGGACCTCATTTTGCATAGCCAGTGCCAATACAACTCTTTCAAAAACACCACAAAACCATTCTTGTATTACAAAAGAAATTTTATGCACTTCTTGTATCCCAAAAACTATTTAAATATCACAGTATTTTTAATAACCTTTACTGTCCATCAAAGTACCCAATCACTTATTAATAACCCTACACAGTATTGTTCTTTTTAGTCTAAGGCACAGGATGTTCTTCAGTGTATTTTTTTTTAAAGAGCTTCTCCATACTTTCAAAATGTCTTTAGTTCAAGAACACTTCTTGTGACAAAAATGTCACATGTATACTTTGACAATTCAAAATTCAAAGAATGGGATTTCTTTTGCTTAAATAATAGAGTTTGGAGGGAAACACCCAATATACAATAGTAGGGGCAGAGGCCCCTACTATATACTAGTCATATATAGATGACACACCCCCCCCTGCAAAACTCATACCTTTTTGGCTGAATTCTTTATGGATCATCAGCTTAGTGAGTAAAGGAAATGCGACCCACAGTGTACAAATGAATGCTGAACAAAGGCCTATCTGAGTAATCACAGCCAATGCTATAGACCAAATCATCAATGAGGCATCAAAAAAAATATCTCCCAGGTACTGCTCATTCATATTCTGTAGCAAAAAAAGCAAATACATTCATTACTGAGCATATTCCATGTATCACATCTCATAAGAACACATACAAGCCCCCTTATTTCTTGTATAGAATGGTTTTCCTTGGACAACTCTGCAATCATCATCTTACCACTCTCCTACCATTTAGAGTTATCCGTGACAGTGCACTTTAATTTTTTTTCTTTAAATCTGCTCTGACATAGCTTGAAAAAGAGATTACATTGGCTGGGGTGCAAGGAGGAAGAGAATGTACAAGTAACAATACCGAAAAGATGGAAGGCTACTGTTTTACGTACACAGGCAAATAGGGCCTTTTTATAAAAAGCACTGGTATTTGTTAAGTATATAAAACAGTTACATACTAATGTTTGAAAAAATTATCTGTATCTCCTGAGATTCTGAACCTGGTTTTGAACAGCAGCTGTTAATACACTTCTTACACAAGCATTGCTATTAGTGCACAAATATTACACTGGTGCCTTCGTATGTCATGCCACAGCTGTTGCTTTGGAAGTCGGCTTTTCAAAATACGTCATTTGTTTTGAAGAAAAGATATGTATGGCTAAGATAATACCATATATGCTTTCAAAAAGAAGGAAGTTTAGCCATCAAAAACGTGGTTTGGTTTTGTATTTTAAGTTATATCAGCAATGCTGCATTGTTTGTAGTGCAAGACTCTTTATTGTGAATCCTGCTAGTAGCAAGGACTGCTAGTGTGAACAATGGCTATGAGAAAGCACCTAGTTCAGTTTTGGGCTGAAAAGAGAAAAAAACAAAAAAAAAAAAAGAAGCGAAAAACACGAGTTGCCAAATCTATTTCAAAACAAAAAGCTTATTAATTCACAAGTTCTTGAGCTACTAACAGAAAACACCCAGGCGTTGCCTGTGACAGCCAAGTAAGAGATTAGCTTTCAAAATCTTTATGCAACTCTAAGTACAATGTAAGTTACAGAGGCAGTATAAACTCTACAGTGTACTGCAAGCTCCAGCATGCAAGGAAATTAAGAGACTCATGATATTGCATTGGCTGATCTGCTGATCAGACAATCAGCAGGCAAGAAGTAGATCCGGAGCCTGGAACAGCCAGTTAGCCAAAGTATGCTCTCCTGCCAGCTTGTCTGAAAGACTAGAAGATGGTAACATCATCTCTATTTTATAAATGGCTTATCTTTTCCACAAAAGGACATCACCATATACATATATTTTACATATACTGGTTAACACTCCCCCTCCTCTACCCATTAAAAACCCACTTCCAGATAAAGACATAATGGATTCACCCAGAACTTTCCATACAATCAAATTTCAATAGCTTCTTCAAATACTTGGATGAAGCTGGATTTGGCTGCCAACTTTGGTTTTCTAAATTCCCTTGCCCAAAGCTTGTACAAATAGCTGAGAAGACAAGTAACAGCAAGCTGAGTAACTAAGTATTACTGTGCCTAAAATCTAAACCTAACAGTCTCAAGTAGTCAACTTCTGCCCTGAAAGAGCATCAGCTGTCAGATATCTCAAGGCACCACCTCAAGGCCCTATTTGTTTTTAACGCAAAGCCATTAAACTATCATCTAAACATATGGGATTGTTTTGAGCTATAATTATGATAGTACTATGCAAGTTAAATTGTATTGGTTAGTTCATAAGAAAGAATTCTAAGCAAAAAAGGTAAATAGACAATAATCATGACAAATGACAGCAATGGAAAGGTCACACACACTAAATCCTCACCAAGCCTTGCAGGGGCTTAAATGACCTTCATCTATTGCAGAAAAGAACATGGACTATCAAGAGCTCTGTCCCATTTCCAGCTGTGGTCAAAACAACTAACAATCAGAATAACCATAGAGGGAAGGGTGACTACTCAAATTTTTACAAGAGCTTCATTTAGAAAGTTCTATGCAGTGCAGACTACTGTATTAGAAGAGAGCGTGACAGAACTAGAAATTCTGATAGATGTAAGAAAAAAGCTCTCATATGAACGACCATAAAAAAAAAGTTATATTATTTGCTTAGAAAGTTTGTATGAATTTGTATGGATACAAATAGCATCACCAAAACAACATGCATAATAAAAGGACAGAATAAAACAGAACTGGAATTCCAAGTTTCACAACAAAATGTAAACGATAAATTAGATCAAACAAAGAATAAAAATATTAAAAGATATGTACGGAGGTACTGTACCAAAATTAATTACTAAATTTAGGGAACCTGTCATACAAGTACACTCAGAGGCAAGAATCTGGTAGGACTCAAAGAACATTTGAGTATATATATAGATTCTGTAATGATCAAGAACCTTGAAAGGTACCAAAACCCCCTAAATTCTCCAGCTGTTGCTCTGATCTCTCATCACTAAAGTGATGTCAAGAAGGGAAGGTGGAGACAGGGTAAGAAACAGTACTTTATAATGTATTCTACTAGGTTTTTGCCTTTTTTCTGAAGCACCTCCTAAAGGTTCTAAAGCCTTAAATCACGAAGCTCTTAACTTTCTGATTTAGTAGAGAAATCCCTATGCTGAGATGAAGCAATTTTTACAGCAACATTTTAAGTACTTCTGTCCGATACAGAAAACTCTTTGCATCTTTTTAATCAACTCAAGTCTGCCACAGATTAAGCACTGCGTTACCCTTTAACATTAGCAATGAAGTCAAGCTTACCTTGTAGAAAAACTTCTTGGCTAGCGTATGCAAAAGAATGAGCTTAGCTGCAGCTGCAGTGCCGTACAGAAACACAGACACATAGAAATGGGTGTACCAAGAAAGAGACCGTCCGATAACGGAGACAAACACTGCCACTATAAGGACTGCCACCAGCGTGCAGACCCAACTTAACAGTGTTAAACCAAACGCAGTAAATAATTTCTTCAGGTTTTGAACAGCTATGAAGGAAAAAAAAAAAAAGAAGTTTCATTCAACAGTCATGTACGCTACTGCAGACTATCATCAAGATTGGAATCACCCCACAGTATAACTACTTTAATGACCAAAATAAAACAGCATGAGGAGTACGCTATGAAGATTTCTTAACAGCATGGTCTAAATCATTTAGCCTATTTCTTTGCAAGTCTTTTAGCAGTCTTCTCCACTGCAAGATTTATTCCCTGAGTACTAGCGTATTTTGTGGATTAGCATGTTCCTGACAGTAAAAATTTCCCTAGGGAAACAGCGGAGTCACTCTACCACCTGCAAAGCCTCAAAAAAACCCCCAAAAAACCTCAATACAAAATAGAGTTCATAAATGCTAGACATCTAAGCCTATCATAGTCTTTCTTCATCATAGTTATTCACAGTTGAGAGATTTAAACACAAAGCAATTCCTATGGCCTGCTGCACACCTAAAATTTATTTCTGAAGTTTATTAAAAAGATGCCTTAATCACCTGAATGCTTCTTCATCTACTAATTAGTATTCTGTAAAGAGTAATGTGATTGATTTTTTTTTTTTTAAGAACTAGACTTACCTCTGGTTTTGGGCTGTAATACTTTCTTGCCTAAGTAAAGAAAAGCAATTGCTGCTGTTATATAGTTCATGATGGTGCCAACACGGGCAGGATAAGCCAGGACAAATAAACCAAGTACATCAAAGAACACAACATTTCCATGTCGATACTCATAAGATTTAGCCAACTTATCTGATGTTGCTAGGTATTTTAGGACAGCTAGAATATTGTCACCTATTGAAAAAGCAGATACACAACATAACTACATCAAGGTTGATGAATTAGTACACAGCATTCTTTTAAATATAAGTGTTCTTAAAAATAAAACTGTATTGAGATATCCTCAAGGAAGACATGAATATACAACTGATTATTCTGAAACAGGTATTCGACAGTATGCACAGCATAGTATTTTCATGAGTTAATCTAGACAGCTGTCACTAAAATCAGTGTACTTGGAAAGCTTCACGTATTTAAGCACTGTTGCAATGAAGGGAGTAGTCAAGCCTTCAGCCCATCAGCCCTTCTTCAGGTCTCGTATTAAAGTGTTGGACTTCAATGCTAACCCATAGAAGAGTTTATGATCTCCTAATCTTCCTCCTTTTCTCCTTTCCAGTAGTAATCCCCCCATGTTTCATTGACTATGAATTACCTGCCTTTCTTTCCCTAGACGACTGTAAGGTAGCTTCCTTTGTAGCCTACAGGTACCAACCACCTTTTTCTTTCCCACAGTGCAGCCAAAACACATGTAACCAAGTGAGAACAATTGTTCTCAACTTTCATTTTGCTTTTACATGACCTGTAAGAGTGCTTACTGGCTGAAGAGTTTATTATTATTTTTTGGCTGTGATACATTTAACAAGAGATGTTCTACATAATCACCATGACCAGCAAAATCATCTTTCCAACAGGACTTTAGAAGTGTTACTTTCTGTCTTGTAACTGCACTGGCACAAAAAAGTGTTTAAAACTGTTATTCATCCTGGTTGTCTAAGCTGGCTTCTGTTAAAGAGGGAAATCGTCAAAATCCTGGAGGTCTTTACGATTATGTTAGTTCTTCCTGGGAAACTAAAGGCCTTACTGTAATTTTCTTTACTGCAGTCTGTCAAATAGCCTGCTATGAGCACATACTGTTAGTAGAAAATAAATCCTTTTTATCCACAGTCTGTGTGCTACCACATAAGCGAGATCCATTCTAAAAGAAAAACTTCTGTTGGTGGATCAGTCTCTGTGCCTCCAACCTAACCATAAGCTTCTCATCATGAACATTAATTAGTAAGAGGACTTACTGGGAGAAAAGGAACGCAGAATGCTGAACAATCATGTATAAACAGCTAGATTATAACCTTGATTAGATTCCACAGTTACTTTCAAATCAACATCACTGGATACTGATAAAGTTTATCTTCCCAAGTTGACCAAACATATTTCCTTTGTATTTCAAAGACATGCATTCAGTCAATTCTTTGTTCTTTAGAACATGTCTAGCATGTTCTAAATTTATACGGAAACTGATTAATTTCTTGCGAGGGTAGTCTTAATAGCAAAATGAAAAAGCAGCTACAACGCTAGTCATTAGTAAATTAGCGAATTCTTGAAACACCAACCTGCTCTCTGAATGGAATCTGTTAAAATTCTGTCTGATGTGTCATACTCTGTGTGATAAATGTAGCCATTCTCAATAAAAGCCAAATCTATTCCTACAAAGAGATAAAAAGCATGTTTGAAATTATGTAAACCTAAAACCTCAAAACAAACATGTGAAAGCCTCAGATATATTCCACAGAAAAGTTTGCTCTACTTTGTAGCCCACTCATGATCCTTAAAGATGAACAGAATAGTCTGCTTTGTAGAAGGAAGACTGAGATTCCATGTGTATTTAAAAAAAGACACTTTTAAAACATTTTAAAATAACTGTCTTTTCTAATCTATTGATTTGCATGACATCTGTACAGAAACTGATCTCTACTTGAGAAACACATGAAAATTCTTAGTCATCTCAGCTTCAGAAAAGATGTACAAGGTGATTTCCAAACATTTACTATTAAAACATCAATAGAGATCCATGCTGACAAGTAATAAAAAGCAGCACTGTGGAACTATAGAAACCAGGTTCTCAAAATACCAGGTGTGTTCTTTCTACTTCCAATTTGTTAACAGTTTTTCAAATAGCCAGTCTGAAAACTCTTTATTTTTACAAATTATTTGGACTTTTAAATTAAGAAAAAAAACCTTAGAAACAAAAAAAGATTTTCTGCAAAATTAATTACACATTCAGTGTATACCAAACACACATCCCCTCAGCTGCATATGCAAAAAGCTGCTGTATGCAATCTGAGTCCTCACAGTTTTGCAGAAGTTTCACAAATCAGACCTCAATTCTACCAGTGGACAAAGAGGAATAAACTAGTTCTTTAACTCAATTACTTAATTTCTATTTATTTAGGAAAAAAAAAAAAAAAGGCCAGTGAGAATTTATCTACCATTTATGATCCAGGTACAATTCTGAACAAAGAAAAAACACATTGTGCCAAATCAGCTACTTTATTTTCAGGCTAGAAGCGTATTTTCGAACAGTTCAGAATATGCCAACACATTTTGTTCTAAGAATCAGTTCAGAAATATCACTTTTCTTGAAGCGACTCCAGTGACAACCTGTGCGAAACAGCAAGGATTTTACAGAAGTTTAGAATCCTTTGAATTGTGTTTGCATTGTGTTCCACATTTTTTGCCACCAGTCATTCTCTGCAGAATGGACAACAAACTGTAAACAGATAAGCAAACCGAAACCTGCTGTCCTGTGCTTGATTTGGAAAAAAAAAAAAAAGGTAATGAAAATGCATTAATTACTAAGTCACTACCCTAAAAAAGATTATTTTAGTTTATCCATTAGGTACAGAGATTTAATCCCCGCAACGAGGTTATTAGCATTGTTACCAAAATGTTTCAAACCAGAATATTTAATTCTGGAGCATTTTCCTGATTTTCAGGAAACTTTTCTTCCATGTAGTTTCTTCCTTGAAGTCTCCAAAAAACACCCTGAACAACTTACACAACAAATGAAACCTAAAGGCACTTGCCTTAGAAAAAAAGCAGGAAAACTTGCTCCCAAACTGAAAGACAAACCAAATTTGAGGACCTTCACATAGTGGACTACAGAACAGTCTCCTTGTTCTAAACTCAAGACAAATGATTGCATAATGTGCACTGATATGTCTTGTGGTAACATACCTGGAACATTCCCGAAGTCCCTGTAGATACGGAAGTCTGTATCTGCTGGGATAATACCACTCTGAAATATCTCCTGTGCCACCACAGAGGCAAAGGGATGTTTGGCTGCAACTACATATGCTTGCACCAACCAAGGATTCTCCGGTCCTAATAAAAGAGTAGAAAGTTCACAACAAATACTTTTTGAACTTCAGTTAGGGTATGTATCTTTACATAAAATATATATTATAAACAATATATATTATAGAAATAACGCAAAGGAAGTCACTACAGTTTTAACACTGTTGCCCCACAGGGTATTTACTAAGTGAACTTGTGTTGCCTGGATGACTCACACTTGAGAGAAAGAATTACTTACATTTGGGGGAAAAAAAAGACAACCAACACTGACGCCTTGAGAGTTCAGTGGCAGAGTAGATAAGCCATCTCCCAAAAAAGACCCAGCCCTACTGAAGAAGTCACAATCTTTAGCAGAGTTTCCAATTTATCATCTATGTATCACACCACAAAATTGTTGTTTAGACAAAAGTTCGTCCACTAAAGCATTTGATGCAAGTAAACAATTAAGCAGCTCCATCAGTAGAAGTAAGTCTGCAGTCCAAATAGGATGGAGTAGAAGTTTAACTGTAGTCTATGAAACACAGAAGTTTTGCTGCTTCCTGAGCAGCAGATGGAGTTCTAATGCCAACATCTCCCTGCAAAGATTTTTAAAGAACTGCTGTGAAAATTAAATAAAGTTTATGAAAATATGAGTATGCAAGATACACGAGATACCCAAACCTGTTTTTCTCCTTATTACCTGATGTAAAAGGGAAATGCAACTTCTGTAATTCTGTTCTACGCAGGTTTCCCACCTTGTGTGGCAGCGCTTTAACCTACATGTATCTAAAGACGGAGGGCAACTTATGCACTGCACAGGGGTGGGAAAGAGGCACAGAGGTTCTCCTGTCTTTTGCTTATGAGTCACTTTCAATACTCTTTCAAGTCTACACCGTTTATTATCAAATTATCCTAGAGTAGAAACTGGACACAATGCAAGCTCATACCTGTTTGAAAAACAAGTTCTTTTCCTCCTACACCTGCTGCCTCCAGGTTAATAAAAGCTCTAATTGACTTGGCCCACTCATGTTGTGTAATGAAGCCGTGACTAGCCTTGATGGGAAAACAAAAAAAAAAAAAATATATAGGTCAAATATCTTCCAGATTTTCCATCACGTATGATCATAACTCAAGATTGAACAAGGCTGCCAAATCACTTACAACACAAGCAGATGCAGAAAATCCAAGTCTTCTAATTAAATTAATATGGACAGGATTGTTAATCTAAGTATATTTTTCCCTTTGAAACCAAACACATTCTCCTCAGAATGTTAAGCCTGGCATTTCACTAATGTTTCAATAGATTAAATACAAGCCATATCGGCAGTTACTCTTTCCTTTGTCAGAGTCTTAATACACAGCTTTGATATATATTTTATAATTCTGGCACAGGCTCACCTGCAAAATATTTTCTTCTGCACCATTAAATAAGAATATGACAGCATGCTGCAGGGGCTCTGATGATTTTGAAAGCGTGTTGAGTATTTCAAGCATCACTGCACAGCTAACAGCATCATCACTGGCACCTTAAAATAATCAGCAGAATAGTATGGCTTACAACAAACACACAGAATTGCAACAAAGACCAGAGAAAAAAAGAACTTCATGCTACCTCAGTCACTTAATCTAACTGAAGTAAAACTATGTCAGGCTCTAGTATATTTGCTGCTACTGCTTGTACCCTGTGCCTATACTAGTTAAAAGCAAGAGCAGAAAGAAAAATAATGTTCAAAAGCTGAGTGAAGTACAAGATATCAGATCCAATACTAGTGTTCGAGAAAAGGAGACTAACCAGGTTACTAAGGAAGCAAAGTGACCATTACCTACCCTTCTAAGAACAATACAAATAAACAAGAACTTAATTTTCACTTACATCATACTCAAATTTTAAAAAATAAACATTCCCACATAAGTCGCCCTAAAGCATTCTACACTGTTACAATGCATTCAAGTAAGTGGACAAATCCTCAAAGTAACATAAGGCCAAGACTGCAAAATAAAGCAAAGGAAACACCAAAATTCACACCTTTATAACATTCTTAAAATGAAAGTACACATCATAATACAGTATGTCCATGATCAGATGCCTTCCACCACCCTTCCTCATACCTCCTCCCACACCCCACCAGTTTTCTCTCTTGATTAAGCATCCATCTTTTAGCCAAGGTCTCCCATTGCCCCATTTCCCTTACTTTGGTGTAAGCTGTAGCATCTCCCTTCCTCACTGTAATCAGTAAAATTTGGGAGCAGAGAAACTTAACCTCGTTCCTTTAGGCCTGGGTTGTATACATGATGCTGACATGCACTGAGATAAGAACAGGAGCATGGTCAGGCCTCAGCATAGAATAGTTTGGGTTGGCAGGGACCTTTAAAGGTCATCTAGTCCAACCTCCCCTGCAACGAGAATAAATAAATGATAAAACCAAAACCTTTCCAGTCCACTCTTCTCTAACCTATTTCTCAGAAGTTAATGCCTTGTTCTGCCAAAAGCTTTCCAAAAAGCTCCCCAAAACTATTTTATTTAAAGCCCTGATTATACTGCTACCCAAATTTATCAGTAGTGTACTCTTCCCCACACTGAGTTCTTTTATCCAACTTATGCTGTGTTGAAAACTCTGCAGTGATTATAGTTCTCAGCAAGATTAATAATTTTATCTACCTCACTGTGAAACTACGAAAAATAAAAGTTACTGGTTTCAACAGATGTACAGGTTTACAACTGATTAAAGCAGACATGTAGCCATAGATTATGACACAAGCTCACAGAGAAAGTATCATCCTCAAATACTTCATATAAAACAAAACTGATGGTAATTTAAAAGTTTTTATGGCAAATAGCAGTAACCTAAGAAAATCACATTATCAGCTGCATCTGTGATGATAATTTCAAGGATACTTCTGCCTTCAGGTTTATTAGAAAAGAATCATATAGGTCATATAAACTGAAAATTAGTATCATCAGAACAAGAGACATGTTTTCGGAGTTTACAGCTTATGTTTTTCCTTCACAAGGAACTTAAGCTTTCCAACATTGAAGCTCTAATGGTTTACTAAGTTTTGATTTACTCATCTTGTATGCATAGGCATCAGCAGCAGATTATGTTTTATTATCTAATTTTCCAATGTATTACTCATTGATCACTGAGTCCTGCTGATTCCAGTTAAATAACACCTTTTTGGTAATGAAAAAAACTGTAAGGAAGTAAATTGCAGAAACACAGCAGAATAGAAACCAAAACGTTCTTGCTTAGGTTGTGTCTAAATTTCACACAAAGAAAATAAAAGACAAAGCAGTTCCTCACTGTTGTGGTAAAGGGCTAGGCTGCTTTGCGATTAAGGGCAAGCATACAGGCCGACTTTGAGCTCCTCCACAGATTTCACTACAATCCTATACAAATAACTAATATTTGCTGGCACCTCTGTGCAAAGTTGATGAAATATTTTACTGTCTGAGTAACTGTAAAGGAAGTAATTGATGCAGACATAATCCTGCATTACAATCCATAGAAGCAGACACACAATTTACACAAGGCATTAATTTAAAGACAGTTTTCAACAATCATTGTATTACGCCTGTGAAGTATTCTTTCTAAGTCTAGGCAGCCATATTTAGACTATAAATAGAGTAATTAGCATCTCTGCGGTTCCTAAATCACAGAGCATGTATAATAATCATGCAGTTATTAAGCTTAATTTGGAAACTCATCTTACCTAAATATGATTTAGGAGAAAGAAAAGTTCTGTATACTATTTGTTGACAGAAAAAAAGCGCAAGTGCTTTGTTTCTCTAGCTAATTCTCAACTGTTTTCTCAATAATGAAGACTATTTGCATGTGCTAAAGAAAAAAAGGTTCACTCCCAAAAATAAGCTATCGTATGGCGTGTAAATGAAGAAATTTCAGTAAAAGCTGAGCTGTTGGTGACTGAAATGTGTAGGTATTTTTCAACTGCAGTAACAGACACACACCTGCGACTGAGTGTTACAACAGATGTTTTTGTGCAGTTTTCAGTTCCCTACCTTCCTGGCACTGTTAAAACCATTATTTACAAAGCTGTTTACACCCTTGCTGCAATAATTATTTAACATGATTAGATTTATAAAAATGCAGAGGGACAAGAATAAGAGAGAATGCAGCACTGAAAGTAGTGGGAGAGATGTATACACTACAAGGCAACAGTACCTTAATCTTTGATCACTACAGTCTGTTGAGACAGAAGCTTTGAATGCAGGAAGGAAAAGAAATTGGCACATCTTAAGGATATCACACTAAAAACCTGAGATAAAGTATGATACCAGCAAAGGGAGGGGAAAACACAGGCTGGTTAGTAGGGGTGGGAACAGTCTCTAGCATAAAGCACCCTGAGGAAGAAAAAGCACAGAAGTACAGAAAGACCTGAACGGCAGGTGGAAGCAGCACACAAACTACATGCATAAGCAGCAAATTACAAGAAAAGCAGATATAACCACACTTCGTAGAAATCTAAATATAGTATGTGCAGTTTGCTGCCTACCAGAAAGCTAGAGTGAAATCCTTACTTTAACAGGATCAACTTGTCACTCTAAATACTGAATCTCACTGAGATCAAGCAGAATAGTTGACTCATGCAGTATTCTAGCATGTGGCTATAAGGCTACTTGGTGTGAGAAGACAGCGAGCCAAGCTCTGCCACCCACATAATATATAGAAACGCAGAATGAACATGTGGACCTACCCGGGGTATTTGGTACGGAATCAAAGTGACAATTGGATAACACTGCATGCTCAGCTCCATTTCGCGGTTCCAGCTTCACTACAACATTGGTTATGTTTGCATAGTAACTAGTAAAGCCTCCTAAGAAGTCAATGCTGAAGGAGCCTGTGGGCCTCTGTATGTCTATGGATAACTTGTGAGCATCTGTGCTTTCTCTTTCTATTGCCCTAATTTGTTCTAAGAGGTAGTTAACTGCAAGAACTTCATTTTCTGGACTTCCAACTGTTCTGGGCCCAATTGCTGTTATGTTGTCAAGGTATCCCCTGTAAGAGATAAATTACACATTCAACATCAACACGTTCAACATTTAGCATGTAACTTATCTAGGATTGTAACATTTTTGTTCGTTGTTCTATTTCGAAACTCACAGTAAGTGGAAGAGAGTAAAGCCAATTAGCCCATAACTATAGTCAAGATGCTAAAGATCATTATGGTAATGGGCATACAGTACTGATCTTTACTCAGGGCTCCTCATCCTATCTAGCATAATATTAAACCAAACTACTGTTTTTCTGGTTTGAACATATCAATCCAAAATGAAATGGAAGCGTGAAAGGAGAAACTAAAGATTTTATCCTTAGCAAGGTTCTGCCTAAGCACACATGCTCTTCCCTGAATGTCTGAATAAGCACGCTCTTTGCAAGACCTACACCAATCTAAAAATTCGCCAAGAAGCTTTCCTGGACGCTTTATAATACTATGAGAATTAAACCGTGGAGGGTGCAGCGCTTGGTCAGACCGAAAACAGCACCTTTAAGAGGTGGCCAATATGAGAGCAGGAGCCCTGGCAGCAACTTCACCTACTTTCCGAGAGCGCCCACGCCAGCTCTCAGCTCTTCCCAGGCCAGGGGAGGACACAAGCGCTCCGCAAAGGCCAGCAACCCAGCAACTGAGGGCACAGCTCCCCGCCGGGGACCCCACAGGGCGGCACACCCGCTGCTCCCACACGGCCTGCGGGGCCGCGGCTCGGCCCTGCGCCGCCGGCCGCCCCCGGGCGGAAGGCAGAGGGCAGCCGGGGGAACGCCGGGCGGACTCTGCCCCCGACAACGGGGGAGGTCTCACGGCTTCCCCGCCGGCCCCGGGCAGCAGGGGAAGCTCCCAGCCCGCCCTACCTGGCGCGGGGGGCGCTGAAGTCGCGGGGCCCGGCGGGGGAGGGCTGGCTGAGCAGCTGCCGGTGCGAGAGCTGCACCAGCGCCCGCAGCCCCAGCAGGTACAGCAGCACCACCGGCGCCCCCCGGCCCTCGGCCAGCGGCACCACCAGCCGCCGCCGCCGCCGCGGCCCGCCACGCTTCTTCCCGCCCGTGTCGCCGCCGCCGCCGCCGTCGTCGTCCCCCTCCTCCTCCCGCGGCGGCGGAGGGTGAGCCCGGTCGCGGTCCCGGTCGCGGTCCCGGTGGCGGCCGGCGGGGCCCCGGGGAGTCACGTGGGGAGGGCGGGGCAGGGCCTCGTCACCGACCGGCGCGGCCGCCGGCGGCGGCGGGGCCCGTTATTTGCGCTGCGCGGCGGTAGGGGCAGTTTCTCGTCTCCCAGGCCCCGGGCGGGCGCTGGGCCACAAGAGCGGTGCCGGGAAGCCCCGGGCGGCAGTTTGCCGGTGGAGGGCACCGGCCCGGTAGCAGTGGAAGCTTCTGTCCGCGCCGCGGCGACCCGGCGGGCAGCGGCCTGGCCGAGGGTCGCCCCACGCTTTGTGGGCGGCGTCGCCTCACTGACAAGAGATGTACAAGTCTGCGTGTTTTCACGTTTTGGGTTTTTTGTGGGTTTTTTTGCCCTTTGTCAGGAAGGGAAGCGTGCAGTAGTAGCCGTGGTGTCGGGGCGGCAGCAGTGCAGGGTGCCACCCGCCCCCGTGCCACAGGCGAGGGGTGGTGGGGCCTCCTGGACATGAAGACCAGGAAGGTTGATGATTGGACTAGATGATCTTGAAGGTCCCCTCCAACCCAGATGATTCTGTGATTCTAAGGCACGGCACTGGCCGTGCTTGGGGTTGCTGGGCTTTTCCCCCACCACCTCTGCATCACAGTTCTTGGCATTTTGTAGCTGTAGCACTGCCCTGCCTGGAGCTCGGGCAGCCCCGGGGTGAAGTGCAGTAGCTCGTGGAAGTGCTAGTGAATAGCATCCTCCAGTGCAGCCATGACAAAGAGAACACGCGTGAGGACGAGGAGCCTGAGCTACGACACGGACCATCAACCCTGCAGGGCTCCACTGGCTTCCCTTCAGGGGAGCAAGCTCTGCCTGCTGTCGCGGTGCCTTTGGGTGAGGGGACAGAGCTGTCTGATGGTCGTTTTTCCTACGTTTATCATACGGCTTTGCAATGTACCTGGCTACTCCCTTAAACATACCCTAAAAGAAACATACCCTAAAAGATACTTGTATTTTTGTGCTCTGGGACATAATCTGGAAGCAAAAGATGTAGTGACGTGATGGAGAGGAATGGCTGTTTTAATATATCCAGTGATGCAGATAAACACTGAGTGTTACTGCTTGCTACCCTGCCTCCTCTGCCATGTGGAAGCCTTCTAACAGGAGTTGGCAATACCCTTTGGGATGGAAATGTCTGAAGGAGTGGTGTGCTGAAATATGATGAGTACACCCTCTGCACAACTCAGGTGCTTTAGTAAATTTCTGTATTCTGGCTTAGTGAGTTTTCTCATTTGCTTCACTGCACCCCCCAGCACAGACAAGATTATTGCTTACAATTTACGACTTGCAACTCCAGATCATGCTACTCCATTTAAGACCCAGTAACATAGCTCTGGTACTTTTTATTCTGTTCTGTTTTTTTTTGTTCCACTTGCCTGTGTTACCTCCCTCTTCATAAGCAGACAAACATACCCCCAGATTCAGTTCTCAGAAGTAAATTTTACATTAGAATCAGCTCTACTATGAAAAATTTCATTCAGTGTAAGTTTTCTTAAAAGTACAAGTGCATAACTAGTCCAGTGAATTGCTTGCAACACAGATAACCAAAGCTAGTTAAATGTAAGCCCCCCAAAACATGATGGAATGGAAGCTGCCCTTTGAAAATGTCACATTAATAATCTGTATGATAGTAAGGTAGGACTGCTAATATACATGTGAAAAGTATATTAGACAATGTGGTTTTAAAGAAAGATGTGGTCAGATACTTGGTGTAGATTTGCATTTCTCCTTTGAAATTCCTAAGTAGGTCCTAAGGTTGTATAGAGAAGTTAAACAGGAAACCAAGTATTGATTTTCATATTTTATTTTGATTTCATGTCTAATATCATCATTGCTAAAGTACTGGGGGCCGCCACTCTGGAAAAACTCACCTAAGCAGCAGTTCCTCTCCAGCAACGCATTTTGCTGCATTTCAATTTGACTATGTCAGAACAGGCCCTACATGGTTGATCTAGTGGGTAATACACAATTTGAGAAAATAGGTGCTACACATCATTCATTTATTTTGGCTCTATGCTTACTTGAGGATTAGAACTGTAAAAGAAATTCACCCTTTTCTTAATAGTCTTTTTCCTTTCATCCTTTGGGCAACATTTGAACATTAAAAACCCCTCAGTTAAGAAGCAGACATGACTATACTGATTTTGGTGACAGTCATACTCTACAAGTCAAAACAATTTTTAATATTCTGTCAATTAAAAATTCAGAAGTAATTTTCTGCTTTAGATCAGAAAGACTTCTGATGTTTGGAATACCGACAGCCCTTTTATCATCTGTTCTGAGCACAGCATTTGGGAGGGTACTGTGCAATGTGAATTAAGCTGGAAGTATAGTGCATACACGTTTTGACATGACTAGAATGTCAGGGTCAAATACGTCAACAAATACAGTGCCCTTTACTACTCTGTTAGGCTGGAATGACCAATTTAAGATAATTGGATCTAATTTCCAAACAAATGATTCAGCATAGATTTAGTTTGACTTTATGTCAAGAAGGGTGATGCTTAACCTAGTATCTCACAATCCACGTAGCTTCATTTTGTCAGCTCACAACAGAGGGAAAGCCCTCGTCCACTGAGCATGAATTATACTTGTAAACTATGTTTTAAGCACAAAAAGTGAAAATCCAGTCTCTCATCCAGATGGACTATGGGTCTGTTTTGATTTCTAACTTAGTAGCAAAACCATGTTAAATGATAGCAGGATAGCATGCTTGCTTAACAAATAGATACAAATATGAACCAGGGCCACCATCAGCTATTTAGGGTAACTAGAACACTGTCTTCAGAAAAGCATTTAGTTTTGATGGAAAGTAAACAATGATGGAACATCCATCGAATAATTAGTAAGTTATTCCCCTAGTCATCTTTCCCATTGAAATGTGAATTATTTGTGGTACTAATTTCTTAGCTTCAGTTTTTCACCCCTTGGATCCTCTTATATCATTGGCTGATAAACTGAAAATCCCTTTGTTGCACGATTTCTGTAACAAATACAATCAATACATCAAGATCAAGACTGCTCTTGAAGCTCCTCATCTTCAAGCTTGAGCTTTATAAGCTGTTACTTTTCCTGTCCCTTCATCCTCCTCCTAAATGTGCTCTGGTGATTCCCAGTTTTCCAGTAACTCTCCTGCATTACTGAACCAAATGGAGAAATAGTATTCCAGTGCCTACACCACTGCCAAACACAAAGGTAAAATTATTGCTACCCTGCAGGGAGGCAGAGCTGTTTGTTTGCTTTAACGTAATTATGCTGTCACAGTTTTGAAGTGTCAGTTCTGTTCAACTGTCTTGGGAGTCTGTTTCTGTCATGAGAGCACGTTCCAGCCATCCACTCGGTTTCCCACAGCTTCTCTGGCAGGCAGAATCTTCTGTACCAGCTCTCAGTGAAACTGGAACTCTGCAGGAAGGAGGAAACCCTGTGAGGAGGAGAAACCAGATTTTATGTCCCGAGTTTCCAGGGCTATTGTGTCAGCCTTTCCTAGTGACACCTGTGGGTTTGGAAAAATCTTGCTTCCCTGCACTGAAGCCAGTGTTGGACCATTGAGCATCTGAGCCCTCCTGTTGCAATGGAGCTAGATCTTCACTCCTCCCTCAGGCATCGGGTGATATACCCTTCAGTCGCTTCACTCCGACAGCCACAGTGTTGTAACTGGAAGCTCATATTGAATCAATTTTCTAACCTGTCTTCAAGGGTTTTTTTGGTCATTACTAGCCACAGTCCAGTCCCCAACACTTAACTAAGGCCTGCCTCTGATTCTGTATACTGCAAGCTTGAAAATGTTTGCCTTGCTAACTTGGTAAGTGTTCGGTATTGCTCTGAATCATCAGGTGTTCTTCACTATCTGTAGCTATCCTAGTCTTAAAAACAAAACCAGGAAGAATATTGTAAGAACTCAGGGCAAGAATCCGCCCTTGTGAAAATATGGGGCAGTCTTGTGTAGCCTGTGTTCAGTTCAGATACAAGCAGCTGTTCACTTTGAGAACTCTTCTATGCAGGCACACTTAAGGAAGTTTGCGTTTCTTATTCTTGGTCTTTATTGCCTCACTTTGTCGCATAACTCCACCATCCAGCATCTAGCCATGGATGGCATTGCATATGGTAGTCTAGTTTAAGAAAATGGCACAGGTAGCCTAATTATATCCCTTGATGTCTGTGGTCTCAGCTGAATCCTGGTAAAAATCTTTCCCAGACATCAACCAGAGGACATTTAGGGTGCATTTAGCCAAACATGTCCATCTCTTTCCCAAGATACAAGGGCAGAGGATGCCTCATCAACACTCCAGACATACCCAAGAGTCAGGCATTTCGACCATCATCCTATAATTAAAGCAGAATGCTTAAACCCTGGTCACTTACTTCAGAACTGGAAGTGGAAGAACCACCCACAGTTTGTAGATTGATAGGGCACTGATAGACTGTTGTTTGCATCAGCACTGTACTTAAACATTTTGTTTGGATAAGTTTAAGCAGTGCTTTCCCCTCTTCCCTGTTTACCAGTACTCATTTTCTGTGCTCCCTCTCTTTCTTACCCTGTCATTTTGTAATGGGAGCTGTAATCACAACCAATAATTACATAGAGAAAATGGACTGGTTATTACTTCACAAAAAACAAAACAAACAACCTTTCTTCAGATAGACATACCCTCCCTTCGTAGCCAGTTCAAGCTGTATGTCACCCTCTTTCCTGTGGATTCTCTGTCCCCTTTTCCATGCAGGCTCAGCATTCTCTTTGTTACTAAAGGGAGGCCAGGGCTTGATGTTATCCTGGAGAGAGGGGAAGGGAGTGGTCAGCACTTTATGCTGTGATTTCAGGACAGGAGGCTTTTTCTTCTTTTGCTCCCAGCCTGGAAAGGTTCAGTCAATCTTAAACTAATAATAATTTGCTAAGCTCATTATAGGATAACTGGAACCAGGTCCAAATATAAGCCATTTATTCTTCATTTATCTATTAAATATCTCACCTTGTACAGTCTGACAGCTTCTGCCAAACCCTAATCACTCAATCGCTTGATTACTACCTCTTTCTGCTCTTTAGCCCCTCCGATATCTGCAAGCTATCACTGCCAGCTATTCCATCTCCACAAAACACAAGCATGGAAATTACCTCCTTCATCAGCCTAACAACATTATGCAACTGAATCACCACCCTGGTTCTCCTTCTCTAATCACAGCAATTTTAATTTCTTTTTTTTCATTCAAGACCTCAAGTCTGTCCACACTCACATTTCTTACCCAGTTTGGTTTAGCACCTCATGTCAGCTGTTTTGGCAGTAATGTCAGCCTGTTTCCCAATCCTTTCCCGTGCTAACAGCTCTCTTATACACAGTCCTCTAACAATTCATGTTCAGGCAACCCGTATTTACATCAGCCATCGTTTAACACCACAGACCAAAGATACAACCATTTTAATTCAGTCATTTTGATGAATATTCTCTTAGTTGAGAAATCATGTGATGTGCCAGTATTTTATCTTGGCTTACTATCTGCTTATATAATGCTCTCAGAAAGGTTTTGTCAGTAAAAAAAGGGTGTGTATGTGATAAAAGCTGGTAGCTCCAGAGAGGGGAACAAGCATGATCACCACCAAGGACTGCTGAATGCAGGAGGAATGCTTTTATAAGTTATCTGTCCCCCAACTCGAGCACAGGTGACTACTAGGAGATTTTGCCAGCCTCTGTGTGCATTCATGGCAGGCTGGCCTTTTACCTTTGTGAGGTTTATTTAAATAAGAACTACACTGCAGAGACCTGTTTCTTATATACACTACATCTTACATATACTACAATAATACTAAACAGTCAATGGAGAGAGACATTGTGTCTTCTTCAAAAGCAGGCCTGTTCCAGTTGAGAAATCAGTGAAGAAATTCTGTGGTGGTGAAAGGTGGGAAATAAATTTGAAATCAATGGAGCTGAAACCATTTACAGCAGCAGAGGACAGTCACTAATTTCAGTTTTGATATTATTGAGAAAAAGGCATTTCAAAAAGCATATATAGCTAGGTTGGTTTCCGTCTAAACCATTGCCAGTTTTGTTCTACAAGCCTAATAGTAAAAGCCAAGACACAACTAACTCCTGAATGTTTAAGTAATTCTTTATGACTTGATTGGACAGAATTTAAGCATAATCTCTTCCTAATCATGAATCACTGTTATTCTCTGAAGTACAGATGTTCCAGGCAGATTCTTATTTCATTCACACCTAATATTTCTTGTAGCAGTCTGCATATGAACATATTTTGTGCTTACTCAAGCACTTGAAGTGGAAGCTAGCCCTTGGTGAAAGCTGAGCTGACAAACTAGATCTGAACAGAAGCGACTCTTCTTGACACCTGTTTTCCCCAACATATGAATGGAAACCTGAAAGCTCTCTTAGAAGTATTCTAAAATGCTTAAGTGCTGAAGAAGAAATAATGTGAGTAGTGTTTATAGAAATGAAGTCTACATTTTTTTTTTCTTTATTAAGGAGAAATGAGAGAGGCTTCTATTTAATTTTGAAATGTAAAATGTGGAGAAAACCAATAGATGATTAGAGAGAAGTACTGTACAAAGAAGCAGGTATAGCATAAAAATTCCATATGTTGACAGAAAATTGTGAAAATAATATTTGAGCCTGATCAGCCGAGCAAAAGCTGCTATGGTAGTAATTCATAATAGTAGTTCTGGATAACCCAAACTAAATGATATGACTAAAGATTAAATGTATGTAGTAGGAAGAATTGTAGAAAGTGAACATTCAGTGTACTCTCAATAAGACCATTCTGTTTTTAAGTTACAGTCATAACAAGCTATGACAATATTCCTTTGCACATAGTCTCCAATAATTTTGGTGAATATGATATTAAAAAATAATCTGATGGATTTACTGATGAACTATTCCAGAGATCATGATTTTGCCTATAGACTTGAACTTCCATGACTAAAAAATGACACACTACTGGAACAATGAAAAATTCTTCATGAGTAACAAACTCAAAATTGCAAGGAAGTATTTCCAAGACTCTTTACTACAGAGAGTCCTGCTCTTGTCCCATATATTTTACCAGATACAAGAAAAACCTCTGAGGTTGTTAATCTTTAAAGGCTTCTTCTTGTCTGACTGCTGACTAACTGTCTGATTCCTAACTACTAACACATCTCATGCATTTAAAATGGATACCAAAACATGGATACAAACTACTAAGGGAAACCTTCTAATTTTAATTACATGGCATATCCTTATTTAGTAGTTCCTAGACTTGGCAGTTTCAAGCAGCTGTTCTTCCTCATTCACTAGGTGCTTCATTCTACCTCATTTTCTACATTGCCATATTTTCTAATGAACAGAAGTTCAACTGGCAAAACAGACTTCAAAACCCTCCGTGGGCCTTCAGTGGGCATATGAAGAATTGTCTGGTGCTTTCCATTGAGTTGCACAGGAAAAGGACAAAAGGCCAAAGTCATGAGCTACAGTGAGGAAAATTCGAATTAGATATTAGGGTGTGGAAATTACACTGAGAGTGGTATGACACTGGCACAGGTTGTCCAGAGAGGCTTCATCTCTGCTACGATCAACAAAATGTTTGGATTGCTGCTTGTCTCCAGCTGATTTACAGCTCTAACTGTGTAAGAAATGTAGTCTTGTTTGTCATGGTCACTGTCATAGGCATATCTGTCTGGACAACATAGCTTAGTGTCATCCATCTATGCACATACCATCACTACATAGTTTACTTTTTTCACAGTGGGGCTCCAGGAAGTAATGCAGGCCTACGGAGTTAGGAGGGAAAATAAGCCTGTGGAAGAACCAGACTTACCGATCCAGTTCATATAAATCAGGGTATAAGAAAATCCAGCATGAAGACACCTTCCTGTTCACAGATTCCCAGGCTTCTTAGGCAGAAGCTGTGCTGCAACACAGCACACAAATCACTCCAGGGCGGGGATGAAGGAGCAGGGAGATGTGACCAGCGTCACTGCTGACAAGTTACTCTTGAAAACTTGTATTTAAGTCCACAATTCAGTTATCGTTCCTCATAGGATTCTTCCTATCATCCACTGGAGTCACTTACCTTTTCCTTGTCTATAAGGCAGAGTTTCTAGGCTCACAGCTTCACAGGGTGTTTGAATATACTAATTGTGCTACAATTGCCATGTGAGTTTCGCCTCTGGATTAAGCAGCCCCATCTGCCGTGTTTCATCTCTGGGCACATTTTTTCTGCTTTCTGCATTGTGAAGGCACACATGAATGAATTTCTCCGAATTGAGGAACTACCCCAGCACAGTGTTTTTCCCAGTTGGGTCAGCTCACTAGTTTGGTTCACTGCATAAAACCCCACATGGTAGCAGGAAGGTGAAGAAGGGATGGCAGCAACCTTTCTGTCAGCAACACACACTTAAATACACTTCAAAAACTACCCCATAATTTTCCTTTGCCATGCTTTTGACTTCTCCAGCCCTACAAAACAGTCTTAGAGAATCCTCCCAGTGAAAGAAACTTGCTGACTTCCCACTTCAAAAATGCCCCCAAAAAATGAGATATATCTGTTTCTTAGTTATGCAAGTCAACTGACCAATGCGTACATTCGTACTTCCCCTTCGCTCGCACAGACTACACAGATTTCTGTGTCTGCAGTCATAAGGTAAGCACACAAGCATGTAAATTAAAAGATTACAAAAAGGGACAAGCTACTGCAAGAACCCACCCGCCGCCCTCCCCTCTGCCCCCAGCCACTACAATAGCAGGCTGTAGCCACTACAAGCTTAGGGCAAGGCAAATTGTTAGGAAACACAGAATTAGCTACAATAAATCAGCAGCTAGGAGATAAAAGCCTTATGACATCCAGCAGTATATAAAGAGTTGTGGCCCTTGAAAAAAAAACAAATCACACAACAAAGGCACTGCTCTGATACTGCAAAAGGTTCTGACTGTCCATGTTACAGGCTCGGGAACTGGGGAGCATACTCAAGCTTCCTGTCATTCCTGTAGTTGCTGCAGGCTCTGTGATGCTCAGCTGCAGCCAGCATCTGCCCAGCAGCACAATCCCGGAGAAGCCACATATGAATTTCATATTTGAACAAACATTGGCAGTAACTGCCCCAGAACACCGGGGTGTTTGAGGTCGGCTGACACATCTGAACGTTCTGGTGGTCCCAATGGTTGAGTTCAATAAAAACTGTGGACAGCAGTCCAAGTCTAGCACGAGTAAAGTTCAGATATCTCATAAAATTTTCCAGCCCTCTTTTGTTCCCTCCACCCATCCTTGATTTTGATTTCTCTGATCTCGAGTCAGGATAGAACTTTGTTTTTCTGAGTGTAGGTGGAGCCAAATGACTTTTGAGGAGGGGATTCTTATAAAATCTGACAGCTTACACATCCTGAAAGAGAGAGATTGGTTTGTTCAGATAGACTGGGCATACAAGGAACAATGAGTAAGATGACCCGGTGGTTTGCAGCACAACTCAAGAACTTACATACAACTGGAAGGTGAAGAAAGAGCTTCATATCCCATGCAAGCCAGGGTTACCCGAGTAAGGTAATTTCTTTATGTTATACTTTATTTTTGTTGCTTCAAAGTGGCTGCTCAGAGTATGCAGCCCCTTTTTTCCATTCTTATATGCTTTGTCAGTAAATTGTGTTATAGATCATATTCATTAGACTGGCTCTTACTAAAATGATGTTAATGAAGTTAGAAAGGAGAATTTTATTAAGAGGTCCTCTTGAATTTGTGTCTGAAGAGCAGCAACCAGCACAGCTCTATGGTGTTTTTGGCGGCAAATACTGAAGCTGTGGTGGCATGAAAGTATCAGCAGAGTCAATCTGAGTGTTAGATGAAGACCAGAAGGTATCTGAGTGTGACAGAGTAAGTACAGAAAAAGTGTTCCCTGGCTGTGCACAAAGGCACACTTGTGAAGCAAGTTTCAGCATAAATTACAATTTATTTCCATGTTTCTTTCCATCTTTCTTCTAATAGAACAATTAAAACAAGGTATTAGTTAATCTGTTGTCAATTTACTAAAGATCTACTTTGTATTTATTTTTATGTTGTTGATTTTATGTAGCTGAAGAATTCTTACTTCAAGGTAGCCTAGTTGGCAGTCCTGTCCCAATATCAGCCTTTGGTAAAAGTAGTTTTGCCTTTGTGTACATCAAGTGTGTTTTTCTTTTTCTCTTTTTCTTTTTTTTTCTTTCTTTTTTTTTCTTTTTTTTTAAGTCCAAATCCAAGGTAAAGTACTATGCTTACACTGGAAACTCAAATCAAACCCCCACCAAGAAGTCACTTTTCTTCATCTAAGCATGGAAAAACTTAATAATTGCCTTTTTTACCTTTTTGGGGAACCTGTTTCTGCAAAGTGCTAAGTATCACCAGCTCACAGGGAGACTGCCCAGCCTCTAAGAGAGAGCGAATACAGCTATATGCTGAAATTTATGTACAAGTTGCATGAAAACAAGAAAACTCAGATTCACGGCAACAAGTCTTTTCTTCATTCCACCACCAACTTGTTCTGCAATTTGCAGCAAATATATTAAACACATTTGCTCTTCTGTAAAATGCAAATTAGAACACGGAACACAAGATAACCAAGTAACACAAGTATCAGTCTTCAGAAGTTTATATGGAACCCTAAAATGCAAGCAGTCAGACAAGTTCTATATAATTTATTTTTATTATTGTCTGATAAACTTCCTGAATCATTGACACAAATAAAAGCAGAAATAGCTTGGAGAACTTGCAGAGCATGAATAGAAGAACCCCCCCAGCACCACAGAAAGTGCCTTTGTAGCTATCCAGCTGCAAAGATAAGGGTTGCACTTTTCCCTGTATGTTCTTGCTGGCAAATTTTGCCATAAGGGGAATGATACTACTGGCAGAGCTGCCTGCTCTTGCTGATGGACACACACCAAGCACAGACGATACCAGTGTCTTTCCTAATGGAAGCCTCTGTCACACAGGACATCCATTCCAGCTGCCGCGGGAAAGCTTGGATGTAGGAGGCAGTGGGATGCTACGCAGGATGGTAATGCTTCCAGGCACGGCTTTACATTCTTTGAGGGATCCTACGTGTGGCCAAGCACAACAGAAAGGGCAGTTCCCCTACAGGTTTTTCTTCTTTCTCTTAAAAGGTTGGTTTCAGGGGCAAGAGGAGACAAGACATTAAAACCTTACCATTTACCATTACTCAGTAGTTAATCGCAAAAAAAAAAACCTGGTTTATTTTTTTCAGCTTCTTTTTTTCTCAATTATATACTTGTAGTAAACTTTCACTTGCAAGTGAAGGAGAGAAGAAAGCAGAGCGTGGAGTCAGAAAAAACATATCCACCCATTGCAACATCTACGCTTTCTTCTACTCTGTTCAGGCATTCTAGCAATTCACTACAGTAGGTAGCTGCACTGCTTTCAAATCTGTAGGGCTCCTGGGAGATAACTGCCTCGTTAATTAATCATGCAACTGAAATAGTAATATCATTTTAGAGTTGCATGTAACACTATGATCATTAAAAGAGACTGGAGGCAGAATATTGAGCTATGACATAAAAGATGCACTTGTGGTCAGGAAAAAAGACTATTTACTTAAGTCTTGTGAGCATAAGGGCCTGATTTATAGTAGTCCTAGGGCAGAGTTTGCCTAATGAAGGTGAAGGGTGCTGGGTGGTGTCAGGAAGTAGTAGATTTTATCATGCCTGTTTTAGTCTGGGTGCTGCCTGGTAAGTAGCAGGATTTCTTCTATCTGTCTTGCGGCAGAAATCATAATCCCTTGCCCAGGCACGTCCATGCAGAGTGCAGTAATATCAGTATCACTCTGCCTCGGCAGGCTTATTTAGCCTGAGTGTTGCATCCTTTTCTATGTTCTTCAGTGCCTCAAAACAAATTATGACCGTGCCACTTGAGCCCAGCAACGTAAGAGGACATGGCTACAGCTTGATCTAGTTTCTGTATTTTCTTGTAGTATGTGGGCACTAATACAACTAACTTTTTCAACCTCACAAAATTCATGGCCTTTGAAAGTCCTGGCTGCATTTGACAACTGAGAAAACAGAAGCATAGCAAGATCAAGCAACTTGCCTGGAAATTCTAGGAATGAAAACCAGATTCCTTCAATATAGACCTCAACCACAAGGCATTTCCCCTCTCTTGTGGCTGAGTTTTAAGATTTTCAGGATGTTGTCTGAGACCTTGTGTAACTGATTAATCTGTCTGGCTATGTCTGTCATGCAAATGTGTCCAGTGGCATGTGTTCGTCCAAAATTTGAGCCAGACACATGGCAGCAGAATGATTTTGCTTATGATCCCTACAAGGCTCTGACAACTTCTTTCCCCCACCCCTGTCTTTGGTCCCCCTGAGATCTTGTACCTCAGGTGGGGCAAAGCACAGGACTAGTGACTGCTGCTTTGTAGTTGATGGCTTCTAGTCATATGGATTCCCTTAACCCTCATCTTTCCCAGCTGCACACAGGGAGGATAAATGTTAGTACATCTTTAGTCATCTTTAGCTCACATTCTCCCTCTTAACTGCTTCTGTGCCATGTCTTTTTTGGTCTCCTGCATTTTAGACAACATGCCCACTCAGAATTTAGTGTCCATGAAGTAAAAATAAAAAAAAGTAGGAACATTTCCCTCTCTCAGCCAGATCCTGTGTCCTCCGTGCACTGTGTTATTACTCCAAGGTTGTCACAAAACTTCCAAGGAGAAATGCGCTGCCTCAGTTATGCTTTTAATAAGATATGCTTATCAATTAAGACACCTTCACAAGGAAGCATGTGCCTGATTTTGGCAAAATGCTTTGTGATGCTGGATCCATAAATGTTTATAAATTCTCAAACGTTGAGGACCCTGAAGTTCTTACACAGTGTTCCTTGCAAGTCACTCACACGCTAAAAATGGCTATATTGATTCAGGCCAAAGGGGAAGTTTAAGATTAAGAATAGACTAAACATAAAGCGATACCTCCCAGTTTCTGACTACTTGCAGCTGGAGACTTCCTGAGCCAGGGACCATCTTTAAGCATTTGGTAATCCTCAACTGTTGTGTACAGCACAGATTCATCTAATATTTCCATGTAAAGTTTTAGTATCCATAGTATTATGTGGCCAAGAACTCCAAAGTTTCACAGTGTACAGGTAGCATTCAGATGTCCAGTTCCATATTTAATACTGGATCCCTAAAACACTCCTCAGACACCAGAGTAACACCCGGTTACATGCTGAATACCATTTTTGAGATTACACGGATCTTATTTACACAGGGAGAAGAGACCTATTGCCACTGGAGTTACTAAGAAATTATTGTCATGGTTCTGAATTAGAGTATTGCTTACAACAACAGCAAGAGTTACTATTAAGTTTATACATTCCCACTCTTTAGTCAAAGTTGCAACCTCACATGGGATTTTAGAGACAAAGCACAAACAGAAAAAAACAGGTTTGCACTATTCCTGGATCTTATGCAATGATTAAATAGACAGTATCAAGGTTGTCAGGATCCTATAGTCAATACATTCAACTTGAATACTTTTGGTTTTAAATGTCATTTTGGTATTTGCCAAATGGAAGGTGAAATCTTTTTTTGAGAGAGAGAGGCTGCCATTTCAGGAATGGAAAGTCCACTAGGTTCAAACTTCCAGATAAGTGAAGTAGCTTCCATTTATTTCCATTTATGTGGATACGCAGACGATTGAAACCGACAGATTTCCTGCCCTTTTAAGGTTAGGAATCTTTTCATTTTTTCTACCTCTTATTCTGTCACACTAGCAATACCACTCATAGGAGCAACTTACTTATACATATATATATATAATTATGCTTTATCCATACACACAATTATGACAAGAGGCTGATGGGTACAAACAACTGCCTTGATGGCTTTGAAGTTTGTGAAGTTTATTGCAATGCCCAGAGAACATTAGAAAGTATGGTGTCCTGTCAGACGTTTAATTTTCAAAATTTTTACTATAATGTATTGGCTTGAAAAGTGGGTGGGATAAGGTTCTTGAAGCTATTAGAATGAGTAGGATCCTGGACCTGTCTTTGAAAATCTTAGTGTCTGCATCATATCTTTTCCCATCATCTTCTCTCCTACTTCCACATCTGCATGCTTCTGTTTTCTACCCTTATTACTGAATATTTTTCTTTTCTTCATTTTTTTACTTCCTTTGCTTTACTTTCTACTCTGCCTTTTGTCTCCTGGGGCATCTGTTTCCCAGGTAATATTTTCAATCAAACCACTGAAATGCATATTGTATTTTCACTTGGTAATTACTTGTGTAAGCCATTCCTAGAATCTTTTAATTAATTTCTTTAACGCTGGATCTTCTACTAATTTGCAGATCTGCTAAAAATCCTCACCACCATCACTACCACCCCAGGAAAAAAATCTGAGAAAAGATCTGAGAATTAGAAAAGATGCACGCCAACGATAGCAATCCACCAGATGGTGGCTATGGTTGGGTTGTGGTAGTGTCAGCCTTCATGGTGATGGGCCTCACTGCTGCCGTCCTCAAGACTTTTGGTCTGTTCTTTGTTGAAATCCAGCAACACTTTGATGGACTTGCAAGCACCACTTCCTGGATTACATCAGTAACTATTGCCATCTTTCATTTAGGAGGTAGGTAGAAGTGCTCTTCTAACACTTTATTTTAATAACTACTCAAGAAATTTTTAAAAGCTTCCTTAAAAAAACCCACTTCCTTCTTCTGTCTCTTCAGAAATTTGGCATTTGTTTCCTTTCATAAAAATGTATCTGTGCCTGAGACATGGAATGAGTTAATAAGGACTGTGTGTATATACAGGAATCTGATTGCCTTAAAGAACTTCACGTACATAGACTCATGATTCAGTTTTCCTACAGGCTTTGAATCAAACTCATTGGATGTAATCCTAAGAACTGCAGAGCTTGTTGAATCAAGCTCTTAAACCAGTTTGTGCAAGTTCACTGAGCTCACAGTGACTGTCACTTTTTCAAAATACTTTAAGACTTAAGGACTGCCTAGCAGATGAGTCCTCTGCTACCAAAATGGTGCATCTCAGTCCTGCTTTCCCTCCACTTCTCCCTGTTGGCTTCACCAAAATTCCCCTTCCTTCCATGTATTGCCAGTTCTTGCTCTCCTTTTTTGCCCCTTAGAATGATGCCAAGTCATTGATCTAACAGACAACTCACAGTGTTAAAAAGAAAAAATCAGTTCACTTATAGAGAGCATCAGGAAGACAAGACCAAGTGAGCAGAGAGTAAGGGAAGAAAGAGTGAAGTGTCCCGGTCAAAGGCAATGAGCTATGGGATGAGGTTAAATACCACATCTCACCAAATAAAGGAAGAAAAAATATCAAACGTACTGCATTTGACTCTTAACTTAGTTACATACTCCTTTGTGCTCTTGTAAACTGGATGATCCTTTGCCATTATGGTGAAGATTCCAAACATATGCAGGCAGGAACCATACAGAATTTCTGAAGTCCGCTCTACGTGTTCTCATATAACTATATAGTTGCAATAGGTAAGTATCCTTAAGTAATAAACGCTATCATAATTTTGCTTGTGAACATGCTTCATTGCATAGACACTATATAATTATATGCATCCTACTCAGTCCACACCTATCAGTATTATTGCTTGTAACTGCAGTACAAAGATCATGAGCAATTGATCTTTCTTTGAAAAATGTATTTAGAAGAACAAAAGAGTAATTCAACGTCAAAGTGAAAAGATAAAGCAAGTCATGGATTGAAAAGATTTAATCAGTTCCATAAACGGCTGTCTTTGATGGTTGATTTGCAGTATTTGAGCTTGTTTCGTTCTGACAGAAATAATTAATTGAAAAATCAATGAACAACCTGCTTTTCCACCTATTTCACAGACTACAGAAATGAATAAATGGGGATCTGGTTTACAAATAAAACCTGTCACTGACCTATTGTGATACTATTTTGTCATTCAGACATAATGAACTTAATGAGAAAAAATAGCCAACATAGGAGGATAAAAGAACTCAAAGTCCTGTGTTAGGGTTCTTTGGGAGTTTTTAGTATTTTTTAAAAATATATATTTACATTATATAGGACTGTATCAAGGATAAAGCATATTAAATAATATCAAGTATAAACCAGCAAAACTATTTGCCTAGCCAGGTGTGAGGCTGGCCTACTTCAAAGGCGGCAGCTATAATTTTCAGCAGAAATTGTTTTTCATCCTTTGAAATCCTATGAAAGTAATAATTTTTCAGTAAATACAGCTTGATGGCCAAATGTTCCAAAACCTTGCTGTATAGCAGCTCATAATGTCTCGGGTCATTAGGTAATTTTCCTTATCTTCTCCTGCCTTTGCTTCATTTATAGGGACCAGAAGACTTTCTGCTGAAGATCAACTGAGCCTCCAGTTCTTTGAGCACCTTTCCTGGCCTGGCTTAGTCTTTCTTAATATGTTCCTCTGGAAAACCTTCAGTGTCATTTGGCTCAGCATGAAGGATGATCACTGAATTATTAACTTTTCCCAATTGGATCCTTTCAGCAGCAGCTCTGTGTCTTGTGTGGAAGGAGAGCACGTGCTTCTACTTTTGTGGTTTGCACCTGCAACAGGCTGTTCAATTTACCACAGCAAGGATTCTCCCCATCACACACATAGGCCTTCTCTCGGTACAGACATACATCTCCCATCACCTTTCTGTTTGCGCTGTGATTACCAGCCCTTTCCATTGTCTGTATCTTTTCTGTGTATTGCCCTTTATCCTTTCAGGTTCCGGACTCTAGCTATCTTCTCCATTTCCAGTTCTGTGGCTAGCTTCATTCTTCCTCCTGCTACCCCATGTTCAATTTCTGCCTATTTTTTCTCCTCCTTGTCTTTAAAAAAAAAAAAAAATATTGCTTTTTGGGAGTATTTCTGCTCCAACTGCAGATCTTTCTTTTGTCTTTAAGTACTTCCACGGATCTCTCTTGTTACCCTGAGTCTACTTTTCTTTTGTTCATCACGTATGTATGATTCTCCAACTGCATATGCTTTATCCTGTCTCATCCCTTCCAGACCATGACCATAAGCATAGTCCTTGTTAACTGAATTTCATTCTATCTCCAAACTCCCAAGTTCCATTGGAACATTAATAAATTATAGGGAGCCGACTCCCTGCTTGCGCTGCGAAATGCCACCAGCGACTAGTAGTGTCAGATGTTACTTGGGAACCCTCTAGTGGCCATGGTTATTTAAAAAAAAAATCCTATACTTGAGATTTGAAACTCTTGCCACAAAACAGAGGGCCTTTGATAGGTCTTGATCTTAACTCTGTGATGCTGATTGATAGAAAACCAGCCAGGCAGTGTAACTGACCCTTAATTAAGCAAAAAATATCCCTAACATTTCAGGTGCTTCCACACAGTGACTAGAGACCAGTGCTTTGGTTTTTTGGAATTGCTGCACCAAGTCAGATCTGTACCTGGTGCAACTTTGCCCTCGTGTGTTAAAGAGATCCTGCAGTCTGCTAGGAAAAACTGTAATACTGAAATAAAAATTTAAGAAATAAACTGCAAATTTCCTGGAAAAACATTACCTCAAAATAAACCTCAATTTTTGGTCCTTTATAAAACATTTGCAATTCCATGAAGAGATGATTTTGCAAAGCTCTAGAAGACAAAGATTAATTTTCTCAAAAAAGTTTTCATGCCAGACGTATCAATAACACACTCTCAATAATACAAGTTCTATAGATTAACCTAGCGAGTCTATGGCTGGGGTTTCACTTTCTGCTAAAATGGTACACGGATTTCTGTCATGTCCCTAGTTGTGTTCTTACGTGAAACCCAGTAGAACTGTTCCACAAGGAAGGCACTGAAATGCTCTCTCCCACTAAAAAAGCCCACATATTTTGAATATATTTTAAAATCTGTGGCCCAGGACCAGTCTTTTCCCTCTCAGCAAGGATCCAATTTAAAAATATTGATTGACCCCCACTGTCCGGGAAAATTCAGGCTGTTTGAGACAAGCATTATAAAGGTATTTCTCCTCCAAATGCTTTATCCGATTGTTCCGTCCTGTCAGTCAGCTTAATGTTCCTAACATATCTATCTTTCTCATATTTTGCTGCTGATTCAGCCCCTGTTGCCAGCTCACTATGTGTACGATACACCCATCGGGCAGTTGTGATCACTGGAGGACTCCTGGCCTTTTCAGGAATGGCACTGGGATTTCTTGGACTGAACATGCTCTGGATGTATGCAACAACTGGCTTCCTACAGGGTATGACTTTCTGGCTTTATGAATTTCTTTCGCCAGCGACTCAGAGCCCTTATTCGAGGGTGCTAATGATAGGAATTTTAAAATCTGATTTCTATTTTGATTTTATGAGCAACTAGAACCAGCAATCTTTAAAGGCCATGTCCTTCCTGTCCCACTTCGGAAGTAAGAACTTGTGCTAGAAATCTGCAATGACAAATGAAGTGAATAACTAGAAGCTAGTAATTTTCACCTGCAAATTATATGCAACCAGAAAAATAAAAGTGTTCTAATTTTTACTAAGAGACAAGAGCTCTGTGAAAGTTTAAAGAACTTAAAAAATGCTGAAGTACAAGGACACAGAAATCTCAAATTTTGTATTTTCTATCAAATAATCTTATGTTTTAACACAGGCCCAGGCTTTCAGTTGATTCCAGTCCTTTCCTTTACTCCAGGTGAAAACAGGCCAGAAAGTTGTCTCCAAAAGCTAGCAGATTTTCCTGGAACAGGAAGAGAAGCCGGCAGGGAATAAAATAAACCATTCCCAGTTCCATGCTGGATGCCTGAGAAAATGTCTGGAATTTGAGCCCTTTGGCAGTCCTGGGCTCCCAAATAGTTTCTAGGGAGCCATTAAAATCACTGTAAGTTAGAGCAGGCTTGAAGCCTGCTCAAAGCAGTTGGGCAAGAAAATGAAGCGCAAATAGAGGTAATACACCAGCTTCCTTCACGTCCTCCCTCACTTTCTACGCTGTACGCAGCTTAGGTTAGCCGGGTGATCTGATCTAGTACCAGCCTTAAGACAGCATGGACGCTCTCAGATCTACCCAGTTTCAACCACTTGGCCATGTGGTTTCTCACCCAGTGGCAAACTTGTCAAACCACAGTAAGAATATAATAGTGTATACTTAATACTCCTGCTTTTTTCCTTGAGCATACAGCTTATTCTTACAGAACATATGCCTCAGATATACTCTTACACATAGTACAACTGAGCTCATGCTTCTGCTAAGAAGAAAAATGTTTTTCTTTTATGAGTTTTTGACTTTGCTAATGGAGAAGCCCTGAAAGCTTTTATTTCCACCTTCACAAATTACCTCAATAGTGTCTAACTGGTGCTATTTGTATTGGTGTTTTTCAGGACTTGGGATTTCCTTTTCATGGACACCAGCCATTAGCATTGTTAGCCATTATTTCTCCAAGAGAAGAGCTTTGGCCAATGCTATTGCCAGTGCCGGAGAATGTGCCTTTGCATTCATGTTTGGACCATTTTTCCAGTGGTTGATTAGTCAATATGGATGGAAAGGTGCCCTCTTGATCATAGGTGGCATCCAACTCAATATTTGTGTCTGTGGAGTACTGATGCGACCCTTGGCAAGCAGCTGCCTCCCTGAGGCGAGCCATTCTGAAACTGGGACACCACCTGGCAATGGCACATCTAGGATAGACAAGGAAGATAAGTCTCCCATCACACACAAAACTTTCAACTGGATGCTTGTGAGGCGACCAGAGTTTGTACTTTACACCATTTTTGGCATATTAGCTGCTATGAGCTTTTTTGTCCCTCCATTATTTTTAGTTCCACTTAGCTACAGCCTGGGAATAGATGAATCGTGGACTGCATCCCTCCTATCCATTTTGGCTATGGTGGACTTCGCAGGCAGACTGCTATGTGGCTGGTATGCCAACCTCCGTGTTACTAAAACTGTTCATTTGCTGACAATGACAATTACGCTCATCAGTACTTCCCTGATGTTGTTGCCACTGGCTAACAATTACCTGTCCTTGGCAATATTCACTGGCTTCTATGGATTCTTCTTTGGTACAACAGTCGCCGTTCACATTACAGTGCTAGCAGATGTTGTTGGCATGCCAGATTTTGACAGCGCTCTAGGGCTTTTCATGCTCATTCGAAGCACTGGAGGTTTTGTGGGGCCTCCTCTTGCTGGTAAGTTAAGATGATACTCTGCCAAATGCAGTTTACAAGAAGAGAGGGGAATGGTAACCCAAACTGAAAAAATCTGGATCTGGACCCAGATTTCCCTTCTTTTTAGCTCAGTACCCCCTTCTGGACCAAGAAGTATATAAAAACAAAAAGTCAGTTTAATTCCTTTTAAAAATATCTTGTTCCCTCTCTTCTCTGTGGTTTTAGAGACACCTGTTCAACATGAAAGGAGGGAAGAATGGCAGGGTTCATATGGTGGTGTTCCTCCTTCCTGAATCCCACAGAATCCCACTTGATGGACCCCCACGGTCTTGCTATGAAAGTGTACCTTTGGGACAAGCAGAGATCCATACTTTCAGAGGAGAAACTGAAATTTGAGACTAGTAATGCTGCATAAATGCTGGTATTTCTGGGAGGGTTTCTACAGAAGGTCAAATCAAACAGCTTCAGGCATTAGGCTATGTGAACCTCAAGGAAATATTCACAGAGATGCCTGCTGTTTTCAGACAGCATTTGAGCTAAACAATATAATAGATGAGGGAGGCAGACTATAAAAACAGTGGGAAGAGAGAGCAGACAATGAGAGAGCACATGGATTTATGGGCTGGCAAACAGACAAAGTCATCTTGGAAAAATGCAAGACAAACAAGCTGCAAGCTGTAGGGACTTTACAGAGTGATGTGGCAGAAAAAATGACCAATGTGACTTGTAAAATGTGGATCTGAGATCTCAGAGTCTCATCCAAAGACCACTGCTCACGCACTACAGTGACTTTTGTGGTAATGAGACCACTAATATGTTGCAAATGGGTCAGACTGAATACTGGAACATCTTAATTCACTTTTGAAAATTATAGGAACCAGGGAGATTTATAGAGACTTTGAGAACAGAACAGTATCAAAAGTACGTTGGGAAGATCTGAGTGAAATACAAAGAAAACAAGACATTTATGTAGTGGCTGGTCAGTGGTACTGATTACTGGGGGATCAGTTCAACCCCTGTTTGTATATATAGTAAACTAAAAAGAAGGTATGAAGAGGAGGGAAGCCTAAGTCCTTCTTGATCACTCGTCTCCTACTTTAAGAGAAAAATCTAAAAGATTTGGATTCAGAGTTCCTTTGCCTAGCAGTACCGATACTGGAACGAGGGCTAGGGAGTAGACTAAATGTGGACAAACTTCCCAGTGGGAGAACAAGCAAGCAGCCTTCATCAGCCCACAAATGAGCCTGCCACTGTACCCACAGAGCAGCTGATACTACCACATATAGTGCTGCAGTACTACTACTGTACTGCTGTTTTTCCAGTACCTTACACAATGGCATTAGGTATTTTGCTTGGCTTAAATCTACCTAAAACCCAGGGTCTTTTGTTAACATTGGTGACTCTTTGTACAATGATGAACAGGGAAGCCCATAATACTGCAGGCAACCTCTTCAACTGTGTGTCCAGCAGAGGCCTCTGCTTTCCTTCTTTATACTCTCTCATGCTGTACAGTTATGGTACAAAAGGCAGAAACTGATGACAGCTACACCACAGAACATGGGGCTACTCAGATACAAAGCTGTGTGACTTGGGTTTTTTTTCTGCCATTACCTTCACTGTCTGCCATGTTTTTGGTTGGAAAGTGCTTCAAACTGTATAACATTTTGTTTTACTAGCAATTCACATATGCAAAGTAAATGAGACATGACTTGTGTTTCAAATTTTAAAATGCTATAATGGGGTAATGTTCCATATGCTTATGATGTGGAAAGCTGCAAGACAGTTACGTAGCCAGCAAATTCCCTTTGTGAGAGGACATACTTACATTGCTGAGCTAATTCACATCAGCCTGTTTTCTGCCAATTGCATTGCTGTCATTTTTTTTCTCTCCAGGTTTGATCGTGGACATGGCTGGTGATTACAGAGCAGGCTTCTACATGGCAGGAGCCACTCTTGTCCTGTCAGCTGGATTTTTAGTTACTTTAGATCAACTCCAACAAAGAAAAGAAAGAGAAAGCCAGGCTAATACTAAACCAGAAAAGTCAACATTACCCTACCCTTCCCTCCATCTCCCGAAACTTCAAAAGAGAAGGTATCAAGAGCATGACATAGTGGTGTGACTACATCAGACGTCTTACATTTCAGGACATACTGAAGTATTTTATTTTCTCCAAACTCAATATTAGTATGATTTATAAAATGATCGAAGTTTTGGATAGGAATGTTTGAAATGGAGGAAGAAAGCAAACCACACCAGTAACCGTTATCATAGTATTTTGATGCTGAAGTTGCATTTTGACTATACAAGCCTTCATCACGGTCCCATGAGGTCACGATAAGCAAACCAGGGAAACTGTAGTCTAAATGAAATTACCACAAAGTGAGTATGCAGCAGATAGAAACCCTCCCCCCAGATACGGACTACAGCTGTCACTATTGAATAGGAAGAGGCATGAGCTCACAGATGTTTAGCCTAGGGAAGTAGTGCTCAGTATTTTCAGTAAACAAGCTGAAGGTGAAAGCAAGAGTACATGAATATAGTTTCGAGCTAAAGGGCTTGCAGGTACTCCACAGAGCAGGGCTAGAATCTGATAACCAAATAAACCTGATATATGGGGGAAATTACATGAATAATAGAATTCAGTAGAGAGAAGGGCAGTCCTAAATATCAGAAGCAAAAAGCAAAATGCACACACATAAAATGGAGAAGGACTGATGAATAGCAGAGGGAGACCTAAGGCTACAGTGGACTTCAAACCAAGTGAGAATCCCAAGTGCAACACTACATTAAAAATAGTAAATGTCTTTCTGGCATGGTATGGTAAGATAGAGGAGGCAATGATACTTGCAAAGCTTTAACTGGAAGAGGTACCTACGTTGCAAAGAATTAAGGGGAACAGAATGAGAAAGGTTAAGAAAACACAGCCTAAAGAGAAAGTGTAAGAAATGAAGTTTGTCTGGTTTAGAAGAGGAAAGGCACAGAGCATGAGTACAGCCTTCAGAACCATAACAGGCTGAGATAATGAAGACACAATTAATCAACTATTTGTGAGGGCTTTATTGCAGAATACACATTGGAAGGCACACAACTGGGTGAGCAAATTCTTGTAGCAAGGCCCTGAAATTTCTGACAAAACCTTTTTCAATCATGTGACTTGAAAAACTTAGATTTTTCTAGAAAGTATTATTCTGCAATCTTCTGCAGTCTTCAAATATTTAAAATAACTCTTCATTTTATAAAATGAAAGGAAGGGGAATTGTTTGGAGAGTGTGTGTGTGAGGAATAGCGAGATGTTTAATAGATGCAGTTTCCACCTCTGACTTTCTGTTAAAATTCTGTGTTTTATTTACAAGCCTTGTCACCAATTTCTGTATGTTCTGACATCTGACAGGGGGAGTAAAGAAGGCTAGTGACATCCTGGGCTGTATGAACAGGGGCACAGACAGTAGATCAAGGCAGGTGATTATTCTGATCTGCTCCACAGTTGTGCATCCATTTTGGGGCACCAACTAGAGGAAAGAAGTTGATAAACATGATGGAGTTCAGCACAGGGCCGCTGAGAGACTCCGGGACCAGGGCTGGTTCGGCCAGGAGGAGGGGCAGCTTCGGGGGCACCCAACAGCATCCCTGGCACCGATGGGAGGGATGGAGGAGACGCAGCCGGGCTCTTCCCAGCGGTGTGTGGCAGGAGGCGAGAGGCAGCAGCACAAGCTGAAACACGAGAGGCTGAGGCTGGAGCCTCAAGAACAACCCAGTTATGGGGCTGAAGCCCAGGGAGGTTGGGCCACCTTCATCCTTTGGGTTTCATGTCCAGACTGGGTGAAGCTCTGAACAGCCCAGTCTGAGCCCAGAACTGGCTCTGCTCTGGGCAGTGACTGGGGCTGGAGACGTCCCCAGGTCTCCTCCAGGCTGAAGAGCATCCCATGGCCCTGCGAAGGGAAAAGTTAAAAGCCATTCTTTTATTATTGTTTTTTGCTAAATGCACTGAATAGTATTAGTCACCTGCACACTCTGTCAGCTGATGACTATGTATCTGTTTAATAGCACAGAAAAAGTACTGAGTGTTTGTGTTCATTTTGGGACTGCTTTTACCTCAGCTGTAGTAGCAATATTCCAAATTAAGTTTCACTGGACTCTTACCAGAGGTATTACATGCAAAGGACTGTTTTGTTCCAAGCTGCTAATGATGTAGTCAGTGTTGCCTATATTCACTTACTTCAGACAAAGAATTTCTGAGATGGCCTCAGAGACCTAAATCAGCAGCTTGCCAGCAAGGAGTTTCTCACCCCAAACCAGTTATCCACTCACTGGTTGAAACAGGACTGTGAAGCTTTACAAAGCACGGCCATTCTCTTGAATCGAGGTATGGCCTCCTGGAGTTACATGCAAGGAAAGTCATAAGTCAGCCTCACCTTGATAGCAGCTGACTGCATCTGAAAGGTTTTCACCCATGATGGGTCATCCTGCATCTCGTGGAGAAAGTCACTGAATTTCACTGAATTTTTTTAGAGTTGGAAGGGACCGTATAGATCATCTAGTCCAACTCCCCTGCTGAAGCAGGATTG
>KZ506141.1:200314-211130 GCA_002844005.1 Limosa lapponica baueri | reverse complement strand
TTCCAACCCCGTCCCCCTTCAAATCTAGTTTAAAGCTCTCTCAATGAGCCCTGCTAATTCTTGTCCCAGTATCCTTTTTCCCCTTTGGGTTAGGCTTCCCCCACCTGCTGCCAGCATGCCTGGTGACCTGTAGATCAGCCCGTAAACCCATAAACCTGAACAATCCCCTGGGCTCAGAGCCTCCAGTCAACCACAGGCAAAGTAGCAACAAAGAAAAACACTCCCAGAAAGCTATCCAATCTTTTTCCTTCGGAAAAAACAGGTGCAGGAACACAAGCACCACTGCATTCATAGCATCCTCTTGGCATAGCTGCTACAGGGTTAAGGCTACCACTCCTTCTTTACTGTACGTTATTCAGAGATGGAGCAGAGGGAGATGGGTCTGACACTAAGGACCACAGTTTCACTTGGAAATTACTTGAGGAGGAACTTACTTTCATGAACCAGTCTTTCAGGATGATGACATATTAATGGTGTCTGTGCAAGGCAGTCTACAGGACAACACATTGCTTCCTGGAGGTGCCTGCAGTTCAGGCAGCAGCAATTTGAGGAATAGCTTCTTTTCAAAAGGCCTGTAGTAGAACTGTTCAGCCCTGGAAGCCAGATAATACCTACTCCAAAGTAAATCCCCAAACCATGGAGAGACGAGGGTCCTCAGCACCAATTGAGAGGGGTATAATCTCCTTATTCATTCTTGCTGTACTGTGTTACTGTTAGTGTAGATTTAGCACTGACACACTTGAGAGTTTCCACTGAAATTCCCACAAAACTCAAAACTTAAAGTCTTTTACTAAATCAGGTGTCAAGGTACTTGTGTTTCCTTGTTCTATCTGCTGTAGGAAGCCTCTAATACCAGAGAAAAATAAAGATTATGAATTAAATGAAATAAACAAAGCAATAAAAATCCCAGGATCTTGTCCTAGAAAGATAGAATCACACTGCCAATAGCACAAAACCAACTCCTATTCTTTTTAAAAGGTCAAGGATGTGATTTTCAGTTACACTAGAAGCATTCATTTCATACGTATGATTCAGCAGAGTGTCCTAGGCTTGCCATAGGTTGCTGGCTATCACAAAAGGCCTGGGTTGCTTTGGGGTTTCTCCTGAATACTCCTCCTCTTCCATCGTCTTCTCCTCCTGAAATGTTATCTTTAAAAAGGTAACAACTGTGGAATCTATACGTCAATTCCAGTGACTTCATACTGGCAGAGTTAGCAGCACCACCTCAGAGAAGTAAGATTTTGTTAAAAAACAATGAGATCGTAACCAGGACATGGTGCTTCACCTTCTCATCCATCCAATCTCTCAATCACAGCATTGTATATTTACATACCAGCTGGCACCACAGATCCATGACAATGCTGTTTTTTTCCCTTCCTTGTTATACTATTAACAAGAGATTCATTCAGAACAGAAAATATTCAGTCAGTTGACATTTTGCCCTCTACACTGCTTGAGGCAAGGAAGGGACAGAGACTGGTTTTGGTATCACATGGATATTCTGCATGTCTCAGTTTTGATTCTGACAAGAACAAACAGTACCCTTCAGTTATCATCCTGTCCCAGAAGAGAAGCTTTTCTTGAGGAAAACACATGATTTGATAATGAGCTCCACGACATTTTCAAAGTACTGCACAAGGGCTGGCATGGTGCTTGGGAGCTTGATAGACTGCAGTAGTGTACACTTACTGTTTTACATGCATGGGTATCTACAGAAACCTTCCCTGTACCTCCTTCACCTTTGAAACTCCCATTGAGTTCATCTGGGATAATATGAGAAACACTGAACCATTTGGCCAAATTAGCAAGTTTATGCTCCTCATTCTTCTTCCTCCCTTTATTTCACTCTCTGCAAAAAATGTGTTGTTTCAAACATTAATAAGTCTAGCAAAAACAATTTGATCCTTCTGGTGTTAATCACAGAATGGTTGAGGTTGGAAGGGACCCCTGGATGTCATCTGGTCCAACACCCCTGCTTCAACATGGCCACCTAGAGCTGGTTGCCCAGGACCATGCCCAAGATGGCTTTTGAATATCTCCAAGGATGGAGACTCCACCACCTCTCTGGGCAACCTGTGCCAGGGTTCAGTCACCATTACAGCAAAAAAGTGTTTCCTGATGTTCAGCTGGAGCCTCTTGTGTTTCAGTCTGTGCCCATGGCCTCTGGTCCTGTCACTGGGCACCACAGTGGAAAAATAGCCAAAGAAAGATCAGATTTTTACCATAATTAGGCAAAACACACAAGCAGAAAAATGGTCTGGCTTTTCCCAGCCCTGCACTTGCTAAGAATATTGATGTTAATTGTCATCTGATTTCCTAAGGAAGCGGATGTTGATCTCTCACACTATTTGTTCTTTCCTCTTCACTTTCGAGTCTGTCAGCCATTTTCAACCACGTTTACAGCCAGGTTCACACCTTCAAAGATAAGCAAAAATATCAAAGTTTTAAGTTTGAGTCCTTCAGACTTAAAAAAAAATAATATCTGTGGTGGGATAGAGAGCCCCAAATTAATGATTAATTGGGACAAATGACATGGTTCTTACAGTTTTTTTTTTCATTTGGCAATAACTAATACTGCTGGTCCATCAGAGTACTCAGACCTCTGCATTAATCACAGACTGCTAATTCATGCCTGGTGTTGTAAATGGAATTACTGCAGTGTGAGAATGGGCAATTCACACAAATCCATAGGAAACCAGGCTTAGTTAGTTCTGCAGCCCATGGGACAGACTCTTTTTGTTGCAGCATTTGCTTTCCAGTACAAAATTAAACTGCATTCGCCCGAATCTAAGACACTTCTATCATGGTATAACAGCATATCCGTCTATGAGTTTTGCTCCAACTATACAAGTTTCCACAATGTTACAAACTGTGTTTGAAAAAGTGTGCATAAACAAAGCTATAGTTGAACACATGCGAAAACAGCAGCCCTCTCTCACAAAACAATCAGCCCTAAATCAAAACACGTTTGAATTTAGAAGTAGTCTGCCAGCTCTGGGAGGCTGTACTGATCAGGCTGGTAAAATGGTGTTGGGCCAATTCTCAGGGGATATGTAATAAATGAAGAAATAACAGATTTTTGAGCTGCTTATTAGGAGGGAAGGATGCAGACTGTAAGAAGAAAATGAAAAGTTGTCTCCTTGCCTCTTTCATGCTAATTAATGCACTCAGAAGCTGTACTGAAAGGAATTTAAACTCGTGATAGTCATAAGAGAACAGATCAAAGAACTAAAAACCAGACCAAGTCAAGGAAAAGAAAGCTGTATGTGCCTTTCACTTAACAGACAGAATACTGGTCTGCAGGAGGTAAGATTTGTATTTTTTTATTCTACCCAAAATTTTCTAAGTTGCTTCAAAATTATGTTTCAGAAGGGGCTTGACTGTCTCTAAGTGAACTTTGAAAATGTTTTGCTTCCTTGTCTAGAATCTTCTTCAGTAAAGTCACTGGGTTTTGTACTTTACCTGTGTAAGGTAGGTAGAATAGCTGGATACTATCAAGTAGGATCTGTTGTTGTGCTGTTTAAATGACAGAAACACAATTTCCTGTGGATTTCTTTTTCACTATATTTGATCAATTCAATTTTTAACTGTTCAGAGTGCTTTTAGCTGGGTGATTATTCCCTTAAAACTGGAAATTAAGATTATAATTTAAATTCCCTGCATGTCTATGTATAGATTGTCAGCAGACATAAATTAGTATAACCATTTGAAAATCAACAGATCTCTGCGAGTTTACGCTGGCTGAAAACTTGGCCCTCCAGCATTTACAGGGAATAACAGAAATAAAGAAGCAACTACTTGTACTGACAATATTAGTTTTTCTTCTTCTGAATAGTTTTTATTGTCCAAGTAAACTGCCTTTCTTTCTATATCCCTGTGAGATTTTACTTCAGAAGTCTGCCACCGCTTAGTACCTAAAGAGACCATGTCAAATTCTTCTCTGTTGGACTCAAGTGCAAATACCTTGGTGTCAGTGAAGCTATTCAAATGTAGACTATAATTACAGTTTTGAGTTTTGCCTTAAATTGGGACAGTTGCATATGTATGTGGATCTACTCGATTCTGAAGACATCCTATTGTTCTGCCCCTCTAAAACACTCCCATTAAAACAAAAAAGTTGATGATATTATGCTTTAAAGACAACAAATTATTTATTGCATTAAGGCATTGTATTTCTATCCTGTAGGTTTTAGCAGGACCAAGCTCACAAAATGCCCAGAAATTACCACCATCCGGATGGCAACTTTTTCAGAGGGAAAGGACACAGCTATGTGGCAGCAGAAGAGTAAGCATAAAGCAAAACCTATGTTTGTGTGTAAGCTGGTTTTACACTGAAAGAAATGTACAAAATAGTATCAGGAAAAGTCACTGTTGTATCTAGGTGGAGTGCATTTTAGATATCCTGTAGTTTTCTCTAAAGTTTGTCATTGCAGAAACATAAAGAATCCTCAACAGTTAAGAAAAATCGTAATTGCAGAATTCAAGAATCTAGAGTTTGATCATATGATCACAATTCATTAACCTTTATAATAAAATTACCAGGTTTATTGAGGCTTATTCAGAGTTTTCTTTTGAGGCTGTTGTAAGGTGATCTTTACACTAAGTTTTATCTCCAGATTCACATCTCTTCAGAACCTCAAAGGGACACTGTCTCACCCTAAGGAATAATATAAGTGAAAACCCCAGAGAAATGATAAAATACTACAAAAAAGCAAATGGAGGCATCAATGCCCTACAAATGTGACCCCCAGTAAATTGTTTCTGGGTGAGACTTCACTTAAGCAGAACTAATTGAAGCTAATACATTGTTGGTTTTGGCTTACAATAAAATATGTTGGGTTTTGGATTACTAGAGACCCCACCCACTGGTGACGTGTTATTACTTTAGACAAATATTTTCAATGTGCTTGGGATATCTGTATGTGGAATGTACTTCTGGTACTGGTTTACTGGCCCCCAAACTTGGTGACTTGGCTCACACACACACTGCAAGGTATTTATTTCTCTGTGTTCATCCCTGGGCAGAGAGAATAAACAAAAGGGTAAGATCTCTCATAGTCCTTCCAAAGCAGTTCAATTTTCCACAAGAAAAAGCTGGCTAGTCATGTCTCAGCGCTTGAAACTAAGCACACTCACCTCTAACTGCCATGAATTCCAGGGGCTGCAACTGTAAGACATTTTTCTAGATATGTGAGGGAAAAGTGACTCTCTCTTTCCAGTACCAGAAGAAACATTCAGGATATAAGCACAGATTCCTAATAGCACAGCTGCACCCTTAACTGGAATTGCAAGAAATGGCATACACCCTTTTCATACCAGCCTCTGAATAGGCAGGGAAGGAGTTAACTTGCAGTTAAAATCACCAACTGCATAAATGACATACTTTCTGTGGGGGATACAGGCTAATGGACGGATAAAACTAGACAGCACACAAAGAGGAGAAAGCAGTCTCAAAATGTCGAAAAGCAGCGGTTGCTTCGAGAAGTTGTCTCTCCAAGTTTTAGCTGCGCTGGGGCCGGTAACAAACCCAGTGGAGACATCTCATGACTGAAGATCAGCTGCAACATGGCTGCCCCAGGAAGCAAGCGAATGGTGTGAGCTGTATTCTTGGGTTAGACAGATCTCCAGCCAACGCAAAGCCTTCAAGGGGCAGGAGCAGCTTGCAAGATCCAGATACTTGTGAAAATTCCTTTGGCTCCAAGGGGCTTCATGCTTCTAGCAGCACACGGGCAGCTCAGACAAAAAGATAGCCTGTTCTGCCACAGGAACTGCTTGCCTCTTCTTTCAGCCTTCTTAGGTCACAAGGAAACACTCCTTCACGAGACAGTCAGTGAGTCAGTGGAAACAATAGCAAATAAATGGATATAAAAAGTCCCTGATAAGTCACATAGCTCACTCCCCCCTCCCAATGGAAAAGCCTGGTGGTAATTACTGCAGGGCAACCAGATTTAAGATATATAAAAGCATGTTAGGAATGGGTTTATCCTGAATCATGAATTTTTTTTTTTCCCTGTCCTCTTTTCCTGTTAAGTGTTTTGCAGACTTTTCTGTTCCTGTATATGCAAAGAAGAAAGAGAAATGGGGAGTGAATTCTGCCTGTCTTAATGGGGAGGATATTAGCACAGGCGGAGGGGGTTTGTGACTAGGAAACTGCAATTACTTTCAGCTGCAATTACTGTCAGCTTGCTTTCTGACACAGTGGAACTGTGCTCCTTCTCCCAGGTCCCGGTAAGCAGTAGGAAGGGTGTCTCACAGCACAGATTGCAAAGCCTACGCTCCCTAAAATGCCCGAGTGGCACCAATACTCTGCCTTGTATGTCACGGAACAAGAACTAAAGAATTACAGAGCTCTTTATAAATAATTAAGTTTCTTATTCAGGTTTTGAGGTTGTGTAGTGTATTATGTATCAAAAAAATCCTTCTGTCACCAGCGGTGGCGGTGCAAAGATACGATGCAATTAGGATACATTTCTCAACAAATAAACATGAGCTGTGTCTCTGCAGGTGTGGCATTTCATTTATTTCACATTCTCTTCCAATAGCACAATGCTGTTTGTTGGATTTACAGGCAGGGATTTTTTTAGAAGCAGTAGTCACTGGTAGATTATTATCTTAGAAGCAATATATTCCTCATTTTTAAAAGGCTTAAGAACTTGGAAGCTAATTTAGCTAACTGCTTAACCTACAGAGCGAGGCTGAAGTTATTGATACTTCGTCTAACTTTTGCTCTCATCACTCTTGCTCCCAGAAGAATGCATCTAGTTCTGGTGGTAATTATTTTGTTTTGCTTTGCCAACAGAGCTCTGGGTATTGGACTCTTCATTTTGGTGCTGGCAATTTTATTTATCTTTGGCTGCTGGTATTACAAAAGACGTAGTGGCTATAAAAGTCTGCGGGTAAGCACGGTGGCTCACTTTCTAGCATGCTATTATTTTTACAACGTATTATCATTAGTGGCATTATGTCATTGCAGAGAACATTGAATCTGTGACAGAACTTCATTAACTCAGCAATATATATGCTGAAATATACACAGATAAAACCACACAATATGAAACACACCTTGTCCCGAAGCACTTGCAAGCCAGGCAAAGGAGTAAGAGGAAGCAGAAGCACAGGGAGATGAAGCCAGTTGCCCAACTTTCACAATACACCAGTGGAAAAACTGATCTCTAGAAAGCATTGTATTTAATATCTACACAAAACCCAAGATGTGTTCTGTGTATTTTCATTTAAATAAAAATAACATATGCACTACTCATAAGGCTTACCCGTAAATAAGGACAGATATGTTTAGAGTAAATCTAGGAAGTAGATAAGAAAAATAACAGCTACAAGTAACTAAGTAAATACTATAATCATGTATGACTGATGCATGATTTATTTGTATAGAAGTTGACTTGCAGTTTTTAGATTTACAAACAAGCAGGGCAGGTTTGGGGTTTGCTTTCTAAACACTACTTCTAAAAAAATTCTACTTTGTGTCTCTTAAAAATATTTAAAAATGTAACAATCCTTCTTATAACATCTGTTGTTAGAAGTCTCAAAGCTTTACATTTGAAGTTCTGCTCTCTCTCCTGTGAAAGGGATGCCACTTTCAATGCTTTAAAGTACTATCCAATTACATGTTTTACAGTAAATTTCTTTTATTTATCCTAATATTTCAACAAAGATGTGACTGTATGGAATTAAAAACATACCTATGTCAGCAAATCCATTTCCTTGCTGTTTCCAACAACTCTGTCCTGTTACCTTTCCAGTGATCTATCCAATACATATATCAACTGGCAGAATACATAAAACCTGAACTTTCAGAGTGAAATGTTGCAAAAATGAAGTACTCAGAAAAACCTTCAGAAAGAAAACCAGAATTCTTTCATGCCTGCTTTCTACGTCACGGCAAAAAGCACAACTTCTTTTTTAATTCCTTCTCATTGCAGATTGATGCTTTCTGATTGTGAAAATCGAATTTTTGTTAGGCTTTTTGGCTAGGGGAGAACTGGTACAGAATGTATACAAAAGAAATGGTGGAAAATGGAAAAGAAAGAGGCTGGAGATTAAAGAAAGAAATGGGTGGGATAAAAGGAAGGAAGCGTTCAGGTATGCGAGAAAGTGTCAGTTCCTGGAGCAGTCCTCGACCTAAAATATGTGATCCTCATTTTTCTGGCAATGTAACTGGATAATACAGGAGAGACAGTAGGTCTCAGCACAGACAGCAAAAAGCAATAGGCAGATTACCTCTCTTACTTGCTGGCCTTCTGTCTGGCCCTAATCTCAGATGCTAAGACATACTGTAAATGTGCTGTCAAATATTAAATGATGCATAATTTGTTCCAACTTGACATTCTCTTTTTCCTTTCATCTTCCCCATATTTCTTTATGAACTGTCACAGAGCAAAAGCTCTAGTGTGGGCACAGTACGAACCGTGGTAGGTGAGGGAACGATGCTGGACTGCAAAATGGCTCTGCAGGAGTACAGAAACTTTAATTCTGTGGTAAGTTACAACTCAAGATTTCTTTTACTTACAACATAGTAAGACAATCTTGGTAAACAGTCACTTGCTGATTTCTTTCTTGGGGTGTGCTTTTAGATTGAGTCTTCAATACCTCTACGTTAACTTAAAAAGTAGTATTTTGCACAAGTTTTACTGTGAAAAGATTTTTTAAGACTTCTGTTAAGGATTAGTCTTTTAAAAAATTCTCTTCTTTCACCTACCTTCATTCTTAAGTTATATCATCATTATGCAATCTATTAAAATGATGTAACAGCTGAATGCTGAAATATACTGAATAAACAAACATCTCCCTAATGGATGTTCCACCATTCTGACAACAAATGGACTGTGTCTGGTATACTATATCCTGACAAGGATTGTCAGGGAACATTATAAAACTTCAAGGTTTTAGCTTCTTTAGCTTCATTATGGAAAGATAAACATTCAAACTTGTAATTTTAAAAAGTTAAAATAACTTAGTTGATAAATATATATGTCAAGTTACGGGTGTGTTTAATCTACAAAAAATTTTAAATAAGCTGCATAAATTGTTAACACTGGAAATAAGACAACGTACCTGCATCAAGACTCTTAAAGAAAGGTCCCTTCCAACCTAGGTGATTCTGTGAAAAGTTTCAATATTAGTCTGAATTCTCAATATAAAAATACATTTCCTTTTTAAAAAAAATTCTGTCCTGGAATTTTAAAATTCTCTCTTCGGATGAATGATATAAACCAAATGAAATTAATCTGATGCAAACCTAAAAAAATGTTAGCAAACGTATTAGCAAAACATACTGGCAAAAACTAACCTTAGAAAAAAAGACATAATGAATGAGCTCAGCTATTTTAAGCTGTAGTACCATATCTGATATGAAGGTAAATATCTCGCTGCATCTTTAATGTAATTTTTTTGTACCTCAGTTGTTTTTTCAATCTTTCACACCCATTTTCCTTACCATAGGTACCTGATGCTCCACCAGCTTATGACAAAATTGCTGCAGATCAGTCACCACCACCTTATTCACCATGATAACATGAAATCGTAAACTCTAAACATACCAATTCCATTTCTTCATGCTGCTTCTTAACTTCCTGTATATGCTTAACTTTCTTAAAGCTAAAATAATTAAAAGAAAAAAATCACATGCTTTCATTAGCAGTCGCTGAAAATTATTCCCGCTTAGTTTATAGAACTGGTTCTTGAAATAGCTCAATAAATCTGAACATGCTTTTGTTTTAAGTTTTTCATTTCCTGTGGTCCTGTGCTCAAATTAACATACTATACTCAAGTCTAGGCATCTTGCATCCTTCATAGATCTACCAAGATTAAGCACATACCATTGAGTACCAACCAGAGTAGAAAGTTTTCATCTTCCTCCCTTACTATCCCTTTCTTTAAAAAATAAATAAATAAACTATTCCCTAGAATGTACTGCACAAGAATCTGTCATAAAATGGACAAAACCATTTGACTACATGCCCTGTTACAAAGACTAACCTTTTCCCTATCAGCAGTTGACAGGCAAAAAGCAACTATATTTTACAATAGGCTTTTACTTCACATCACTTGTTTATGTACCTGTAATGAAGTAATTCCCCATAAAACATGATCCAGGCAACCTAGGAATTTCTGCTTAGAGCCCATATTATTTCATACTGATCAATGGGTATAATGACAATCACCTTTAGCTTCCTTCTGGCAGTCTTGTGAGAAAGCAATGAACTTGGTGGATATAGGGCTTTACATGTCATCTGTTTCTAACATGATGAAAAAATATGAGAAAATGTGTGAAGCCCATGTTCCTCGAAGAATATAGAAGACAGCAGGCTCCAAGATGTTAATTTTTCCAGGTTGCCGGAACACTAGCAGTAATAGAAAACAAAGAATTGTGTTACACATAAATTAGGCTATATACATTTGCAAGTTATTGTTTACTTAGCCGTGTTACTATTTATTAAGATTACACACAGATCAACAAATTTATACATAAGGCCTGATATCTCACAGCAGGAAGCAGCAAAAACTGTACAACATTTGTTAAAATGAAAAAGAGTTGCAGAAGAGAACTATGTTCATAAAACAATTATTAACTGCTATTAGTAAAGAATCCATTTTTTTGTCATTAAGTATGCAAACACAAACACCTTGAAACAAAAAAAGCTTTTAAATGCGAGGCAGATTTACTTGCCTAACATAAACTCCATATATAGTAATTTCACTGAATTTCACTGAATTTTTTTAGAGTTGGAAGGGACCGTATAGATCATCTAGTCCAACTCCCCTGCTGAAGCAGGATTGCCTAGAGCACATTACTCAG
>KZ506141.1:137114-199434 GCA_002844005.1 Limosa lapponica baueri | reverse complement strand
CTTTGGGTCCTGTCACACAGCCAGTTCTCAATCCACCTCACTGTCCCCTCATCCAGCCCACACTTCCTTAGTTTTCCAATAAATAATAGGTTTTTAGAAATGTTTCTTTTGTAATAAAAATGTTTATACAGATGAGTAAAATTAGATATTTGTTAGAAGGTAATAAATATCTGTAACTGCTGTGAAAGGTTATATTCAATATATATGTTCTTATAACGATGTTTCTATTTAGAAATTTAGAGAGGTATTCTAACCTAAAAAGCTGCTCACGTGTCATTTCCAATATACCCCATCAAGGAAAAAATTCTGTGAACTTCTTTAGTGACAGGAAGAAGACGACACAGGAAAATATACAAAATGCCAGGTTATAGCTAGTAAGTGCCAGAGATGTAGAACACAATGGCTGACTGAATTTTTGGCAGAACTAGTAAGCTAAAGCTTGAGGCTAATGATCTTTAGCAACTCTGTACTCTGCAACTCTCTACCCTGGGGCAACATCCTTTCAAAAGACTGTGTGTTGCTATAGTTGAATGGAACCAACATATACATTCAAGGCTGAGAAAAAAATAATTTCTATAAAGATTAATTCCTATAAAGAAGTGAAGTGCTTAGAGTTCAAAAAGCTTAACTTGATCCCACACGTTTTTCAGTAGTATCACCATTAAATAGGCTACTAGCCATTTCAAAAGCTCACAAGGAAGTTAACGCTGACTAAATAGAAACATGAATTTATTTCCAGAACTACATAAGGCCAAATTGTTGGAACTGCTCAGCAGCTAGAACTGGAACTACTGAACTTTGACACTAATTTATAGATACTTAAGGATAGATAAGCCCTCTTGAAATCATATGCTTAGTTTTTAGACAGTTCTCCCATTTTTCCTCCCTGTGAAAGCAGTATTATTTCTTTATAGACAGACAGTTGTCTCAGATTTTAATTAGTGCATGAAAATAAGAGCAAGAAATAGAGGTTCATAGAGTACTATATTATATAGGGTGGAAGCTTCATCACTCATAAACACCTTTACAAATTTCATTTTTCAAATCTGGCTCTATACCCAGTGAGGGTACACTGGAGAGACTGGCTGCTGATCCATTAAAAAGCAGCAATACAGGACAGGTGAGAACTTGAAAGCAAGAGACCTATAATTGCCAAAGTTGCATGCTGCAAGAACTGGCTACGTTATGTACTTTCTGTATTACACTCAATCATGCTGCACTTGACCAAAGAAAAGCTAAAACTTCCTAGAGTGTCTCTCCACTAAAAAAGAAAGAGAAATGCATAGAAACTTCTTAACTATAACATGGAGAATGTGGTGTAGAGTTTTCTAATTTCCAGGAAAAGCTTTAATATTAGACAGTCATATGATCCCAGAGCAACAAACAGTCACCAGAATTTAGATTTATAATTTCTCCGGTATGGTCAGGTATGGTACAGGGAGGATGTAAAAGTAAAAAATCTGCTCCACTTATTTGACCCTCTTTGCTGCAATCAGATGCCTTGTATTACAACTATAATTCTCAACAAATATGATCTTTCTGCTTCATTTTTCCCCACCAAATGAGCAAATGAAGAAACCCTTGGGCAATTCGAGTTCTCCCCAGGATGCTGATGAAGAGAGGTGGCTGGTCAAAGCTGGAGAATGAAGTTCTGCTTGCTACTGGTCTGCATTCATCTGCTTCCAGCAGAGAAGCAGAAACGCTGTTATTAAAACTTCTCTGTACACAAGGATCTTAGCAACACCTCTATAGATAAGCACGCAACCCTTATATAGATACAATGAACAACGTGGCAAAGCAGGCCTTTCATTAATATAGTGTGTTTTGGTCAGATTGGTAAATTATAATCGCAGTAGCAGTTGCATGGCCTATGTTTGGATTCCTGGTACAATCCTGCTGGATCATCTACTTCCTAATGAAGTAACAAGCCTCAATGTCGCCTTAAAAGATTCCAGAATATTAGTCAGCCATCCCAGCCATTGCACAAAGGTAAAATGCAGCAGGTCCTGACGAGTGCAATCCTTCGGACAGACTGAACCACGTAACAAAACACTCACTGGGCCAAGAGCCATAGGGTATACACCGCATATGTTAGAGAGCTATGATAAAATAAAGTACCAAGGGCTTCCTGCAGGAAGCCACCTGCCTGGTGGCTCCACCACCTCCCTGGGCAGCCTATTCCAGTGCTGTGCCACCCTCAAAGTAAAGAAGTTCCTTCTCATGTTTAGGTGGAACTTCTTATATTCAAGTTTGTGCCCATTTCCTCTTGTCCTGTCACTGGGCACCACTGAAAAAAGACTGGCCCCGTCCTCTTGACACCCACCCTTTAAGTATTTATAAGCATTGATTAGATCTCCCCTCGGCCTTCTCTTCTCCAGAAGAGAGAGTATGTTGACTGCATATTAAACTGTGCAACAAAACTGAAAGACTGTTGTATGTTCACCCTGTTTCATTAAACATACTTTGTTACCCATTAGATCTGAAAAGTGCTTGCAAGTTTCCAGTGCTGTCTTTTGATCACACATCTGCACTGCACTGAGCTTTTACACATAGTAATAAAGCTAAACTAGCAGCAGTATAAAGTTAAAAAAGCTATCTACAGCTACTGTCTACACATCCCATACATCCTGACAGCTAAAAACCAGCCCTTGTGCACTTTTTGAAATTGACCCTCCATATTCTGCATCCTTACACAATCCTTCGATTTTCACTTTACTTCCTTTCTCCAGAAAATCCTTGGCTTAAAGGCAGCTTGGTTTCTAATAAACAGAAAGAACTATCAATTCCCTTGCTGCAAAAATCTAGCTCTTCAAGACGTATTGTCCACATAGGTTTTACTCTTGGGCCAATGCAAAAGACCACATTTTTGAGTGTAGCAGTGTTCCTAAATGCCTTGTGCTCATGGGAATACGAAGAACAGACCATTGTCCATCTCATGCTCATCCACCCTGAGCCATCTCTCAAATTTATTCAAGAGAGAACCAGAGACTACTGGCCCTATTTCACCAGGAAAAAAAGGGCAGAATGCAGAATCCACTGTGACAGCACCATTGACACCTAAGCTACAACAGTTATTGCCTTCTCCAGATCCCCCTGAAAACTCTTGTCATGTGATAGTGGTAAACTCCACTCTTGCTGGACTCATATGGGACAAAACCAGCACAATGCTAGAGCAGCAAATGTGCCTTCAAGTTGTCAAACCATTTTAGTATAGCCCCAAATACACGCTTGGATCACATGCTTTATTTGCTCCTTCCCTGAGAGGTACACTACATGAGTCGAGTACAAATCAGTACAAGACAAAGAGTGATAGCCTAATACAAATACTTTAGTCTTTCAATACTAATTTTGTAAGGTATTTTCAACTCCACTAGCTTCCATTTCTGGATGGGAGAAACAGGCTGCACATTCACTATGTTCTCTGCTTAAACAGAAAAGCAGCTTGCTTTCTTCCCAGTTCTTTTTGAATTTACCTTATCATCAGCTGCATTCCTGTTGCTACTAGGGAAAAGAACTGACTTGTTGTTGAAGAGTATTTTCTAAGAGAAGGGTCTAATCGTCCAATTTCTATCAGTTTGTCTTTTCCCATTTATTTTGGCAGAAGTAAGTGATTTCTGTTTCTGCATACCATCACTTACACCCCAAGTAACTCCTTACTGACCACCAGGAGCTGCCCCTTATAGACACTGTTCAGTGCCAGGTTTGCAGGAGCAACTTTAGGCTTGTCATCTGGTAACCACATTCAGAAAAATATTGGAGAGCTTCAGAATTTGCAGTAAAACAACAAAATCATAGGGTAAGTGTTGAATATTTCTTGAACGTTAATCTCATGTAGAGGCATGCAAGGATTAAAAGGTATCAGATACCTACCTTGTAATAAATTACTTTTATTTCTGTATCTCCAGAAATCTCTTTCTGAACATTCTTGGTGTCAACATAGTTTTAAGTCACCTGTCTGCCTTATATTGGTAATCACCAGGATATGCAGTCCGCATGCTCTACACCATGAAGGACAACAACAGTATTTCACAGTCAATTCCCCGTTCAAAACTTCTGCTTTTTAGCAGGACTCATGCACCTCTCCTACCAGTTCTTAAACCAGAGAAGCAGCTTTATGCTTTTATGTCTATTATTTTTTCTGCTTTGCTTCTCTGAATTCCTGCCCATCTTCTTCCAGTACCTAATTCTCTGGTTGCAAATTCTGTTTTTTCATGTCACAGTCAAGTCCAGGCTGAGTTCACACAGTTGTCCTGGAATTACTGTTGGAGTATGTACACATACAGGGGAGAATTAACTCATACATGATCTGTTTCTTGTTCTTTCCACTAAGCATTCTCTACTGGTCACTACAGTGAGATAAATGCCCAGTCCATGGTGCGGCTCATACAAGGAGACTGGACTGCTGTACCAGCCGTATCACTTGCATTCCATGTGCCAAAATAAGAAACTCACTTTCAAACATGGGCTCTTATTTAACAAAAGGTTATGGTTTTGCATCAGTTTATTAGGCAATGGAAGGAGGAAAACACTTTAGGACAGACTTCCCCAAGTTTTTCTGTTTCTCTATCAAAAGTTCTTCTAAGATCACCTTGCCGAAAAGCACTCTACAGGCAGAACAATATTTTGAAGGCATAACATGTAGCTGAACTGTACAATACCGGCCAGACAAGCCTCAAACAAACTACTGTAATTTTAGTATTGGCATGTTGCTAACATGAATTGACAAGGTTTTTTATAAATAGATGTAAGCAATTCCTCCTCCCCAGTAGTTAAAAATGAACATAAGTCTAAAAATGCCTCCTTTTTTACACGGCATAAATTGATTCCATCATAATTCCACTTTTTCCTTATTATAACCAAGACACTCTGTGACTACATAATAATACCCAATCACTAATTCTTCTTTGATATTCTATTTTACTACTGCATGTAATTAAAAAAAAAAAAGTGAGTAAGGAATGATTCTGCAAATACCAGCATGTTACGTGGTCAGGATCTCAATGTATCTGCTGGTAGCAGGTGCACATGACCTCTAGATAGCCCAAATAGACTGATGTTATACTTGTACGCTAGAAGGAATCAATATGAACAACTAAATAAAATAGTATATTGTCTTCTTTATGACATCAATATTAACAAGCAAAGTTCTAAAGCCTGAAGACAATTACACAAATCACAGTTATACAGTGGCTCCTTTCCTATCTTGTTACCCTGTGCTATTTAGTTTTTATAGATGCTACCTGTCAGTGCTACTCACATTCTTGAAAACAATTTCATTTTCTAATCATCTTCTTCTTCGTAAAAAGCAAGAATAGGGGAAAATAAATCAGTTATCTAGTTGTCTAACCTTTAGTTATGGATAGCATACTGGAAGAGGAGTCAGGGGACCAAGGACCTTGTTCCCAGTTCTTCCATGCTGCTATGAGAACTCTGTACTTCATTGTCTTCATCTGCAAAAGGTAGGAAATCATATTTATGCACATTTTAATATACTTTCTGTGTAATAAACTTAATGTCGAGAAATATTATCAGCAATTAATTACATTTCTTTTACTTTGCTTTTACATACCATTTCAATTTAATGTGTTTAGTTCAGCTGAGATTGAAATAAAAGACATTCTAAGAATACCAACTTCCTGCAGAACTTCCAGACCAAACATATATGAAACAATAAAGTACCCTGCTTTCCAAGTTTACGTCAGACATCCAGTTATGGCTATTGATAAGCAAATTCAGTATTTTGAGAAAAGAAGAAAAGACATATTTATCAAGATCTTAGAGTTTGTTTTATCCCACTGTAGATTCAAGGAAAATATTTAAAATAGAACATAATCTGTGTCATGTTTGAAAAAATGACCTCTTCAACAACTCAAAAATTTTTATTTGGGTGCCAATATGTATAAAATGATCATGCACCTAATAGACAGACTTAAGCTTGTATCCTATGCACAAGAATAATGACACAGTTAAAAAATCATCATGTTCAAAATCATTACAGCAGTACTTCTACATTTTCAAGAAAGTTAAACCAAACAAAATTAGGAACTGTACATAGAGAGGAGAGTGCCAGACTTGCTCTGGTTTCAATAATGTGGTTTAAAGATCATGTCCTTCCAGCCATGATTTTCTGCAAGTGGTACAGTCTTACAGGATGAATTGAATTTATTTTGACACTGCCGTGTATTTGGTTTACAACTGACATTTCTATGAAAAAGTTAGTACAAGGCTAAACAATAGCCAGAAAAACACCCCAAAATTTTGAAATAATTATGAGAGAAAAATCATCATCACATTGCTGAACAGACTTGTAGCTTTTAGAACATGTACTATTCTGATCCCACATCTCAAGCACTTAGTAAAACTGAAAAAGGCACACACAGCAATGACAGTAACTGATTACTTCCATATAAGAAATAATTGAATTGACTATGTCTCTTTATTCTAGAAAAAAGACAACCAACATGGTAAACATCTACATAGGCCACATGGAAAAATGAATAAAGAGCAAAGGCTTATTGTATCTTACAATATAAATATTAGTTGCATGAAAAGAAACTAGCAGGTGCCAGGTTCAGAAACAAACAGATTTATTTACACGCTGTGTGAAAAACTCTTTACCACAGGACACTGTGCATGGTAGTAGTTTACATGTGTTCAAGAAGAACTTGAACTAAAAAGTTTTAAACTAAAATAGATTTAGATTAGATATAAGGAAGAAGTTTTTTTATGATGAGGGTGGTGCAACAGGCTGCCCAGAGAGGTGGTAGATGCTGCATCCCTGAAAACATTCAAGGTCAGGGATGAACGGGGCTCTGGGCAACGTGATCCAGCTGAAGATGTCCCTGCTCTTGGCAGGGGGGTTGGACTAGATGACCTTTAAAGGTCCTTTCTAACCTGAACTATTCTATAAGAATTCTAGAAAGCATTGGTCAATTTAATCCAGAAAAATACACTGAGGGCTATTAAAATGAAAAAATAAAAAAAAAATCACAGCTGTCTGCAGAATACTGTGGATCACAGATTAGCGGATACCAGAAGAGTATCCACTCTAGAGGCCTGTTATTATGCTCTTTTGGACTGCTACTGTTGACTGCTCCAAAAAACACGATGCAAGGATAAATGGACTTCTAGTCTGATACAGCACTTCTAATCTGATTTTGGGTCAGTAAACTCACTTCATGTGCAGCTTACAGGAAATGGGCTACATGAATTTAAGTCTTTGTGAGCATTAATTTACTTTAAAATCAACTTGGGCTACTAAAATTCTGCACTACCACAAAATATAAGCAAAACCAGCTATGAAACAAACTCTGTGGTAAGGCTATGGATGCCCTTCAAATGCCGGTTTTTACTAATTTTCGAACCTACTTATACAAGACAAGTAAGTTTCTCTTCACTTACTTATCAGGAGAATTTTTGTTTCACTTTCTGCAGTGTACTCCTTGCTATGTCACACAATGAAATCAGAGTGGGTTTGAATGAGTTGGCAGTAACACACTTTGTTTGAACAAGCACTTCTATGACTCCTAATACCTGTAAAATTTAATTGCTTCTAGTGTGGTAGGGGCAGAATCCCAAGAAAAAAATGGCAGCACACACACACACAGAGTTTAGAACAGTGAGGCAAGATGAATGCACTTTTCTACTCAAAGCAAAGCAAAATTATTGTGCAGAATGTTTCCACTTAGGTAAATATCACAGATATCATCCCAAAGTCCAAAGTTTTGTATATAATATAGTGTCTGAATATCTGTATATAATATCTGACGGGGTCTAAAGGCAAGGCATTTTACAAGCTCTGAAAAGGTGAACGTGTTTTCTTCAAAGACGTATTTATTTATATGTGTAATTAAATGTCTTTTAAACTTCAAGTAAAGATGCAGGACGTTCTGTTTTTTCATTGTGTCTGTGAATACAACCTACTTTTTTACAGTTCTTTTTGTGCTATGTGTAGGACTGCATATTAGGTATAGAGAACAAAAGATATGTAGCAAATTGTCAACGGCTATTTACTTTCATTTGAAAGAAAGTCTCACTCTGACCAACATTTGTCTTATTATTAGAGAAGAGTGATGGCAAGATGAGTTTTATTCACAAAAATGAATAAAATTTGTTTTTACAAAATAATGCATCATGCAAACCTATTACATAGCAGTCTCAAGCCTTTCTCCAACAGGACTTTGAATCTGAACATGTGTCCAGTAGAGAATAAAAGCCCATGAAAATTCTAATCAAACTGAATCAAACTTTGCACGTTGCAAAGTTTATGCCTGCCACATTATAAAATATTTAAAAAACATTATAAAATACTGTACTAATTCAGAAAATTTCTAAGAAATCATTCAGGTAAGTAGCATGAGTTCCAAGTTCCTCAATTAAGCTCTTCTAACATTTCTCTTTATTAGAATTGACAATAGCATAAATCTTTCTACTACATTAGCAAACAGAAAAATGTCATGCAAGATTTTTTTCTCCATCCAGGCCGCCGTCAATTGTAAAACCTAGTTTTAAGCTTTCCAAGCAATGTAGATATTTACTCTACAACAGACCTAAATAAAAATAAAAATAGCCAATATGAGAAAAATCCAAGAAAGTCAGTCCCCAGGTTCCACCAGAGAAATGGAACTAAAATGTGTGGCTGGTATATATGGTTTTAAAGTATATAAAATGTCCACGACGAAACTGCCATTCTCTGCCATCTTCCTCTGTTGACGAAGTCACCTGTAGCATTCAACTGCAAAATGCAGTCAGATTTAAAATGCCTTAATATTGTAAACTCTGGCAGGCAGACACCGCTTACTACTGGATACTAAATCAATGACATTAACACCTTTATTGAGAAGTAGGAAAAGTGTGCTAGGTAGCTTTTTCTAAAATATAAGTAAACCACCTCTCACCTCTAAACTGACAGCCTCCATCTTCCCAGCTCTGAGATAAAATGCAGATTGCTAATTTAGAAAGACGCACTTTCCCAATTCAAATTTTTTCATTAGTCCAGAAAGGGAAGGTTCCTATGGAAGGCCTTTCTTCCCCTGACTTTCCCAGAACTCCAGTTAACTAGTTACCAGATTACTTTTCAGAACAATACGAAGGGCAGTCAAGACAGAGGGAGTAAACTGTGGTCTTATTCTTCAACCCAAGATCCAAACTGTGTATAGCAAACGGGTAAAGGAAGGAGAAAACTCAACAGGATGAGGAGCAAAAGCTTAAGCTTCATATTGATGAAAATCAGTCAAAGAACACTGCTAAATACAGACATGTAAGCTTTTATCCCCCTTTGAAGTTGTAGCTATTAAAAAGGCAACTAACATTCCTGAGTTCTTCTGAAATCTTCCCTTCTAGTTCCTAAAAAAAACAAAACCAAAACAAAACAAAACAAAAAATCCCATACATACAAAGGTGTTCAGACTCAGACTGGTAACTAACAGAGACTTTGGCTTCAGATTTTAAATCCACACTTCTGAAATAATCATCTTCCATAAAATAACAGCTGATAGATGGGCAACCTTTCTTCATATGCTGAGTCTCAAAAGACACCAAAAAAATACCCTACTTTCATGAACACTGGAGCAGGCACCTGTGAACTCAGCTGATCTACAGAAAATAACCCAAGGGGTTTACCAGATCAAAAGCTGAATCTAAGCCAACAAATATTGAATACACTGCATTAAAAGGGAAGGTTTAGGTAATATGTGAATTATTCTCACTCAAAAGCAGTAATAAGGCCTCCTTTAATACTGTGTGATGTTTTAGGATTGTCCTTCCAGACTGAACAATTAAAAGCTGAAGAAAAAAAATACAGATCTAGAAAGCATGACTGGTAATAAAACTGGGTAGCTTGTTATGGCTAGACAGAAGATTAAAGAGTGACCTTGTTACAGTTACTAGATATGTGGAAATGCATACAAGGCTGTAAAAAGAGAATAATGAACTGTTCAACAGATCTATGAGCTTTATGACAAAACATGGCAGTCCTGAACAGCAACCACTGTGCCTAGACTGGTATCCCAGAAACTACTTCTAGTTTTAGCACATCACCAGAGATTTTAGGCAATATAACAAAACATTTTTTAAGAAAGGATGAGGTATGGGCTACCCAGCTCTGCATTAGGAGGATCACAAGGATGGCCTTCTTTCCTATCAAATAATGTGAAATGTAAACCACAAAGAAGAGCAGAAGAGATTAAATAATTGCATTCTACTATATTCCAAAAACTGAGATGAATCTGAATTAAGTAGGAAGATGTATAGATATGTGTTCTGCCATGGCATAACACATAAACACATTTTTAAACTATTGCCAACACAAAGCAGTATAGCAACTTGATTTATTATATGCAGATTCTTCTGCATTGTTGCTAAACAGTACACTGGTCCAAAGTTACTAAAATACTTAAAAAACTATACATTATGTAAACAAAACATAAATAAGACAGTATAGTTCTTTGTACATATAGTTTAGTACAGATTGTTAGGAATTCATGAATATGTACAATTCTATTCCATAGACTGCATTTTTACAATGCATAAGTATTTTTTTACAGAAACAAATCAAAAATAAATTTGACAAATAAAAAGGAGATATATACTGTCATAAACACACTGGCAAACAGTCCATACTGTAAGATGGAACATGTGCAAAAGGCTAGATTTCTCCAAACTAAAATGTTTAATGAACACACTAGTCATTTCTGACCTTTTTACTAAAGAACTCACTGAAAACTTCTGTCAAACTAAATAAATTTTTCTTCCTCCTAAACCCCACAGGTAAACAGGAAAGAACTATAATCTTAAGTAATTTTCAGTAAATCAACTGTTTCAAACAATGTAAGAAATTATTGAACAGTTACAACTTCCGAAGTCAGAAGAATCCCCATAATTTCAAAGTGGCTCATTTGCAGTAAATTCAGGATGCAGCTTTGTCAGGTTTATCCAGGGAAGGTGACTGAGATGCAGGGAAGACAGTGGTAGGATTTCTGCTTGTGGACACAACAACAGGAGGCAGTGATGAAGGCAGGGAAGAAGCTTTTGATGCTGGAGTATTTATAGCATTCAAAATGGCTCCTTCTGGACTGACCAACAGTTTTTTGATAGAAGCGTTTAAGTGAAACACTGAAGTGTTGCTTGGTAAATGAGAGTTCGGAGGATGAACAGCAGAAACCACGGAGGATGTAGCTACAGCACTAACAGGAGGTTTTATCACTGAAGACACAGACAGTGTTGCTGCAGGCAGTGGAGTACATGAGCTAGCTGGAGTACTAAATACCTGGGGTGTTGCATGTACAATGGGTAAAGCATCTCCAGACCCAAAAGAGTTCACAATTTTTGTAGAACTTTTCAAAGGATGTTTTGATATTTGCCAACTTAATGAATTACCTGGTGCTAGCATGACTTTCGAGGTTACTGGATTAACAATTGGTACACCTTGAGCTTCTTGACCGTGGTTAATAGTTAAAGGAGGAGTCTGTTTTGTATTACAAGAGAAAAGAAGAACATGGCTGCCAGCTCCAAGGCCTTGTGGAGGAACAACAAAACGAGTACCATTAATCATTATCTGAGTCCCAGGTGCCAAAGGCATACAGGTGTTAATGACTATTTTCTGTTGAATGCAAGGTTCATTCAACTGACCTCCTGCCTTGCTTGTTACAGCTGGTGAAGCTGCAGACATCTGAATGGTAGAAGCACAAGTGTAAGCATGACTTTGTTTCTCTGTACTGGGAGGCACCTGCTGGCATTGTAGGGAAGAAAAATTGGGAAAACCAGTAACTTTACCTGCATTTGGAGATGAAGGGAGCAACACACTCTGAGGTTTGTGAATACCTGCATTATTTGGCATAGCAGCTGAAACTCCTGATGATTGATACTGAACCAGTGTGGGCAACTGGCTTTTTGGTACTGGAGGAGAAGCTGGAACTGCTGCCAGTTGAGGAATTGTATGTAACACTTTGTGGGGGGTGGCTACAGATCCAGGCAAGCTAATCACTGGAAATTGCAAAGCAGATGCTAAGTTTTGAGGAGAAACTGCTGGTTGCGTTGTTGAAATCAGCACAGATGAAGCAAGATGTCCTGTTTTCACAGTTGATATACTCACAGTATTTCCAATATTTGATGTACACAGTCGATTACCCAGAATTGGCCTTATTCTTGAGGGATCATTTCCACTAATCGAGACAGTTGGCCGTGTCCCAGAAGAAGTCCCACTTGATGTTACTGAAACAGATTCTACACATGCATTTGCTGTTGTTACTGTAAAGGCATTTTCAGCTTTTGTTGCAACACATACAGACTCATTAACTGACACAGCACTTTGACTCGTAAAATTTGGTATAGGAACCAAAGTACTAGTACTCGTCAAAGACAGTGCCAAGCCCATGCTCTTTATATCTTCTCCCTTAGAAACAGCTGAATGCAATATATTAACTGGTAGAGCCTGTTGTGCATTGCCTTTAGTATTTACAATGGTTTGGCCTATATTTAGTCCAATTTTCACATCTTTTACTTGAGCAATAGTTGGTGATGAATTTACTCTTACTGGTGCTCCTACTGTAGATGGGATCAGAATCAGCTGTGGTTGCTCTGTGGCACTAACAAAGGTTTTGCTCAGGGAAGAAGGAAGGTTATGTTTCAATGACTCTGCAACTAGATTGGCAGTTGATGGGCCATTGGCAATTTGTGTGTTAATGAAAACCAACTTCTGAGCATTAACAGCAGTGGATCCTGGAGAGGGTATAATACTGACTCCTGATGCCCCACAGGGTGATAAAATAGGTGGATTTGGGACTAATGTAAGTTTCTGGACTGGAGTACCACTGACTAAATCTCCATTTATTGCTGCATTAGACTCAGATTGCATAACAGGATTTGTTTTAGTTTTCGTATCACCTTGTTGCTGCACAGAAGAATTTGGAGTTATGACAGTGTTATTTTGTCCAGTGCTAGTCCCACTAACAGGGCTGTTTGGAGTTGCTGACATCCAATTGCTAGCCAATGAAACGGAGGATAAAGAAGGAGAGGGCACATAGCAGGAGTTCTCTATTACGTGACCCAAAGTGCCCCCAACAGCAGGCTGCTGTAACGTGAATTTGATATTGTTCTCCATTGCCTGGGTAAAATCAGCTGGGAAAGCTGGAATGTTAACAGAAGAAGCTGTTGAAGGAGAAAACCCAGAAAGAGATGATTGTCCAATATGTGGGAGACCAGAGGTGCCTGTTGCTACAGATGAAAGAGTAGAGCATGATAATGCTGTGGTTTTTGGCACAAGAAAGGCCTGAAGTTGAGGTGCGTAAGTGAAAACTGAACTAGAAGATAAACCACTAGGTGAAATCTGGTCTGGGTTTGTTCGCACTTTAACAATTCCTGTATTTCCACCTCGTGTTGTGACCAGAATAGACTGTGATTCTCTTATACACACTGTCTTCAGCTCTTGCCTAGTTTCAAAGGAGTCAGCTGTCTGCTGTGATGCAAGACTATGACAGGCAGAAGCAGTGTTTGTAGACCCACTTAATGCCATTGCTGATATCAAAGACTGGCTAGCTGTGGGAAGAGTAGGTGAAGTCAAAGACACAGCAAATGTGGCAGCTGAAATTGTAGTCTTGATTTTGTCAGTTTCAGTTTGGCCCAGCTTAATTGTTGATGATAGTAAGTTACTTGCTGAAGTCACAACAGGCAGTGCTTGTGTAGTGTTCATGGGGACAGTCACTTGTGACAAGTGGGTAATATTGTTGTTAAAAATTGTACTAGGTGACTGAGCCATGGTGTTTGCAGGGCCTGTTACCAGTACAGGTGTTAAAGAAACACTGACATTTGATATTTCTGGTAAAGTTATATAGTGCATCTCAGATGATTTTTGTTGTAGTGACTGAATGTCCTTGGAAACCATTTTTCCTTCCTTCTGCTGAAGAAGAAAATTCTTAGGTAAAATAAGAACTTGTTGCATGACTTTTTCTCCAGTTTTAGGGTCAATCACAGGTTGCATTTGAATTTTCACAGAGCTGTTGTGAAGGTCGACTGGTACACAGTGGCCATTTGGCATTTTGTATACCATTTGTAAAGGAGTCTTTGAACTGGTCTGGCAGGGCAACGCTGGTTTTATTAGTGATGATTCCAAAGGTGATAAAACTGGCTTTTCAGAAGTAGACACATTTATGCCTGGGGGAGGTGACAGTTGATTTGTTAAGGTCACTTTGTTCCCAGTATTCTTGGCAAGCAAGGCCTGGATGGGTTTGGTCCCTTTCAGAAAATTTGATACTGATGTTGCAGAATCTGTCAAGGAAAGCGATTCTAGAGTTGACCCTTCAAATTGTTTCGCCTCAGTTAAATAACGATCTGGCTGCAAGCTACTTTCTGAACTCTGGACCCCAGCCTCATTAGTGCTCAGCTTAGCTTTCTTCCTTGGTGAAATCTCATTACTGCTTTGATCCAGACAACTATTTTGCTTGGACTGTCGTTTAACACATTTGGGTAGTGTCTTCTGTATTTCTTTAGATGTTGATTCTTTTTTCAGAATTCTGTTTTTTCCTGCAGGTAAATTCATGTCTAATAGTTTCATTTCATCTGCAAGGATATTAAAACAGAAACTGTGTTTTACATGTTTGCAACTGATACCTTTATACAACAATTTTACAGTGTCTAGCTAAAGGCAAAATGCTAGTTTGTAAGTGCAAATATATGGGGAGGGAGGGTATCTGCTTCTTTAAGACCATCTGGTCAAGGACCTTTTTCAATGCAAAAAGGGGGTCATAAGGAAAGGAGGAAGTCATAGACAAAACCATACAGGGACATGAACCTGACCAGCAAGGGAGACAGTCAGGAAAACCACACCTGGTCATTTACACTAATTGATGAAGGCATGTGAGAGTGTGAGAATGTTTACTCCAGCAAGCTTATCTCATCAAGGACCTGATTAATTGAGACATTGAGGGGAAAATGAAGAAGCCAGGAAAAAATATAGAGAGACACAGATCTAACAAAACAAAACAAACATAGAGACAATGACAAGAAACAACCTCACCAACCACAACTGATTGTCTATCAGGAAACTGCAGGTGCCCCTTCCAGGAAGATCAACCCAGACTTTTCAACTGATACTATCGTAAAACAGAGGAGATCCTGGACGCTAGGCTGGGAGGGATGAGGGACTTAGTAGAGCTATACAAACCCACGAAGAGATGTGCAGAGGAAGGGGGAGCTGAAAGGACAGAGCAGGAGGTCACAGCCTGTGTGCCTGGTGCTGACTGCTGCAGGTTGAGTGTCTGTATCTTTCCTAAACCCAGTGTGCATGGGGGCAGTGTGTGTATATTCACTGGCAAACTTCAAGCTGGACTAGCTGGTGAGCAGGGAAGCCTGGGGTCTGGGCTGGTGCACCAGGCAGACGTGTGAATGCGGGGTGCCTGTGGGACAAGGGTTTGAGTGCCCCATGTTTCATACTGAGCATTGAGCTGGACGAGCCAGCCAGCAGTGGATGCATGAAGTGGATAAGAGGGCTCAGAATGCAGGCAGGGGTGTAGTGTGGACAGAGGGGCTGCGCATTGAGGTTTTGGCAGTGCAGGGCTGCAGGGGGGCGTCTGTGAGGAGAGGCCAGGAGCTGTCCTGTGCAAGAGCCAGCTGGCTCCAAAAGATAGCCACTGGAGGATGTGGCTGAGCCTGTCAGCTAAGCTGGTCATGCTTCATGGAAAATGCTGCACAGAAGAATGTGACAGGCAGGAGTGAGGAAAAAATGCAGAAGAAACAATCCTTTAGACAGCAAGGTCAGTGAAGGAGGGGGAAAGTGCTCCAGGCACTTCCTCCACTTGACAGGGAAGGAAGTAAAAGAACTGGGAACAAAGTTACACCTGGGAAGAAGGTGGAGATGGGATGGGGATAGAGGAAGGGAGGTATTTTAGTTCTTGACTTTGTTTCTTACCATCCTACTCTATTTTTCATTGGCAATAAATCAAATTCATTTTCCCCAACTGAGTCTGTTTTGCCTGTGACAGTAATTGCTGAGTTCCTGTCAGGAACAGGTGATATTCCTGTCTGTATCTTGACCCATAAGCTTATATTATTTTCCCTCCCTGTTCTGTTAAGGAAGGGGAGCGGCAGAGTGGCTGGGTGGGTGTCTGGCAGCCAGCCGATGTCAATCCACCATAAACATAAATTCCAAGCAGACCTAGTATGTTATCACAGAAATGGTTAAAAGCAAAAATGGCAAACACTTGCATTAATCAGAATTTACACCTCGGTTAGGTCTGCACACTTCTAGTCTACATGTATCACAAGCTATTTCAATATTATCACAGTAGTAGTTAAGGTAGAAAGTAGGACACGCGGAAAAATAAAGCTCCTGAATCAACTTGATTCAGCTCCTGAATCAAGTTCAAGCTACCAAATTCCATTAAGTGCTTACCAGTGTCTGGGTGATCTTTTTTGGGAATTTCCACATGTTCTGCAGGCTCTGAAGATTTACCACATACTACTGCAAAAGAATCTTTGCCAGAATCAACTTCACTTTCATCATTACTCCACAATTCTCTGGTAAATTTATCATGGTCTGGATGTCTTTTAAAGTCATCATAGTCCTTCTTCAATCTAGACCTTGAAAATAACAAAACTAACTTTACCATGCTGGTTTTGACTTTTTTTTTTTTAATTTGTATTTGCTGCCACACAAGAAGTTGGTGTGCTCTTCAAAAAATTTCAGAGTAGCTCTGCCCATAAAGTCTTCAAAACCCAGAAAATATAAAGTGACAGTAATGTCCCTTCTCTTACCAAAATTAAATTCTATGTCATTAAGCTCTCTAACAATAGGCAAAAAGACTGAGGCAAGTATGAACATTACTGTTTTATTGCATCAATCCTCTGTTTCTTCCTTCATCTTGCAGGGTGGCAAATGTACCTGCATGGACTTGAGCAGCAAGTACTCGAGTACTTGTAGCAAGTCTACTTTTTCCTCTGAAGGCAACCCCAACTAGAGAATTAAGTAAATCTTGTTTTTCTTAATGCAGAATGCTTTTGGCCCAGCTATGGGACCGTAATGTAACTTTCTCCTTTAAGAAAACTTTCTTATCTCTGAGCCATTAGAACAGCTGCCACTGTCATTTCCATAGGCTCACACTCCACTAAAAAATATGCATATGATGGAAATATATAGCTGCTTTACTCCATTCAGAAATGCATCCACTTATCTTGATACTCCTAAACTGCTACATATTTCCATTGTCCCTTCTTCTAAACCATTGTTTAGATGAGATCTAAGGGGTATTTTAGTATACAAATACAGTGAACTACAGGATTCAGCTGGTGGCAACCAACACAATAGCCAGGAGCATTAGTTAGCAAACAAATAAATAGATTATGGCAATTAGCACCTTGTGTGGAATAGAATCTAGACTTTAGCCTGGATCTAACCCTTATGACAGTAAGATTAAGATCTTAAATGTACCCATTCTTCTGTGTTAAAATAACAGTTGTTGGCAGAGCACAGCAGTGGCTAGCTGCTCCCTAAGGGATGGAGAGGGAAGAGCCAAGCATGATGTCACAGCTGCCAGGGCATGAGCCTCACCAGCAAGGATGCCATCGCACTGCCTCTGAATGAGGGAGTGGAGTAGGCCTGTGGGTCGTAACTGGGTTCAACCAAGAGCCCAGATCAACAGGCAAGTTCCTGGTGCTGAGGCCAGGTCTGAGGTGAAGCTGGGACGCCACTTATTCCATACTGTGGTCTTGCACAGAAGGAATGAGCTCTACCCAGCCCTTGACAACCTAGAAGATCAACTCTGTCATTCAATTAGTAGATGTTAGAAGCTAGCTGAGACACACTATAAACATTGCAACTGCAGTTAACTTGTGGTGGTGCTGCTGTTTACACCAGCATAAGCAATCTTTACTTGATCGGTTTTTCCCTTTCACCTTACACCTTTCTTCACCACTGTCACTGGCGCTACACAGCTGTCTAGCAGCTGCACAATGAACCAGACAAAGACATTGATCTAGCCTCCTCCTGTCCATCTCTCTCTCCTCCCCATGATTTGCAAAGACTGTTTTTCAGCTGGAGCTGTTCCCTGGTATACTATGTGTCTGTCCAAACAGTTATGTCATGGAAATACTGACAATAGCATTGCTGAACAAACTAGGGTTACAGCTTAAAACATACATTCTGAGAAACATAAGTTAAATTTATCTCAGAAATTATCTTCCACTCTAAGTGCAGGCTTCTCTAGCTACCAGCACACTTACATGCAAGACCTCAGCCACACATTCCAGAGTAAAATTTACTCCTGTAAGGCACATCTCATATATAGTACTTCTACGCATTTTACAGGACAGTTCTACTTCTGTATTCTATAACCACATTTAACAAACACCAAAACACTAGGGACCAAACCATTTCACAGCAGAATTTACATAAAGGATAAAACTGGAACCCCCATATACTGGAAACTGAAATCCTTTCTAATAGTTTTACTGCCTGCCACATCTCCAAAAGGACTCTGAATTGCTACATACAGGAAGAAATGAACAGCTAAGGAAAATGAACAGAAACTTGAAGAGAAAGGAATAGAAAAAAAAAAGCAAAACTTGTACTTTGATTCATTATTTAGAGCAAAATGTTCAACAACATCCTAAATTTCTAAATACAAATTTTAATTCATGCATGATATCCATAAAATGAGCTATTAAGGAACCAACTCTTAGTTTATCTATTTACTGTTTTGGTGCTATGGTGTTGGGTTTTTTTTGTTTGTTTTTTGTTGTTTTTTTCTTTAAAACATAATACCTTTTACACTTTTTAGAATTAGTTCTGCACCACGTAACTGTTTAAGTTTCTTCCTTCACACTCAATATTTAAGCATCTGCCTAACTTTACTTATGACACAGAGTTTCAAATAAGCTTCTAATCATTACCTGCTTTTTAAATGTCTATGTAGCAAAAGTATGGTATGATTCTAGCTCTAGCTGTATGGCTAACAGACAACAATGGTAGCAAGCTTCAATACAGAATAATGAAAACAAGCCAACGTCCAATCTCTCCAGGAGTTATGATCTGGGTAGCACCTGCACTGCTACCAACAACTGACCTTACTAGATTTAAGTCAGTCACCGCTTCACTGATATTTCTCTGACACACCTCACTCCAGATGCATTTCAAATTTACAGGGTTACAAAGACCTCAAAATAATGTTTTAAGAACTGCTTTGTGGAGAATCCATTAACAACCGATTTAGATAGCTTTAGATAGTACGTAGTGTGACAAAGAATTCTAAGGAGCCCTGGTCTAGTTTTCTAGATACAGGCTTCCAGCACCTCTTAACCAAGTAAAGAGCAATACAAGTCCTAGGTGGATTGCGACACAATTATTGACAGGAACACTTAAGGATTCTAGAGCATTTAGAGGAAAAGAAATATTGGATGGTTAAACTCAATGTTATTTAGAGACATTAAGTCTGGAACACAGAATAATTCTTCCAACTAAAGCACTGCCAGTGCCTCACTCCTCAAAGTATTTTCATTTAATTTATTTGAGAAGCCAACTTACTGATTAGTTTTTAAAAGGTGAATTTTGTTGTTTTCCATCCCATGCGCTATTGTTAAAAAAAGAGCAGCTAATTACCTGTTTCTTTGAAATGCTTTCATTAGCTTTGGTTCCCATGGTAACAGTTCATTAAGCAGTCGTATCAATGTACCATGCAGTTCCTTCACTGCTTGCTTCCGGTGGTACCATCTTCCCTGCAAACATAAATACCATTTATTTATCACTGCATACCTTGTTATAGTGTATCAGTACTACAGTAATCCTGGTACAGTAAAACAGCATATGAGGAAAATAATTGGAAGACAAAATTAGTAAGTTTCACAGTTACATCTACCTAGGTAAGACATCAATATTCCCACTTTTTTTATAGTGCAGAAAGCAATACTGTAGGATGTTCACTTTTTACAGGTCAAACTTAAAACTGAAGCAAAATCCTGCAAACACATCATGTGCTTAAAATTACTTAAATAAGTAACCAACATATGTAGTAGTACATTCAGGTCAGGGAAACCAACCATGTATGTCGACTTTTAATAGAGATAAAATTTCTACAGAAAATCCTACCATAATCTCTTTTAACATAAGTGATTTATATTGTTATTTGAAAAAACAATTTACTACAGTTTTCAGGGATAAACAACACAGTATTTTTGCACTATATTTTTGTATTTTATTCGAAGTCCTAGATGTTTTTTTTTTTAAAGTTTTGCAAATCAGTCATTTATGAAGTAACAGGCTATGCAGCAGACACCAGTTTTCCAACTTAAGAGCTTTAAGATTTTGATTCAAATATAAAATTAAAAACAGTTTACTTTTCCAAACTGATATATGTAATCTTACAGTATTCCATGAAGAAGTCATGTTTTAATAAATCTGGAAAGGCTGAATGAGGATAAAAGACATTGGGAAATGACAATTAGCATGTATACATATATACAACACAGCCATGATGGCAATAATGTTGCAGAACACATCTCTTAATACTCTTAGATACCCTTTATAAGAATTTCTTCCCAAAACTTTTTTCTGTAGTTTATTATATAAAATACTGAACAATGCATATATATGTAACATCTATAAAAAGAGATGTGGTATACTCTAGTACTTCTGCCACTCTACAAATTCGGTGCATTTTATGTAAAAGAGGATTTTATTTCTTGACTTGTCAGAGAGGATGGAAGACCATGATGACATTATAGTTCTGCAAGAAAAAGCAGCAAGACTTGGGAACTTACTTATTTCATATACATATTTCACTTTTGATAGAGCTCATATCCTTCACAGCTTCACGTGGTCCAGCATACCAAGAAATGTAGGGCAGAAAAAGCTAGATAAAGCTTGACACGATTGCTTTTTTCAGCAGCCTACAATAACAATTTTTTATGGACTTTGGAATAATTCCTTTCTACACATTTCAGCAGATCTCTCCAATGTACAAAGATCAGTCAGGATGAATGCTTGTTTGAAGGCCAAGTATCTATTTTTTATGAATAACAGTTTACACATTACATAAAAAAATGAGTAGCTACTCCTTCATTCTTCCATTAAAATTACAAAAGCAAAGATTTCAAGTATGAAATTTTGCCACATTATCCACTTGGTGGACAAGGAAACTGGCTGGACGGCCACACTCAAAGGGTTGCGGTCAACAACTCAATGTCTAAGTGGAGACCAGTGACACATGGTGTTTCTCAGGGGTCAGTACCGGGACCAGTGCTGTTTAACATCTTTGTTAGCGGCATGGACAGTGGGATTGAGTGCACCGTCAGCAAGTTTCCCGATGACAACAATCTGTGTGGTGCAGTCAAAACGCTGGAGGGAAGGGATGCCATCCAGGGGGACCTAGACAGGCTTGAGAGGTGGGCCCGTGCAAACTTCATGAAGTTCAACAAGGCCAAGTGCAAGGTCCTGCACCTGGGTCATGGCAATCCCAAGCACAAATACAGGTTGAGCAGAGAGCAGATTGAGAGCAGCCCTGAGGAGAAAGACTTGAGGGTGCTGGTGGATGAAAAGCTCAACATGAACCACCAATGCGCGGCTGGTAGCCCAGAAAGCCAACCGTGTTCTGGGCTGCTTGAAAAGAAGTGTGGCCAGCAGGTCCAGGGAGGTGATTCTGCCCCTCCACTCTCGTGAGACCCCACTGGGAGTACTATATCCAGCTTTGGAGTCCCCAACACAAGAAGGACATGGACCTTTTTGGAACAGGTCCAGAGGAGGGCCGCAAAGATGATCAGAGGGCTGGAGCACCTCTCATATGAAGACAGACTGAGAGAGCTGGGGTTGCGTTGTTCAGCCTGGAGAAGAGAGGGCTCTGGGGAGACCTTATAGCAGCCTTCCAGTACCTAAAGGGGGTCTACAGGAGAGATGGGGGGGAACCCTCTATCAGGGAATGTAGCGATAGGGCAGGGGCAATGGTTTAAACTGAAAGAGGGGAGATTTAGATTATATATCAGGAAGAAATTCTTTACTGTGAGGGTGGTGAGACACTAGAACAGGAAGCTGTGGATGCTCCATCCCTGGAAATGTTCAAGGCCAGGCTGGATGGGACTTTGAACAACCTGGTCTAGTGGGAGGTGTCCCTGCCCATGGCAGAGGGGTTGGAACTAGATGATACTTTAAGGTCCCTTCCAACCCAAATCATTCTATGATACTGTGATAAAGGTTAGTGTTGAGCACACAGACAAGACAGCAAACTGTATTCATTCTCCTTCATTTGTGGCCTGTCATATTTGCACATGTAATGCACTGTAGCATAAAACCTGCCACTGAACACCGCAACAGAAAACAGCCCTTGTGTATAGTGTAGCCTACCAAGGCATTTGGTAACACCTCCTATTGTTAGCAGTCAATAGAATTAATTGCTAACATATGAAAGAATATCATGTGCACAGATTCATCTTGTAAGATACGCAAAATATTTCACAGATGGTTTTAAAAGGATGAATTTATATATTACACAGTATTAGTGAACTGCATCAAAATAAAAATCAAAATGGTAAAAACCAATGCCACTAGTATCTGGATACAGAAATGCTGTACATGCATTTGATATAGCAAAGAATGGGATGTGTGAAAACTTTGTATCAAAAAGATATGAAAAATTACTAGAGAATAAAAACAAGAAATTACTACTTTCTCAGAGTCATTATCTTTAAATAAGGCTGAGATCTTGGCTTAAGTAGAAGAAAAGAGTATTTACGAGCCAGATAAGTATCAGCTGACCACTGAGTAAACTTTGAAGTGGTAACTGTATCATGCATTGAATAGCCAGGAACAAGCAGAAAGCTTAGTCAAGAGTAGACTTCAAGACTTTACTGCCTTCATTAACACTTCAGAGAAGAACAAATACAAGTCACTTTTCTCCTTGCTTACAAAAATGAACAAAAAAATAACTAAAACTCTGCCCCGCAAATTCTAGAGTTAGTTTTTAATAATTACAGTATCCTCTGGATATAGTCTCTGGAAACCTCCACATTTGCATCCAAATAATTTTAATGCAAATATTATCACAACATAATTTTAAAAAATGTAAATTAATTCTTTCCCTGTATCCAGTTATTCATTTTTCTTACTGGGGTTTCGAAGTTGAGAATAAACCTGTTAGTGGAAACATACACAAATTTAAGCCATGGGAAGAATTTTCTTTCCTCAGAAACAGTCAGGACACAGAACAAATATGTCCCAAAAAAGACTGGGAAAGAAAAAAAAAAAAAAGCTCCTTATCTTTTAAATTTTTGTGGTTCAGTTGGTGTTCTATGTGAACACGTAAGATTTCTGCAAAGCCCAGTTGTTACACAAATGATCTACTGTTATTCCTTAGACATTATAATAGCAAAAAGGGACTTAGAAAAAAAAAAGTCTATAATCTTAAGACACACCACTACAAAATCTAGCATTACCTTTCCTATGCAAGTTCATTCTCTAACACAGTCCTGTGTTTTTTCTAGAAAAAAGAAAGCAACTCAGTAACTGTTATACCTAGGACTTAACTCCCTAGTTCAGCTTTACATAGCTGCCTACTAGTTTCTATAGATGGTTAACTTTCCTTTACAAATGTCTATGTTGCAAAATCTTCTCAGTTATACCAAATGATAATAATGCAGGAGAACAGCTATAATCTGAAGCTTAGGAGGTTCTGGCTGGACTTTAAAACGTATACTTTCATCAGAAACACATGGCATAAGAACAGATTGTGTGAAGAAGCTGTGGAATCTCCATGATTTATTTCTTGTTTTCAGAACTCAGCTAGTCAGGTCATAGATGACTTAATGCAGCACTGACAATAGTCCTGCTTCAAGGTGGGGAGACCTTCAAACGCCTCTTTCAATCACTGACTGCAAGGTTCCTTATGATGAGAGATAAAAGCCTCTGAGTATGACCTGACGTGTTATGCGATTAGCAAATAAATAGAATGCAACATCTAATGGCACAGAAGGAACTACCCCCAGCAGAGAAGCCATGACTGTTCCACACAAAATAATCATAATATAGCTGTTCAGAAAATTCCATGAGCAGTGGTTTAGTGGAATGGCAGGGTGAATACAAAGGAATAGCTATTAGAGCCACATAGTTCAGTCCTCTCATCAACAAAGGGTCTGTAGAAATGGAGATCTCGATGCACTGCCTTCTGGTGTTTATGAAATCCAGCAGGATTTTATTAGTAAACATGAATTAAAATTACCCAACTACATCAACCCAAGACAGTACTTTAGAGGTAAAAACAGTCTTTCTCTCACACTGAAGACCTGGCTCTTAACACCTGTCTGAAGAAACTGTTCCCCTTCAATTCACTTGAGCTAATTCTAAGTTTGTTAAGAGCCTGCATTCCAAAACTGATTATTTAAATAGAAATATCCAGTACCTAACTTCGGTTTGTACTGAGTTATGTTCTTATGTGGTCTGTAATTCACATTCCCAGTACCACTGCTTCTATACCTTGGATCTGAATTCTAGTCACCAACTTGTTCCAGGTAGTGCCAAATTTTCTTCTGGAAACACAACATAAGGTATTAACAGAACGAAAGAGAAAAAATGCCTAGAAAGACGACAAGTATAAAATGTGACTTTCAGCTGTGTTAAGTTACAAGGTAATTTTAAAAATGCAAACACAGTAAAAATACATTTTAGAAATGTACTGAATGTTTCCGTATAAAGAGACATTCAACACATTCTCAACTGAAAACTTACCTTTTAAAATAAGGTTTCTGACATCCAGAGCAGCCAGGAAATGCTGACTCCACTCTCCGTGATGCCCCAACATACACTATTCTGGCATACTCATCATGGAACCCCAAAGCAGACTGGAGCCAGGATATGGATATATGAGGTAAGGACTGAACTTTACAGGGAAGGTTTTGTTTTGTTACACACACACACACAACCACAATATTATGCAGTTTTATAAGATTTTCTTTAATCTTTACTTTATATCCCAGGGACATAAAATAAAGAAAATTAGAAATCTTATAAAACCATGCAATATTGTTGAAAAGGGGTGGTGGTGGAGGGAGAAAACTTACCTTACCCTTAATACGCCTGCTCCATTCTGCAGCGGGGTTCTGTGGTATGTGTGACATCACCAGTCTAGCATTTTCTAGTGATGTCACACAGAGAGGGAGTTGGTGATCTGCAGCTGCTTTGGACATCAGATACCTAAAGAAAAGAGATTTAGATACGGATTGATAATTAATGTTCTTATTAACCAATTTATGGGCCAAATACTAGAATTTCAGACACATATTTCAATGCCAGTTTTGACTGCGTAAGAATGCATAAGATTATGTATTCATATTTTACAAACTCATCTATAATGGGAAGTGTTTTCATTTTGAAAATGCTTAGAGTTGTCTTCTGCAGTAAAAGTTCCTGACAGTCAGTATCTTGTATTTTACCTTCAGCAGCATCATTCAGAATACTATAAATATCTATCAAAAGCTAACCTCTGATTTAACTGAAGACCAGGACTCAATATAGTTAGTAAAAATGACTTGTAGTAAATTAGAAAACAAGTCACCCATGACATCTCTTCATCAATTTTACCTTTGAGCTTTTACCGGAAACTAATGAAAAAATATCACATATCAGCCCTCAAACTTTTTTTTTTTTTAAAAATACTTCAGCTTACACTTCCATGACCTACATATCTGATTACAGCATGCTATACCCTAAAATAATATCCCCTACTCTCTTAATAAACATTGCAAACAAATGAAGTAAAGAAAAAAAAGCCAATAATATATTGCTAACAAGAGTGTCTTTATCTTATTATTTAGTCTATGAAATGACTTTTCATTCAAACACTTAGCCACATGCTCTGATTTTTTTTAGGCAAAATTAGTACACAATCATCATTGTGTTGATGAATCTACCACATTTATTTTAAAGATATAAACCACAAAAACATAGGATAAAGTTTTATTATCAGCATGATCTTACTGTCTTTTTAACAGCACTGATCTGTCACACTTTTCATTAGAAGAACTTCAAGTTAATTAATAACTTGTACTTCTGTAACTTACAAAGAAATTGGATGTATGAAATCTTAAACTAGTAACAAAAAAGCTGTGTCTTTTAAGCTATTATTGATTTTACTTAACTCCCTTTCATACAGCTGAATTTTACATCTTCTTAACTCTGGATATAACAGTATTTCTCTATTCTTAGCTGAACACCTTAAAATAAGCTGGTTTTTTTAAACTGTGTGCTGACGGGAATGCCTTGAACAATTTTTTTAACATACAATATACTAACTGAACAAAATCCAAAGCACTGAAATGTTCTGAATATACAGTACTACCTGTATATTAAAAAATACGACAAAAATGTTCCAGATTAAATGTATGAGTACATGTTTATATCTTTGATGCAGAATCTACACTTTCACATTTGGAACTGTAGAAAGGTACATGATAAAAGTGGCTTACAGAAAGCTTCTTAGCACATGTTTATTGGAGGCCTAGCCACTTGAGTAAAGGCACGAAAGATCAGGTGAAGCAAAGAGAAAATAGCTGTAAAGAAACCAGACAATATAGACAGAAAAAGAGATACTGAAGGAGCAGAGAAAGCTGGGACAAAAATACTGAAAGCTAGTGAGATAAGCAGAAGACAGAAACACCACTGAAGAAAAAGCAGTTAATGTGGAGAAGATTTAAAAATTTGAAGCCTGAAATTGGCTTTATTCATTCACATTATACAACTAAATAGCTGGTTGGATTTTTGAAAAGCTCCACATGCTCGGTCTCTCCTCAAAGTACTGGAAACTCCGTGGATGTAAACGAGTAAATTTCAGACTCAAAATTCAATATTCTGGCCTCATATCACTGCTTTTTAAAAGATGATGGCAAGCCAGAGAGAAACAACAAGAGACTGTTTGGAAGTGACTAAAGTGCAAATCAAGTTTTTGGGCAGAGAATGGAAAAAGAGAGCATGTTAGGTACATTACAGATGAAGATGCACAGTAATACAGAACCCAAGCTGAAATTAAAAGAAAATTTTTCAGCTGCAAGACTTCAAGCAGGTCTATTAAAATTTTGTTATAATAAATATTTACTGGAATAAGGATCTACCCATCTGCAGTTTAAACCTGCAAGTTTGTGTGCAAAGACAGATTTCTCAAGACTGTAACAGTATTTGTTTGCATGTACTTTTATGTAAACATAGTAATACAGATAAAAACAAGTATAACCGGAAACTCCTTACATGCAAAAGTCTCAAGCATGGTACATATTTTACTGGGCAGGGGTGGAAGAGGTCAGGAGAGGAGGAGGGAGGAACGGGGAGAAGGAAGTTCACCTCCTGCTAAAAAGTAAAGATTTAACCCAGTAATAATTAAGTTTCCACAGAGCCGAAATGAGGAGACACAGTAAGTTTTTCCACTTTATTTTTTGGAAAGTTGAAGTCTGATTCACTGAAATAGTAGTAAGAGCCCTAATCTATTTTTTATGGTTATATGAATTTCTGTTGAGCATTTTTGGGAAGTCCCTGTACAGTCTTGTCTAAACACAGGTTCCCTACCAAACATTTTCAAACATATGGCAATATTTCCTATTTCTTTACACTGAGGAACTACTTTATAAAATTTTATGTAGTAAATGAGCCATTTTGCATTCTTTTTGCCATATATTAACTTTTTTTTTTTTTTTAAAGTAAAGCAAATTAATAAAGAACCGGAAAATAGACTCTTCTCTTAGTTTAGATATTTCCACTTCCTATGAACAAATTGAACAGCAGCCTGTTCAGAATTCCAAAAAAAGCACACACACATAAATATATTATGTTCCCTCCTGGACCAATGTATTTCTTTGGATAGCCTCAGCATCTTACAAATACATTTATGTCTGAGGTTCTAAATATTTCTGACCTGAAACCACAGGTTAACTCTGAATTTTCACGTGCACTCCAAAATAAGTATTTCTGCAGGTTATATGGACTTAGAGCTTCTGAAAAGCTTGGTTTGCTTTCAGCCCTTCTGACTCCCCTGCTTAAAAGATATATCCACTTGCAAAGACAGACAAAGACATTCACCTGTCTTGGGAAGTACAACTGTCTAACTAAAACCTTCAGGAATCAAGAATGTCAGTGTGTTACAGACCTGTGCAAAACAATAAAATTTTCATTGCATTTTCTCCAAACCCTAACTAGTTGTGAACTTGGGTGGTATCCTTTGACTAAGTAATTCTCCTTCCCCTCACCTTTGTCTGACTTTTCTCTCCCTGTAGGGAGAGTCTGAGCTCCTTCTTGGGAAGGCACTGCCCTTTATCCATTTTAACCTTGTCAGCTTCACTGTGGGAATCCTGAGCTCCAGCCTCCCTTCTTACTCCTCAGACAGCTATGCACTTACCAATCCGACTTGCAGGAAGTGACTCCAATCCAACGGCACTACCAAAAGTCTTGCATTTCAGTAAACAAGGAATCTTTCAATATTTATGTTCTCTCCAAGATGATCTATGCTTTAACATAGTCAGGACAGGGTCTAGAATTAACTGTCCTTGTCAATACCCAGTTCATTTTACAATAAACATGCTCACTACAAAGTCACCTTGTGAAATAACATCTGCAAAAAAGCCCCAAATTCACTATTTGATACAAGTATCTGTAATCCTGTCAGTTTCATACTACACAATGACAAGAAAGGATTAAAAAAAAAAAAATCAAGTTCTGCTATGATATGCAAGAGTTAAATACATATAACCGAGCTACAGAATAGCTTAATTAACAATTTCACACAAAATCCCAATGACTTTGGTTCACAAGAGAAGTTGATTATCTGAAAGGCAGTAAAGAGATTTCCATTCATTCTGCAACTCCCACTGATTTTACCTGACACAGAAGATAACAAGGAAAAGTGGGATCCAAAATGTCAGAAACTGATAGTTGTTATCTTGCATACTGATCAGGATAGAAGGTGCTACTTTACCATCTCTTCTCATAAAAGAAATTCCATATATTAGACAGAAGCCTTTATGTTATCCTATACATATTGGCAAAATGCTTCACTATCACATACGTTTGTCAAAATAATTTTTTCATCAAAACCACTGCAAGTAGATTTTTAAGTGGAATTAGGCTACTTTGCATGTCTTGATCAATTTGTTAGTTATAGCAAATTTCTAAGAGCTCACATTCAACTGAACTGTCATGCTTATATATACAGTGTAAATCTTCAGCAAATATGAGGTAAAAATGCAGTAAAATCTCAACATAACTTTAGCCAGTATGTTTACTTCAGATTTATAACTGCCTACTGACTGCTTGTAAGTTCCCCACATCTATCTATGTATTAGCAACAAAATAGACAGAATTTTTACTAGAATCTAATTCATGTTAGTGTAAATTCTGTTGTTTTTTTTTTCTACTAATTCTGTTTTTACTCTACTTTTTAGTCACACTGCTTTTAAAGTGAAAGGATGTCACTTCACACATCCTAAGGACCGTACCAAAGCTAGAAGACATTCTAGCTTAGACATTCCTTCACTAGAAAGTGCACAGAGCATTAGATTGAAGTCCTTCAAGCCTGCTTTCACATCTCCCACTTTCTGACGTCCAGTCAGGCACTAAAATAAATCTGACTAACTTATTCTCTCCTCTCCCTCTTGAAAATGTAGTCGATGTAAACAGTTACTCTGCTTACCTAGGTAAAGGGTTAGACCTTTTTGAGCACTGCTTATTGTAATATCACGTACAACCTGCCGCAAATGGGACTTTTCCTGTCAAAAGCAGTCCTGCTTTCTTTTGCCCCCAGATGCTCATTCCTGTCCTTAAAATGACCCCTCAAACTGTTGAAGAACACAAGCACAGGTATTTGTGCAACTGCATGATAAATTGCACTAGAAAACTGACCTGCGTTACAAACACTTCAGCGGCAGTAAAAAAGTAGTTAGGTTTATCACAGACTAACTCTCTTGCCAGAACAAAGAACTCTGCTACCCTCTCTCTCATAGGGTGGCACAGAAAATATAAGCTGCTAAAGACACAGAGAGCAGGAACTATTTATTTGGCAGCAGTTTTGGCTTATGTCAGTTGAAAGCACATGTGAAATTGCAGCCTTGATTCAGAACTGTGGCTAGAGTTCAAGAACGAAGCAATCCGGGACGAGATAATATTGGGTTGAACTTCTGTTTAAAATTAAAGAACTCAGGTAAAATTTCATTTTCCTCTCTAAACAGTTATGACAAACTGGTGCTAAGGCAAATCTCATCATTGTTAGAAACTCACCATTAATCAAGTAAAACTGCAAGAAGTTTTAAATGGAAAAATATTACTCATAGTTAATTCAAAAGACAATACAGCTGTACAAAAGAGTACAGAACCAAACTGTTTTAATCAACCAATGAAAATCCTTCCCAACAGGCTTATTATTTCATTGATCTGGTAGTAATGACTACGCTTGAAATTACCCATGGCTTTCCATTGCATAACCCTGTTCTAATTTGCTTTTAACTTGTCAAAAAAAAAAACTTGTTTAGGCTAAAAATCTCTCATATCATTTGTTGGCTCAAGATGATGTTCTGAAAAGTGTCAGATACAACCAGTCCAACTACCTACAAAAAACGTAGGAAAACAGTAAGTGTACTCATGTTAAAGAAGTCTTACAGCTCAGCTTTTCATTAAAGTCTCCAGTACTTCCAAGTTCTGGAGAAGGAATTCCTTTTATGTACTCTAGAATGGTCTCTTAGAAAACAAAGGGCATTTAGGACTAAGAACAAGGTTATACTTTAAAGTCGTAATAGAAATTAGACAAGCTGTATTTCTCATATATGCTAGTACTTAACATAAGCTTTAAAGCTTGCCTCGAAGGTTCCTCTCAGTAGCGTGTGCTAACAACTACTAAAACTGGAATTACTGAGCAGGTTAGTCATGAAGAAAGATTCATATGGCTTCACTAGGTCAATATTGAAAAACAAAAAAAAAAAAAAAAAAAAAATCAGTAAAATTACCATGAAGTACTATGAACACCATCATCTTTGGGTCACAACAAGCAAGTCCATGAACAGCATCAAAATGAATACCATTATATTAAAACAAGCTTTCACATTAGGCCAAATTTCATCAAATCATCACATTAGAACAATTTTTACTTAATAGATTAGGCACTTCAGCTGAAACAAACTATTCTGGATGCTTCTGAAACTGCCACTGTCATTTGTGTCAGAGCTGAAGAATGAAAATATGCATTTCCTCCATTTTTAAAGATATCTAACCTAATTACACATGGTCTTAGACATCAAAAATGAAATTCTAATTACTTCCCTTGTAAAGTGAAACCTCATTTTATCACGCCAAGTTTAATCACTATTCATCTAATTTAACACCTATTTGTATTTTTAAATAGTGAATATGAAATTTGCCTGATAATTACTTTTTAAAAAAACAATGCTTCACTTTAATGTTTCCTTATAATCACTTCTTCAGAAATTAATCCTAGCCTTTTTTCTTTACGTAAAATTGCTAACAACACAAGTGTTTAGCGATGCAAAATCATGATCTGATAGATTTATACAAGCACACAGAAAGATTGTCCTTACCTCAGAACTTCTGAATGTTGAATGAGTCGTATCCTAACTCCCCTTTACTTAAGTGTTTGGTTTTTTTAAGACAGTGTGATTAGAACTAAACATAGTATTCCTGCTGAAGTCATGCAACTTATTTACATAATGACATTATCAGATTTCAGTTCAAAGAGCAATTATGACATATTTAGCATTTGTCTACCCTTGAAGAAGTCTTGTTGGTATAGTTTCACTAGTAGACTAAAAGTATCACCTATACTAAGATTATTGATACACTCATGTGTACTCTCATTTTTGGCATTTTCTTGTATCGTTGACATAGACTTTCTGATAATCTCTTGACAACCTTATCATAAAACCAACTTGCAATTTTGCAACTACAAAATAATTTCAAGTTAAGTCTGTTTTGATTCCTTTGGATATTTTAACAACTATTATGCTAAGTGTCTGCACTGGAATTCATCTTTCAGAGTCCTAAATTATATTGCCTCTCACGAACTGTATCTCTCTCCCCTACTTAAATAATTAATAATAAATTGTTTCTACATGAGACTAAAAGACATTCATGGAAATTAGCCATGTTTCCTAAGGTATAGAAATTTTTAATTCCTAAGGTACAGAAAAAGCAACATTTTTAACTACTACTGTTCATAGAAATGCCACAGAAATGCCCACCAAAGGTTTAATAAACAAAACTGCAATGAAGAAGAATAAGTAAAAAGAAGAGCGGGCTGTAGAGGGTGATTTAAATGAATACTATTTACATATTTAAAACAGCCACCATCTTGATGAGAATCACTCCCTCATACAAAACATCAAATGTGTTGGATTCTCCTACCTAACCATTATTCTTTTGAGGTTTTCACCTACATAGACTGTGATCCAGTCTACATCGGTAAAATTTGTATCTCAATCTGGTATCAAAAGCCAGATAGCATGCTTTCTTCTACAACCTACTTGAATAAAAATTAAAGAGCCAATTTTAGTAACTTATTTGCCAACAAAAAGTAATTAGGAACCCTGATGAGCAACGTAAGAGTCAGGTCACAAGAAGATCCGACCAGCAGTGCATAGGCAGATATTAGAACTCTATGCTGTAATTGCTTGTTGGGTAAGAGTTTGTCCTCAGGAAAGAATGGTCACATGTTTAATAGAAATGAACTACTCCTTCTAAGGCATTACCACTATGCACATTTTATTTTGGCAGTGAAAAGTGTTAACAATTACTGAATTTACTTATCATAAAAACATCATCAACAGAGCACTATATACAGAAAAGATTAAGATTACAGTCTCCAGGTATCAACCCTATGACAACCCTTCATGCAGTTACTAAACAGGCATAAAATCTTCAGTTGACAGGGCTCAGCAAATAACTGGCACCATTTTATACCCATACAAGAGAAAGCTTTTAATGTCACATACCGATTTCTTTTTAATGTCCTCCAGATCTTTGAGTTCATTCTCAATCTTTGTGATTAATTCCCTGAGTTCATCAAGATTAGTGCAAATAAGCTAAAAAACAAATGAACACAAACACTTGGTAATGTGGGACTTTGAAGATGTTCAATGAAGTTAAATAAAATCTAAAAGCACATATTATTACTTAGTGCCACCATTTGATTTTTATTTTCTTACAGCATTTTTAGAACGTTTTGAAAGGAAGAAATTCTAGTAAGAAAATACTTCACTCTTCAGACATAAACCATATCTCTGCCTGTAAGCTTCCATTTCAAAATTTAGGTATTTTCTTAAAACTTCTGTGAATACCAAAATTGTCTTAAGTACAGTAACGAGTTGGAACAGGTTTGAGTACCAAACAACTCCCTGGTGAATTAAAGTGTACTAGCTTTGGTTTATGCTGTGGTGGTAACATAATTACACTTGCTACAACTTTGTCCTGAACAGAACTTTATACAATTGCACAGAGTATTCCTGAAAGATAACCTAGCCATGTCTATCAAATTTACCTGAGTATCTATTGTTTGAAGAAGGATTATATTATTCTTATTCCTATGTTTAGAAAATACCTTTTTACATTTTTCCTTTCATAATATAGATGCTATTTTCTTGAAAAAAATCATCAAACAAAAGTAATCTGTATGTTTCGGCTCACCATCTCTTAGGGCAATTAAAGCCTTAATAAAGTGCATATTATTAAGCTGTTATGTTCTTTCAGGTTACCGTATCTGAAGACTTGCTTCTTTCCAAACACCCTTAAGTGGAAATGTTTTCCTTACTACTGAAAACATGTTGAAATAATTTAAGAAAATCAAATGCAAATAGAAAAAAAAAAATACCTCACACAAACCCACTAAAAATGCTTTTATCGTAAACCTGCTTATTTTTAATTTTTTCTCCCAATCAGTAATTTATAATAATATATTTTTACTTCAATTACACATGAAGTTTAGATTTCCAGCAAATTCATATTAAAAAAACCCTTTGCTTTACTATTAAAACACAGAACTGGCACTTATAGCAACATACATAAATTTCAGAAAACTCTAATGCATACATGCCATTATATTCATAACACTTGTGTACATTTGAAAGCACTGGGAATTGGAATGCAAGAAAACTTGCAAAAGGTTTCTCTCTTAACCCAGAAAATTGTAGTACTATGTGTAACTCTACTGGGTTCAACATGCATGTCTGTCCTGCACTTAAAGTTCCAAACATGTAAGATGTAAACCGGAAGCCAAATATTGGCTTTTCTTTTTCCATCTGTCCTGCAAAGAAATATATGATGCTGTGTTATGGTACACGAAAGTAAAAGTTTGTCACATCAAGCCCTTGACAAAAGTCAATAAAGGCATCGTAAAGATTTTCCCTATGTAATTTTAATCTGCTCCTTTGACTATAGAACTGACAAATCAGTTTTTAAATTTTATTACTGCTTTTATTTTCTCCTATGAGACATGTTTAATTCAGTGTACCATGGATCAAAGATAAAGCACAACTATGAACCAAAGAAAGATACAGCCTTCATTTGCTAGAAGCGGGTGAATTTCTCTCTTGGAACTCACCTCTAGAAAGGCAAGTTTGCAAGGAGAAGGATGATTTCACTATCATTAGTTGAATGCTGTCCTGGAAATACCAACTCTACCTTTGACTTGACCATAAAGAGTTCCTATATGTCATCAGATAATTAATGGAGACAAAATTTTCACAGGTCCCAGTCCTGTTTCTCATTTTCAGAACAATCACTTGAGATACAAAGATCTGATCTGCAAAATTGTTAGTGTGTATCAATCCAAACTACATCAATGGGAAAAACAATGTAAATATATAAAGTTTAGCTGTCTTGGGGCTGGGGTGACAGGGAAGAGTAATCAAATCTCCAAGTCCCAATTTTCATCAGAAGAGGTGTACATTTGAGGCTAACATCTGTGTGTCAATTACTCACTGGTAAAACAAGGAAGGTAACAGCAGCTCAGCTTAGAGTATTTACCATCAAAATAAATTTAGCATTTGAAATACTCCAATACTGTACTGAAAACCACTACAAAAAGGTTCAAGGAGAAATGTATACTTCTTCATTCACAGCAGGATTTGAGATGAGGTACTGAAGAGGCACACTGATTGGGAATAAGCTATTTCTAAAATTTCTCTCACTTGGTTAACGTTTTCCATCTTACAGAATGAAGCCAGCATTTTGAAGGAAAGATGAAAAGAGCAGTAACAAAACAAGTAAACTGTATTTTGTATTATCATTTTCATATGGAATCTAGCTGCTATTTCTCATGATACTCTAATGTATGTGGCAGTGCTCTTTGCTCATGGTTGTTAATTGGCTGAACTTAGTAATTCATTTTTCTGCAAAAAACACTGCCTTTCTAAATTGTTTTCTACATTTTAACAGGTAAGTTAACATGAAGGAAAAAAGAAAGGTATTAATGTTATAATGTCATCATTTTGTTACATTCTGATAGCTCACTGGTAGTTTCACATACTGATCTCGAAGAAGGTGCCTTCTAATCACCTATCATGAGAAAAAGGATCTGAAGAGAAAAAAATGTTTCCTTTATGGCTTATCAAAGGTAGTGAAAGATTAGTCCCTGTTCTCTAGAACACTATGTGGTGGCTCAAAGATTCAGGCTGTAAATATTTCCATTAACGTAAAAGTCACATAATCAGTTATGTACATGCTAACTACAACACAGACATTTTCACATCAGGCACAGTACTTACTACATATGAGGTTAATTTTCATAGGCAACAAGCATCCTGTTTTTCAACTGAATACAATGGAAGCTTCAGGCATTCAGTATTCCAGTAAATTTTCATATTTGATGTTCAACCTTCCTGTTAGGATACGATCTCAGATCTCAGTAATCTCTCAAAGACCCTCACTGACTCCTGGAACTTCACGGAGGAAAGACAGAAAATCTCCCCTGACTTTTGCAGGGAAAGACATGGGGACCAAATTCTATTCCAACTTGGGACTCTCCCAAGACCCATTTCTCAGAATTTATAAATGAACTGTTTATCATTATAAAAACAAATCTAATCTGTCAACCTATTAATAATTACAAACCTAGTGTAATTCCCCAGATCACTGATGCAGGCACAGAAAACATCCTTCAAATTTTCATTTATTTACTTTCTTTCCGAAAGAACTGACATTTAGATATGAATGGCAATATTCTTACAGTTATATTCTCCCTGGCATACCTCATATGACCTGTATACACTCAAGCTGTCTTACCAAATATTAAAAAATATATACTTTCAGCTTCAAACCGTTACAGAATTTTATGTTTGGCATCCATGCATGTGGAGCAGAGTATCTTGAAGCATACTTTACTAGGCGCTAAAAGTCTTACTAGTATTCCAAATGTATACATATTAATATTTGCAAATGCTTCTAACAGTAATACCAGTCCTGCCTGTGCTTCTGAAAAAGGCAGGTCAAATTGTTAAAAAGTTCCCTAATAAGATGAAACTGCTCATGCTAATCAATCTAAGCTTCACCTAAAACAGATATAAAGCCTAGCTTTGACCAAAAGAGCCAGAATTATTTTGTTACATTTTAATTAACATTTTTAATAGGTAAATGTAATAACATTAATTTTACACTCAGCTAGGTATGTACATGTAGATTACCCTGCTTAGATAAAAATTTGGGCTAAGTTTTAGGTAATATTTTACACAGACTACTTAAAAGCAGTAGTTTAATAATGTAAAAAAAATACTTCTAACCTAACCATGTACATCCAAGGCATGCAGGTAACATGCTCAGAAAAATAAAATTTTTAAGCACTGGACCTATTTTTTGGAGCTGCTAGAAAACATTTTAGTTGCTAACATTAGAATATAGACAAAAGTCCATGTACACTTAAATATCAGTCTTTCCCCAATATTGGCTGTTACAAACCAATTCTATCACCAGAAATTCTACTAGCTCCACCTGAAACACATCATCACCATGGAAAACACCGATTCAGCATGAGAGTTTTACAGAACAGTCATGATTTAATGTGGGTCTATTGCTCAGAATAGCACAGTCTGCTTTAAAAAATAAATAAATAAAAAAAATAGCCAAAGGACAACTTCAATCCAAGCAGGTATGCATACCTAAATTGTGACTTAGAACTGAAGTACTCTAACATTTCAACACTTCTATTACAGTACCATAAAGACACATTATCATAATTAGCACTCTTTTCTTAGCGCTCTCTGGTCTAAAGGTCATGTGCAGAAAAGGGGTAAAAGTTGCGAACAAAATGAGCACAGGAGCCTACAAGTTTTTTGCAAGTCTTTCAGTAAATCAAGCTAGATTTCAATTCAAGGGCCATATTGTCACACCTCATACAAAATCCAAGTACTCTTATCCCAGAAAATTATATCTACTTTAAAAATTCCATAAACAACTCCTAGTTCTTCAGGTTTTGTCCTGTAAGAGATTTATCTGGGATCTTAAACAATAATGCTAATCCGTGTGTAAGCTGCACGTAAAAAATGCTAAAACATTCTCTACCAAGAAAAGGTAAAACACACTTTTAAAAAAACACTATCAGATTTAACCTTTTGAACCAGAAGAAGGAAATAAGTCTTTGATTAGGATTTCCAAGGTCTCTACCAGAAATTAAAGAACTTATTTTGCAGACGTTTAGATTTCAAGTACTTAGAACAAAAATTAAAATAATTTACCTGAAATTCTGGTATGGTAGACTTTGTGACACCTTTCCTCTTCTTTGTGATTGCTTTTTTAGATACCGATTTTTTTCCTTGTAAGATTAAAAGAGAAAAGCTTCATAATGCTGTTTGTTGTACTTCATTAATAAAACCAAATTACATACAGACTTGAAAGTTAAACTATAACTAACAGACGGCTGACAGTAAGTCACATAAACATGATGAATCAGAACTAGACTCAGCAAAAGCAAACATTAAGTTTCTGTATCTGTACAGGGCAGTCTTTTTTGGGGGAAAAAGAAAAAGGAAATAAAAGGAGAAAAAAATGAACAAACCCACTGCAATGCCCGTAATATACCACCTAAACATTTAGGCCATACAAGAAACATTCACAGCACTTTTCTGAAAGGAGTGAAATCCAAACTCAAAAAATATTGCATCTTACCTGCAAGATTTGCTCTCTGACACTGTAAAGTGAACCATACATTAGGGTATAGGACCTCTGTATCTGACAGTAAAAAATACACTCAAAGCACAAGCAGTATCTTGAAATCCCCAAATGAATATACTGAAGTTATCAATGAAATCAGATTACTGATCTCTTTTTTCCAGCTGTGGCAAAACCTAACATTTTAGAAGAAAGCAAACACCTTCTGATAATGGCCTTCACACCTAATTGTGCTATATGGATGTATACATCCATGGAACATGGATGTAACTACAAACCTCCTTGAAGGTAAGGCAAGTGCTTTACTGCCTATAGTATCAGGGTTCACAAGTCACATACATTTCCCAAATCAAGTAGTTATATCACCAAGACAGATAATGGAGTTTCTTATGCGTTTACTTCTACATTCACATGGTCAACTGAAACAAGCCCACTTTTGACCTATTCGTTCAGACCAAAAACATCATTCCAAGATTACCACTGTGCTCACATAAAAAAAATAATTAAAAAAATCACACATAGTATGTGGAATTCATTGTCAAACAGAATCATTACAAGCACTTGGTAATCACACAAACATAAGCAGATTTGATATCTACATTAACAACAATATTGGCAGGAATTGCATTTGATTTATTCCTAATAGATGCTTGCTTGTGTGTGCAAATGAGTACATACACATACATACAACTATTCATAGATGCCTAGGCATCTATATTTTCAGTTTATTACACTACCCTAATTTCAGGCTATTACACTGTGAGTTTCCTGAACATCTTACCTGAATGTGAAATAAACCACACTTACAAAGAGAGAGCACAGGGCTCAAAGGATCTAGATTTGAAACTCCACATACTGAACATGTTAAAGAGACCTCAATCTCCAAAAATAAACACTCACAGATTTCACATTACAGAACAAGTGATAAAACAGAAGCATATTTATTAGAACAGTGACCCAAAGGTTTTTGACAATGGGCAGAAAAGTCAGCATTTTTGTTACATATTTTATGAATCCAGCTTGCATTGAAAACATAATTGCTTCTGCTGATGGCAGTGCTGTCCCTTTAATGAACTAAAGAAGATATCTAATATAAGCTTTTTTGACAAACTGACTCGAAAAGAAGTCTGTTCATATAGTGGTTCCTTGTTATAGCCCTGTAAAATAATGTTATCTGGCAAGAACATGAGGGGATAAAAATATGGGACAGCGAGGCTGTCTTTCTTCTTTACAGAAGAAAATATTTGAATATGATTACAATGAGTATTTTCATTTTATTTCAATATTTTCAACATACTTTTCAGCAAATATTTACTTGAGTATTTTCAGCATCAGCATGAGGTGCTATATGATGCAGTGTACTTCAAAAAATAACAGAGTTAACAGAAATATACTATTTTCCCCAATATTTCCTGTTGAAAGGGGGGGAAAATTGTTAGGAAGAATTACAATTAATTATCAAAAAACGAAAGTAAATATTTCTTCCTTTGCAGCAGCATCTGAAAAGCATGCAGCAAGGAAGATACGGGATAACAGGCAGAACAAGAATTAAAAAATATCCTGACTAGAAGCACATGGAAAGTAAGCCTTGCCTCCCACGTAAACTGAATCAAAGAAAAAATGTCTTTGAAAATAGAGTATGACATCTGGGTTATCATAAAGCATACCTGCTAGAACATACATATACTATACGTAGTAGAGAACATACTCTACGACACAACTCCTAGGCTAACATCTGCCACAAACTAAGAATATATCTGCACAGAGCAGCACCACAGTGTCCTTCACACTTTGTGACTATATACACCAGATGGCCTGTGGTGCGGTCACACATCACATACCAAAAAATAAGAAAACACGACAGTATTTGCACAATGGGAGAGAATTAATATATGCAGCAAACTAACTTTGGCAAACCCATCTTCTACCTTAAGAACATCCTTATAATAAACTGAAATTCAAAAGAAGTTATATCAATAGTTCTGATAATATCTCTTTTTAAAAAAAGTTCTCTCTGGTTTTCCAAAAATAACATTTCTCGTTTGCCAGGTTTTAAAAGAAAGATTTTCTTTAATAGCTTTTCAAGGAAAAAAACCCCAAAAATGATAAAGGCAAACTTCTATTTAGTATTCCTGAGACAATGCAGCTGCACCTGTGTCCAGTTTCCAAATTGACTTTAGCACTTAAAAATACTCCTATTCACTTTTCTTTAGGTGGTCAAATCTGTGGATAAAATTAACCAAGGATCAGATTTCCATGATAAAAATCTATTGAGATCTGCTAGTTTAAATACTCAGACCATAAGCTGACACATTCAACAAAAACAGCAGCAATGGTAAGGGATATTACCCTCTACCAGCTACCTGCTACTGGTCCTGTCACATGTAGCATAACCACATGAACACCTCCACCATGCCACCACAGAGCTGCCACTTCCAACTGCCAGGCTGAGGTGGGCATAGATTCTGTATGGAGTGTAAATCATTAAGGGGTTGAACAGACATCAAATGTGAGTGGCAGCTTCTCAAACCACTCCACTGAGGTCTGCTAAAGCTCCTTTGCCCATAATCCTAGGTAAAGAGGCTATTTAAAATGGATTAAATTACTTACTTCAGCAGATAAAATAATGTTTCTGACAGCAGCTAGATGTATTTTGAGCCAACAATGTGCCCTTGTGGCCAACAAGGTCAATGGCATCCTGGGGTGCAACAGGAAGAGTGTGACCAGGTTGAGGGAGGTTATCCTCCCCCTGTACTCTGCCCTGGTGAGGCCACATCTGGAGTACTGTGTCCAGCTCTGGGCTCCCCAGTTCAAGGACAGGGAACTGCTGGACAGGGTACAGCAGAGGGCTACAAAGATGATTAGGGGCCTGGAGCATCTCTCTTATGAGGAAGGGCTGAGGGACTTGGCTCTTTTTAGTCTAGAGAAGAGAAGGCTGAGGGGGGATCTGATCAATGCTTATAAATACTTAAAGGTTGGGTGTCAAGAGGATGGGGCCAGTCTTTTTTCAGTACTGCCCAGGGATAGGACAAGAGAAAATGGGCACAAACTTGAATGTAAGAAGTTCCACCTAAACATGAGGAGGAACTTCTTTACTTTGAGGGTGGCAGAGCACTGGAATAGGTTGCCCAGGGAGATGGTAGAGTCTCCTTCTCTGGAGACATTCAACACCCACCTGGACATGTTCCTGTGCAACCTGCTCTAGGTGGACCTGCTCTGGCAGAGGGGTTGGACTTAATGATCTCCAGAGGTCCCTTCCAGCCCACATCATTCGTGATGCTGTGATTCTGTAACAAGGAATCAGACTAGGTGACCTGCAGAGTTCCTTCCAACCAGCTCTTCCATGGCTCTGTGACTCTTTAAAAGACTGGCTTGCACAGTACACATGTATTAGTAACAAATACATAGGAATCAACAACTCAGGCTGCATTTCACATAAGGAAGATAAATCAGATAATGCTTTTGTCCAATCAATTTCTTTATACTTCTCCCTAATCATGAGGGAAAACACCTTCATCAAAACAAGAAAATGAAAAAAACACTCTTCATCAAAACAGGAGTCCAAAGAAAATCATCACCTTGAAATAGCTGAAGAGGCTTTCTCCTTCAATAGCTGCGACTACATAATAGCTGTTGTCATACATATCATCTTGAGGCATTAACAGTGGCCATCCTATCCAGCAACAGATACAATTGTTTTTTGAGTAGAGAAATACTTACTTGGACAAGTATTTGATAAATGTTTTATAAATACTGATAAATAAATCTTGATTTATTCTTATTCCTGTTTCCACTATAGGGCAATACTGTAATAAAGATTAAAGTTTTACTTATTTTTGATATAAAGTTCAATTTCAAATATAGCCAAGACTTCTTTGGGGGGAAAAAAAAAAAAAAAAAAAAAAAGGCTCTTTATTCCCCCGTGCCAGAATTACAGAAAATTCATGGTTGGAAGGGACCTTTGAGATCATCAAGTCCAACCACAGAAATAAAAACAACCCCCCAAAAAACCCCCAAAAACCCACACCCACACACCACACCCACCCACAGACAGACACAAACCAACAATCTTGGGCACTAGAGCATGTCCTGAAGTGCCATGTCTACACGTTTCTTAAATACCTCCAGGGATGGTGACTCCACCACCTCCCTGGGCAGGCTGTTCCAGTGCTTGACCACTCTCTCAGTAAGGTAATTCTTCCTAATATCTAATCTAAACCTCCCCTACCGCAACTTTAGACCATTTCCTCTGCTCCTGTCATTATTGCCTTGGGAGAAGAGGTCAACACCCACCTCTCTACAACCTCCTTTCAGGTGGTTGTAGAGGGCAATGAGGTCTCCCCTCAGCCTCCTCTTCTCCAGACTAAACATGCCCAGTTCCCTCAGCCTCTCCTCATATGACTTGTTCTCTAGACCCCTCACCAGCTTGGTGGCTCTCCTCTGGACACGCTCCAGCAGGTCAATGTCCTTCCTGTAGCGAGGGCCCCAGAACCGAACACAGTACTCAAGGTGAGGCCTCACCAGTGCCGAGTACAGAGGCACGATGACAATTATAAAATAACATTACTGAATTAAAAAAACTGCTTTGTATTCAAATATATACACATTAAGACCATATTAAAAAAAACTTACTGTACTGCAAATGGAACTGTTCTAAAGCTAGGAAACATGAGCCTATATTATTCTTGTGTAACCTTACATTCACCCACTAACATGATTTTACTGTGTCACAATTACTAGTTACATCTTCACACTGCCCTTTCCAACAGGTTCCACATTTCAGAAGGGCTTCAGTTCAGAGGGGAAGAGACTACGAGACATCTTACCTTGAATAGAAGTTGTAACTATCATCTCTTTTTCCCTCCCATGCTGCAGGAGAGGAACAGCTCTTATAAATTATACCTCCTCCACAATTCTGACTGAGACCTAAACCATTCCTGAGATCAGGCAGGGGATAACTACAGACACCGAAGGCAAGAGCCCTTCCATGTTCAGTAAATGAATCAGGACTGTGCAACAAAGAAAGAGTACTTTTCATTCTCTACCACAGAATAAAGGGAAAATACATAATCACTTTATTCTTCAAGCGAACTACAACAAATCTTACCCTAAATTGAACTATAAATCACTTATGTGTGGATTTAAAACAAAACTCTCTATTGATTTGAGGTAATATTTCTCTGCAATAATGCTCTACCAACGTGTACCTAGAGCTGGTAGCATCAGAGCCCAAAAGCTCAATTTGCACATTTCCTGACTTTACCTGCTGAAACAAACCACTTGGATATTCAATTAAAACACAAACGTTGTCAAAATGCATAAAATCTGCAGTAAAGGACAGTGCAGTGAAATACAGGTTTTCCACTTTAAACTTACTTAAGCAAGCCCTTACTCATCTGTCAAAAATCTGGAAATTGTATTAAGCAGATAAACATAACATTAACTTAGATACTGCCCTGTTCACCCAGACAGTATTTGGTGCTTGAAGAATGATGAGGACAGAAACCTGTATAGTGAGTATCACCCAATAGCAGAGGTTAGTGAATGCACTAAAGTGAATGTTAAACACATGCTATACTGAGGAAAGCTGATTTCAAAGTAAGTGAACATTGTATTGGAAAGCACTGAAATATTTGTGCTGCTTGAAACAGTGCATTCCAGCTTTCATGTATGACTCAGAGTAAAGACAGCACTTTATATAAAAAAACCAAAACTAAACCAAAATTAATAAGTAAAATAATTCAAAGGTGAACAATTTTTACATTACCTCTTTTTAATTTGTGATGCTAAATGAATGGTGATCATAATAGGTGGAGTGGAAGAAATATGACTTCCTGAATTAATACAGTTTTGAATAATCATCTGTTCTAATCTCAGTTCGCAGAGATTGGATTATTTTATACTTTTGACTTATACTTTAGAGATTTTTTTTAATCAATTTTCCTTCTATGTATTTATAATTGTCATTACATAATTTGTTAAACAAACTAACTGCTGAAAGTAAAAAACAAATTCAGATCTACAGATCTTTCACATTTATTCCTGTTAAATAACACCACTGCTGGAACACTTCTGTTCTAAGATTCACTGGAAATGAACATTTTACTAGCCAAGAGCACTTAGCCAGCTTTGAGAAAATTCTTAGATGTTATTTAAGTTCAGTAGGTCCAGAAGATGTCTGGCTGCCCTAGGTTTTCCTTTCAAGCCAAAACAAATTCCACAGATGCTATCACTGAATAGATGTGCAGGCAATTAACAAAGCAACATAAAAACTAGGGCCTGGACACTAGTTATAAGTATCCAAAAAACCCACTAGGGAGATCTGGTACAAATAAAAGAGAAGCCATGTCAAGTTGGTCTTGCCATTTGAGGATGAAGAAGGGAGAATAAATAAATTTTATTTCAGATCTCTTCCAGTCCTATTTCAGAGGCATAGAAACGTAGACAAATAAAACACTAAGGCATTTGTAAATTACCTCAGCAAGGAAAATACAACCCATTTATAAGTTATCATAACATAAATAATTTTGACTTGAAAACAGGAACATTTTTACAGATCTAGTAAAACTTTGTGTTATGAACTATGATATTTGAGTTCTCATGGCTCTTCCTTGAAGAACAAAAGCAACATCAATCTTTGCTTCAAATTATAAAGTGACAACTTAGAGCCATTTTTAATAAAAATTGATTTTAATAATAATTTTTAATGAAGATGCAATTTTACCGCATATGCAGCAGACCTTCATTCCCCCAGATGGGGAAACTGATGTTTTTGACTACTGAATAATTCAGTAGTATTTGCCATGATACAATAAATTTATTAGCCCCTTCCCCCCCAACTGCAAGAATTCACGTTTTCTCATTACATGTTAGCAGCAACTCCACTGTTCTCAAATTGAAAAACTGGCCTGAATTTTCCTGTTCACAATCTGTAAGACACATTTCATGCCTTTCAAAGATTTGGCAACTACTGACCATGTCTTGTTTTCTCTTTATTCTCCTAATCTTCTATCTTGCTACCAACAGCTCCTCTTTTAGGAAGTATAATGTGCAAAAATCCAGAAAATGAACCATCACTATAGACTTTTGAAGCTTCCACACTGACACAGCATATGCTTTTATATAGTCAAAAGAGCAAAGCAGGTCTGAACAAGTGCATTAATAATGCTGGTTCACATAACAATGTCAGTAAACCCAGCAAAACCTTAGTGGTACATGTTGCTGAAGATATTGACACTGCAGCTTAATGCATTGAGTACACTGTTACACTTGATAGAATACCTCATTGAATGTTTCAAACACGGTTAACAGGCCGTACAACATCTAGAGGCTAGACAACACTATAAGGAAGCTTTTACAACTCTGAAGACAAAAGTGAAGATTAAACTCCCATGGTCAGTACACCAGATATTACAAAGATGCAGCCAGGCTGTTAAATTCAGTTCTTCACATTCAATCAGTGTTTGACTTCATACCCAAATGTAATGGTACTCTAAAGAAATAAAATACACTGTAAAAAAGACTTTAAGCAGGTGGACTGCTGCGAATCTTTCAGCGCACAAGCAGAGGGCACAGAATTTACACCAAAGTTCTTCCAAAGATATGTACTATATTGGTGTTTTCTATACCAATTGGAATAAAAGAGATTCAACTTACTTAAACCTCTGCTTCAGGCACATCATAGTTATTTCAAGCAGCCTCTGGCCCCTCCTATTTTCTCAACCCTATGGATGTTCCGGATTTCATACAATCCCTGTTCCAAGCATGCAATCATAGAATTGTCATGCTTTTGTACTGTGCTTTGCAGTGTAATCTTTGCTGTGCCCCATGATTTATTTCAGCAAAGCTGTCTTAGCATCGATCCAACAAGCCTGCCACCATTGTCACAGTCTAATTCAAGGATTTATAACCTAATTTATCTAACTCCAGTAATAAAATAACATTTTAAATGAATGTGTAGCATGCAAGTTGATACAGAACTACTTTAATTCTGTCTTCCATTCATTCAGTACCACTCTGTCAAAAATACTGTCACAGAACAGTGCCAAAGTAATAAACATCACTGTGTTTCAAATACACAGATTCAATAATGTGGTGACATCTTCCCTTCTATAGCTTGTAAGAAAACCTCATAACTATGGCAATGCTCACGACATGGCTGTGCTCTTCAGGAAGACTTGCTCACGATAGTTATCGGAAATTTTCAGCTAAAAAGCCTGCACAACCAGTCTATATTCATGAACAGTATCTTTTGGGCACCACTGCTACAGCAAGTCAGGAATGTGCAAATCTTCTCAATAGAAACACGAATTATGACTCAAAGTCACATTTAGATGTCTTACAGAACCAATAGCGGGAAAAAAAAATCACCTTGTTAAAAAACAAGGAAAGGTACTCACTTTTACATTCCTGATGCTCTCTTCTACCTCCTGTACTTTTAAAGAAAATTGTAAAGAGCAATTATGGCTATAATCAGATTTAAACCAAGTTGTTTTGTGTATTCAGCACAAGTTTTACCAAATCTCTTTCTCTGTTCTACATTGTAAGGATATCTTTAAAAAAAAGATAAAATTTCAGAAGAGCCTTAAGAAATATTACTTAGCCTTAAACATTATGAAACATTATAGAACAATAAGGCATTAGCATGAATTCAACCCAATCCTATCTATTTCAGCCTAACAGCTACAGGACTAGTGGACACTTAAAAGCATAGAAAGCATCTTTCTCATAATACTGCAATGTTTTAGGAAAATTTTCTCTAGCGAGGTCAAAATTTGCAATACTGATGGAATCAGAATATAAAGGGAAATGTCTCAACTTATTAAAAGATAAGGGACAAGAGAGTACCAAAAGAAACAGGACCATTCATATCATGCCCAGGACAATGCCTGTCACCTGCAGACGAAAAAGAATGTTTTATGCCCTCCATCTGAATGAAAACAAACACACCATCTGAGAGTAACTTAGACTATCACATCCACCAGATCTAGTAATTAAGATACACAGGAAAAGTAAATGTGGAGGAGAAGAGGAATTTCCATAATTTCTCATTGAGTAGACACATCACATCTCTGTGTGTGCAGTCAGGGTTGCAAAACTTGCAAACACCAATACAATGTGTGACAGAAAACGTTACTCTTTTCTGGATTTCCACTTGCACTGACACATTTTCCTGTCCAAAACTGACAATGAAAGGGAGTAATAGTATACCTGCTGCATTCTCTGATGATAAAAATATGTATAATTAAAACCTAAATTCAGAAGATAAAAGGCATCTGGTACTAGTCTACAGTTACTGATACATATTCTAACAAAACTATAGACTAATTATTTTCTATATTAAATTACTTCCAATAACGTCAGGCTACTTATGATACAATACGGAATTGGAAAAAACAGAGGTACATGGCATTCTACTGCTGAATTTAATATTCAGTCACGTAAAACCACAAATTAAAACTGAAAGAACAACTGTTTTAACTCCCATGTTTTTACTGGTATGGAACACTAGCTTGTTCTACAACAAGCTTCTGATGCATATTTGGGTCCTAAAATACATTCCAATAAAGCTCAGCATAAAGCACAAAGGACAATAACTGGATAAATAATCGCCATTATAATCCTGTATTAGATCAGTATTAGATGAGCCTTGGTATTAAGATACTATAAAAGCCAAACTTTTTTTAGCACTTCAGAAAATGAAACAATCTTATCACAAGAAATGGAGATCACATCATAGCTACATAGGTCAATATATGTAAGGTAACTGGGATAATGAAAAGCCAGGGGCTTCTGTTTTCTCTTTAGCATCCGTGCACCACATGCAAGATACAAAAAGGAAACTGCCTGAAGGAAAGTTCTCTCCTGATTCCAGTGTTGTTAATGAGCTGAATCTCCACTGTGTCAATTAAAATATAGGAATTTCAAACCGAAAGAACTGTCTCTATTTAGGTAGTGAGATTAAGCATATTACAGTAACGACTACAGTTTCCACTAACAATGCAGGATTTAGTCTGGGATCTACTCAAGACCAAAATTTCTGTAATGTGACAGACTAAAAATTAGAAATTAAAAACACAGTAATTTTCACTGAGATTATATTATAGAATATATTTTTATTATAGATACAAACATTATGATAGCTGTTCATGATGCATTTCTTTAAAAAAAAAATGTTAAAATCACATGCCAGTATTTACAGTTCCTCTAACAGCACTTCAAAATTTGTCTCTTTTCACCTTTAAAAACAAAAGGTAATTTGTAACTGAAAAAAAATAATCTGCTAACATGCTATAACGTGTATCAAGATGGAGGCAAGCAGGCAGCTTTTTTGAATGTTTGTTATTTTTACAACACATGTAAGAAAAGCAGTTATCACAGTAAACATCATCTCTATCAATTAACTTCAAAAGCTACTTTCAAATACTGCCAGTCTGTTTGCTAAGAGTAGTTGTCTTTCAAAACATGAATCTATTAAAAATGACACATGCTGTTCTATGAGCATTGCTTAATTCACAGAAAGTCGATTTTTAAGCATGTGTATAAAATGAGGGTTACAATGCAGATGCCAACCTACTTTAAATACTGTCACAGATTAATAAAGGACATTTGGTCCCCAATTTTCTTCCAACGGTTCTCTGAAGTAAAGAGAGTAAAGTAAAGAGTAAATTTGCAATTTGGGTTATTATTCATTTTTTGTTGTTTGGTTTTAAGAAGAATGAAAACAGTGATACAATTGGAGAGCTAACAGTCACAAAAGTGAATATAAAATACATTACTTTTGCTGAATACTACATATAAGAACTTCAATTGTAACTGTTAAAATTTATGTTTAGGTGTACATTGAATTTTTCTGGTGGGAGGAGTTTGTGATTTATATGGTAAAACAGTTCTTTGGGTGTTCAGCAAAAATATTGGGGATAGAAATACTACTTGTATTTAAATTTCCACTCAACTTCTAGCTAAAATTAATTGCAGTAGACCTCTGAATTCTCTTAGCCTTTAAAACATGTTTTGTTACACAGATTTTTGGGTTTGGCTCTCTGCTTTTCAGCTGAAATCCAGTATTTACCTGCCAATCTACACTGTTCTGAAAATAAGCCTGTGGCTTCAAAAAAACATAATGGTTGAAGCAGTGTGCTAAAATCCAGCACGACTTAACAGGATAGCAGATCAAGCTTTATGGTGCTTCATATAACATCGAAACTACTACAACTACCTGATAATTTGAATTCACTTAAGCACTTCATACATTTATGGTTTTAAAATTGTTTTGAAATTTTCCAGTGAGTTAACTAAAATTTGGATGGTATATCACCTACCTGACACACTTTACTTGATCTGAAATAAAAATGCCATCTGCATAAATTCTTTATCTCAATTGTTGGACTAAGCAGAAATGTGAGCAGGCTCACAGTCAATTCAGTACTGTTTGGTGACCTAAGACTGCACATTTCCAGTAGGAATGATTTTAGATTCACGATCAAATGAAATTACTCTGTGTTTCTTTGTAATTTGAATAAGGTAGTATTATCAGAAAGGTGAGATACATTTTCACAATTGCTATGACATAAGACAACATAAAACAACTTCAAGCTACACTCTGTGATGCTAACCAGTGTTAGATTCCTTCTCATAATTTTTTTTTGTAACAAACTCTTCAAATGAATTGTTCTCTAAAATACATTCTGCAAATGAATCATGGTTTAATCAGCAGATGAGCCTGTTTTATATGTTTGTGTTATTGAATGGGAAACTTTCACACTAAAATTAACATCAGAAAAGTCTAATGCAATAAGGCTGTCATGTTTCACAAAACATAATGTAGACTAAGCAGCTAAGAAAACAATTTAAAAAAAAATAATCAGTATCCTCCCAATTTTTACTACATGTGAAAATGCCAGCTTACCTGACTTGTGCTTCTTGTGTTTTGCTTTCTTTTTAATTATGAACAACTTGTTCTGGATCTCAGATTTGTAAGATTTGAATGGATGAAGGTGAATCTCACGCTTTCTTTGCAAGTCATCAAGCTTTCTCTGTAGATTTTCATTCAGAATATCCTTCAACTTCTTTTTTTTCTTTTTCTTCTTTTTTGCCCGCAGCTTGTTTAGTTTCTTATGATTTTGCAGTGAGTTCTCTAGCATTGCTTCTTTAGCAGATTCATGGTAATTTATGTCTTGGTTGTCATAATGAGTGCCATTGACATGCATCTGGCAAGCGTTCAGTGTGTTCTCCTTGAATGGACTGATCTCAGCTCTTACTCTGGCCATTTCAGCACAACCTTGTCTATTCTCCACAGCCCTTATTTCTCCTGAACTAGGGTGGCCACCCACACCAGCAATCTCTCCTGAACTAGTCAAATTCCTCACATTCTCTTTACAGCAACCAGTTTTTTTGATGTTGCAGACTCTTGAGGTCTTGATTTCACAGTTAATCTTAATCTCCTCTGTAGTGACTCTAAAGCTACCTAAATGTGGGGTTTTTTCTGGACAGATAACAATGGAGTCCATACTTTCCTCTGTTTCTGTCTTGGAATGATGTAGCAGCTCTTCTCTACCACCAGAACTGACCTCCCCATTGCTTTTGCTTACATATTCGTGTTTTACTTTCTCCGATTTAATACGTGACACTTTTTTAACTTTGATGGGAGGAGACGGGAATTCAGGAGCCTGAAAAGGTTTTTGTTTGTAAATCCGAACGTCTGCACCACAGAACTGTGGAAAATGAACATATGCATTCTCCAAGTAGTCATAACCAAGAATTACTTCTCTGCACTCGTGGATAGGCTGACCTAGCACTGCATCCTGAACATCCTTCTGTGTTTCATACACAAAATCACAAAGACCTTTCAGCAGCCACACTTTTTGGTAGAATGGTAGCTCATGAAATGATTTTTCCTCCAAGGGATTAACTTCTCCAAGGACTTTGAAAAACTGGGGACACAATCCAAGTTTTTCTGCAGAGCTATTAGGATTATCAGTCTGCCCTACAACAGTATACCAGTGTTGTACTTTCTGTCTTAGTGCTGCTTCCCAAGCCCTGTAAGAAAGCGTAGGCCTGCGATGTAAAGTAGATCTGCGATGAGGAGGACTTAACAAAGAAGTCATTATTTTAGATAAAAAAGCATTACACTGAGGCATCAGAAGACAACGTTCCAATTCATAGAATACTATTTCAGGTAAATTTAAGATCTGTTGTGCTAAACAAAGAAAATGACCAATAGCTGGAATCTCCCACATTGTCTCCATCCTTGTAGGTGCTGCTTGAGCTAAAAGTGACTTTTCCCATTCTTCTATTTCTTTCTGACTAGCTTCTTCTGCTTCTTTTCTTTCTTGTTCTCTCAGCCTATTAAAAGAAAGTTCATGAAAATTTAGGTATCAGGTGAAAAAGAAGAAACTGAGGAGAAAAAAAATCAGAACTACAGCATGACAAAACATACTCATCTACAAGTAATAAAGAACACAGTACATAAAGTTTGCATTCAGTTTGTCTTACTTGGGATTACACAACACATCACTGCACCAAAAAGGGAAATCATAGTCTTTTATTTCTATCACCGCTAGTTTAAAAAGGGGAGAAAGTTAAGCAAAAAAACCTGGCAGATATCAATAGTTTGGGTAGTTCGGATTTTTTTTTAAAAAAAGGTATTCCCTTCCCCAATCTCTTTTTGGCAGGATTAAGTATTTCCAACAAACTATCCACATAAAAATCTCTGAAACCAAATTCCAGATAAGTCTTGCTTTCAAATGGTTGCCCTGTGGCTTGTGTCACCTACAGTGTAACTCCCTTCCTCAGTACACAAGTACACATGCCTAACTGTTAAGTGCTTCATTCACATACAAAAGCCATTTTCCCTCCCACCCATAGGCATGTTACTAGTTGGTTTGCAATGGTGGTCAAAAAGGAAACAAGTATCAGGATGCATGAAAAATGTGATGGAAAATAACACCAGAAATAAAATGTCATTACATTAATAAATGGTTTGCCCTCACCTGAAAAACTGTATTCAGTTCTGGTCCCCCTATCTAAAAAAGGATAGAGCAGAAATAGTGGGTATTCAGAGAATGCGATTATCAGTAATCAGAGGCCTGTAAAAACTTCTGAAAAATCTGGGAGTCTACACAAAACACTAGCAAGAGGAAACATGAGAGCAACATATAAAACTAACATGATAGAATGGGAACTTCTATTTATTTTATTTGTAAATTCATCATGAAATTTAAAGGTAACAAGTTTAAGAGGAAGAAATGCTTCCCCTTCAGACAATCAATCATGCGTAGCTTACCACCTAATTTACGAGAATGCAACATATGTTAATTTAGTTCCAAAGTGAGAAAGAGGACATCTGCATGAATCACAAGAATATCAAGGAGTAGTAACAGGAGGGATTTTTCTTTAATGTTGCAATGGTAAATAACATTTTTGCCTCAAGGCATGACCAGATTCCAAAAGATAGGATTAGGATACAGCTGAACTTACAGGAGAATTTTTTTAGAGATCATCCAAAGTTTCTCATATCTTTTTCTCTGAAGCTTCTAACACTGACCACTGCTAGAAACAAGCACCTGCATATATCACTAATATGACCTGTTACTGGAATTTACATTTCCTGATCTCCAGATTGCTAACCTCCAATTATATTTCTTCATATACAAATAGCAAATAAACCCCACGTATTCATTCAAAGCATCCATGCTTTCCAAATTCAGAGTAATGCTATGTTAAAATCTTTCTTTTGACAACATGAAGCTAATAGTGGCTTCTAGCATGAAGAATGTGTATTTGAAGCATTAAGTATTGACTAGACATCTCAATAATGTAAATAATGCAACAAATCTAGCTTAGCTCACTTTTTAGTATCAATGCAGCAGAAACATGCCATGACCACAAACTTAAAATCTGCATCCTTTGTGTATGCAAAATGACATATAAAACAGTAAGATTCCACTGAATGCTTTACCTTATAGAATTAAATTAAATTTCAAGTGAATTGTTACCATAATTTGAATGGAAATTTTTAATACCACATACATGCGTTCTTGTTATTTACGTACCTATCAAATACAGAAAGACAGATTCATGAAAAACATAAAATTAAAATGCAAAAGCAAACAGGTCAGTAAATTCTCAACTTCACTCTCCCAATGTAGCATTAATTTAACCACATAATGGATGGGATCTAAAGACAAAATTCCCCTTTACAGCACTAATTTAAACGCATAATGAATGTGGTCTAATGACAAAATCCCATTTGCCATTCTAGGTGAACAAACCAGTAAATTCAACAACACTACCTGCATAGGTGAAGTGAGATTTTTCTCTCTTCTGACTTTTTTTACTACTTCCGTGCATTAATATAATAAATAAAAACTAAAAATGCTAAATAAAAATAAGTAACTTCCAAGTGGGGCAGAGAAAGAAATAACAGTAAGCAAAACGCATTCTCAAAAATACATTTTGTACTCCTGAATCCCCCTCCCTCCTAACTGTAAAACATACTTCCAAATAACCTGCTGACTCCAAAAGGTGTGAAGTCTATTAAAATAGTATGGAAATAACCTTAAATATGAATCAATAGACAGTGAGATAGAACACTTGTAGAAAAATAAAAACACAGGCTGTAGATGATCTAAAAATATTGTCTTTGCAAGCAGTTTCAACTTACCATCAATTAGCAATTTAAATTAAGGTAAAATTCTCAAAATAAATATAATACCCTAGATTCACCTGTCTCATACTTCATACAATGACAATCATTATGCTATTTCACAGAGATTTTTAAAAAGAAAAACATACGCTGTTTCATTTCCAAAGTTTCCTTTTTTTTTTAAAAGCTACCATTTTATCATGATATATTAGTCATCCCATTCTCAGTAGATATTCAAGAAAGAAATGTAAATAACAGCACACTTCTGTATGTTCATTACTGAGGTCTTCCTACTAGCTGCCCATCTTTCGGAGGGCATAGCTTTTTCCTGGGGTGTTTTTTTGAGAGGGAAGATGGGGACAAAGAGGGTAGAGGATGTGGGGCAAGGGAGCACGGGTGGAGGGGGAACATAAAGGGAGAGAAACATTTGATATTTAGCAGGACAAATATCCTTACACTGAGTAACTACCTGGACAAGCATATTTGGCTTTTATACGGGCAGCAATTGTAAAAAAAAAAACAAACAACGGTTGCTTCACTCTTTTGTTTACATTTTTCAGCAATATATTTGCAGCCATACATTGTGCTTACAACAATAACACAAAACTATTCTAAGGTCATGCTGACATTTCCAGGCTAACAAAGGACAAACATATTCCTAGAATATGTCTGAAGCAGTTTTGCAGCTCTTGAGTGGAGAAAACCATGGCTCCCCAAGTAGAGATACTACCTAAACCAGAGTCCAGACAGACATAACTCCCTGCTTTTCTTATTATTTTCTCCCATAAGACAGCAGACATATCTCACCAGCTAATTCCTTCTCACTTGCAACAAAGGATTTCACTTGGAGAGGAGAGGTGGCAAAGACTAGACTGTACGTTTTTTCCCCCCTAATTATCACTTCTAACCCACTTAAGTGCTGAGTAATTTTTCACAGGTAAGGCACTGGAATTCTGATGACAAGGTACAAAGAATTGCTTTAATTCTACAATAACTTGTTTCTATAAACTAGAAATCTACGTACAAAATAGCAGTATTATGCATTATGCTAAATTTAATCAAGATTTAGTAGTCAGAAGAAATTAACTTTAGAGATGCCCATGTGATTTTAATTCTGTATCTGTAATGCCTTACATCATATTATGACATATTCTATATTTCTCCACAGGACCCAGTTCATTCCATGCTCAGAACATCCTCATAAAAGGCAAAATCGACTGTACAAGCATACCTCATTCCACAATTTGCTAATTTAAATGACTAACTTGCAACCAGAATTGGATTCTTAACACGTTTTAATGAACATGTCCGAAACTTATCCCAGGATCATGTTTTCAGAAATGGTAAAGACATGGAGCTGCCTAGCATAATTCAACAAATCAAAGTAATACAGACACTTAATTCCCATTGAAATCAACCAGTTAATAACCTGTCATTCACTGGTGGGTTTAGAAATTTCAGTAGGAGTCTACCTTTATGTTTTGGTACCTAAATGTTTCTATATAGGGAAGCATTTTCAATTATATAGTAATACCACAATTATTTTTTGTTAACTAATATGTAAGTTAGTATGTATAATCATATGTTACTTAATTAGCATGTAACCAAGCAGCCAAGTAGAACCTCATGGAAATGCAACTAATAATCCAAATAAGATAGTCAATGTTCTTGTAATTACAACAACTGAACAAAAGGAAAGCTTATAAACAAGACTGACAAGAAAAGTAAATTGGATGTTGTTATATATATATACTTGGCAGGGAGGGAAAGTGCTTTTGCTGCTGTACAGAAACTATGAGCTGCGAAATAGTGAAATTTGTAAAGACATCTTCACAGTTTTAACATGTTGAGTCTACCTTGATGAATGTATCACTTGGGGGAGGTTATAAAATATTAACTAGAGAAAAAAAAATGAAATAGATTGTCCAAGAAATGAATAAACTACAAGAAAGGAAAAGAGAACTCCCTACAAAGGATGCCTACATAATAAAAACAATAATATTATTTGGAGTATGATTTTAATTAAATTAAGTACAGAAACAAAGATAAAAACCACACTTCAGGATATTCTTCCAAAACATGCAGTTGAAAACAAGCTTGTAAAATTAATTTCAATGATTTTGGGAAAAAACCCTAAAAGTATTTTAAAGATTTCATTTACTGCAGTTCTTTCTACTCATCGTAAGGTTCTTGTGCCTTACAAGAGTATCTAAATATCCAAAGCAAAAGATTAGATATTAACTTGGACTTCCACACACGATTTCTTTACGTATTAGGCTAAGTTTTGTAGAAAGGCACTTGCATTTGCAGCCTTACTTATCTGGGGCTGAAAGTATGTAACTCCTAGTGAGGCAGTTCAACAGTCTGAACTAAGATAATTACTAGCTAGAAAGTATACATATGCCGAGTGCTCAGCTGGATGGCCAGAAAGAGAGCACTTTTTTATGTTCCTCATAACTCATCTGCAAGTTGGGCGCACAGCAGCTGCTGCCTACCCAAACATAACTGATTTGCCAGCACACAAGCAAGTTGTACTACCACACTACACACAGTTTTATGGGGGAAAAGAGCAGCAGAGCAAAAACAAAAGGAAGGCAAATTTCAATATGGTAGAAATTAAAATCCTGAATAGTTTACCCACTCATGTGAATTGACCATCACAGTTATTCGTAACTGTATGCTGACACAGGATATTATAGCAAGAGATTTGGACACTCATTCTTTTACAACTGTGATGAAAGACTAAATGAAACAAACAATAGAAGTAATAATCAGTAAAATACTCTGTATATAGTGAAGCAGCACTTTAGTTCTAAGAATACAGTTTATACCATGAATTCTACTGGGATACGCTAAAATAAACAGGAATTCTGTATTAGCATTTTGTGGCCTGAAGAACTGTGCACTCCAGTTAAACTACCCAAGTCTGCAATCTTGCATATAGTTTTGAAAGTATCTACTGTGTGCCAAACTCAATGTGTCAGATTTCCTAAAAAAAAAAAGCAAAAAAGAAGCAGAACAATATAATTTTTTCTTCTTAACAGATAACAACATATTCAACATAATCTCTATGTTAGCGATAATCCAAACATCCAAACTAAGTTTAGAAAGCTGTAATATGTTTTCAAGTAAAAAGTGTCCCATCTTAGTGTTGAAAGTATACACATTTATATGTAAAACACTTTGAAAGTTTATATATGCTGTATCATATGATCTTCACTAGCAAAGCATTACAAATTTTATTGGCCTTCCAAATTCCAAGCCTTTTCATAAAATACCTCTACAATGTACTTTCAGAACGGTTGCACTTCGGTGAGTTGGGAAACAAACACTAAAGAGAGGTCCAAGTTACTTTGAAAACATGGTGGATACATGAAGAAATATGAAAAGTTAAGAAGATATCTGAAGCATGATTATTTGAGGAGACCAACATAGTCACAGAAATATTCCACCAGCTAGCTACTGGCATATTTTTATTGACATAGTTCAAAATTTTAGGGCATAAAGAGGCAATTTAGTTGTGATATTTTTCTGTTATTGTAGAACATTCTGCATAATCAACTACTGTAGAATATGCTTTGCACAGGATATGGGATACATGGATTTAACTGTTAGTCACTACAGTTTTGCAGGAACATGCTTAAAACAGGTATATGAAAGCAAAATTTTTATTTGATAAGGTAGTATGTTCTACTGACTCTCTGGATGAATTAAAATCCAACCAAAATGTCCTTTTTCATAACAGTGCTATCAAGTTCAGAGATCTAGAACAGAGTTAATCTACCAGAGAAACAATAACCCTAGTGATTTTTGGTTTTTTGCAAAGTATGAGGTGGATTAGAAGAAGAAAGATTCACTCATTTCTAGGGAAAAAGTACTGGCTAACACTCAAGCCAGCCAAAAATGTACAGTTTCAAATCTGTTGAAAATGAAGATTACCTGCAAAATGAAAGTGAACTGGTTATATAGGGAAAAAATCTCCCATACTGTAAACTTCAAAAAAAGCTGGGAATATTTTGCTTCATAAAGCTAATACTGTCTTATCATCATGCTCCACGCTTCAGACACAGTCTCTCAAGTTACTGTTAAAGTATACAAGCTCACAAGCTTCATTTTCTCAAAGTGAAATATATCACAATCAACATGAAACACCGCTTGGAATTAAATACCTCTTAAATTTATGAAAGCCACCAAATCCCACAGAGTTATTTACGTACACATTCTAAATTTGTTACCAAACTGAGAAACTGAAATGGCACATCAGTGAGATACCAGAGATAATTTGCTTCTAGCTATCAGTGAAGATCACAGAATCAGACTGCAGTTAAGCATACTAGTAGCTTTTACTAATTGTTGCATGGAACAAAATCCAAGGAGAGGTATGATAAACCATGACTGAGCTAACAGGAAATTGTTGTGGATGCTTTCAGTTACTATTAAAAGTTTCACAATCCTGAAATAACAGCAGTCTTAATTTATTTTAAAGCTTATAAGACTTTAGCAATTTTTCAATAAGGTGGTAAATCAAAAACTAATTTCTCGCTTTCTGAATGCACTGTATTGAAGCTCTAGGTTCATTCATGAACTTAAGACAAAGAGCACCACAACATTTATTTACCTAAAAAAGCCCTAAGGAAAGAGTCCGTGTAGAGAACCAGAAAGACATAATAATTTAAAACCAAAACAAAACCATTTTTCCTATTACCTCTTTTCCTCTTTTGCTCTCAGCTGTTCCTCTTGTCTTAGAACCTGAACCATCACAGACTCAAACATGCCTGTTGACAAGCCTACTAAATTGCGAGGCGTGGAACGACGTCTTGTTGAAATGCATGCCGTTCCTTTCTCATCTTCCAGCCCATAGCATCCTCTAGATGTTACAGCTATCGATGTCTTCTCCCTTAAGTGCCTAGAAGAAAAAGTCAAGCCAAATCACAATTATGATTTTCTTTACCGACAGCCCTACCAACCATACACCAAGCATATTTATTCAGAAAAAAACAGTTACTTTTCCCCTGCCATTTTTTCCACTTTGAAAGCTCCCTTACAAAATTTTAAACTTAAAACCAACATGCTAACATGAGATATGTTTTCACATCTGGTAAAAACGGTGGATATTTATCTCAAGTAACCAAATATTATTTGGAGATTGTATTAATCCATAAATACGTGGAAAGAAAATACTTCCACAAACCTGAGAAAAGAAGCAATCTTTTTTAGAAGACACTTAAAAAATACTGAGGGGAAAAAAAAAGTGCACTTGCTGGTTTGGTTTGGGGGGTGTGGGTGCGTGTTAAACAGTAGTACAGGTTCATTAAAAAGATAAAAAGCAAAACACCACAAATTTGGTTGTAAAGTTACGTTTCATCTTACACTGTACTCATGCCAGTACAAACTGGTACGAGAAGTAACACTATCACACAACCTCTGGAAACACTTGAGAGGAGAACATTCTAAGGTAATTTTATAGGGTTTATAATATCTGAGAATCATACAGTCAACACTGATCCCTTCCCTTGAGTCACTTGATGGGGATCAGTGAGTTAAATACTGCTCTGTAATGAAGCAAGAATTACTACCTCAAGAAGTAGTTCTTAAATTTCATTTCACTAATAAAATTAGTTCTGTTGAACACTTAAAACAAATCTGAGTAAAAATTGTAAAAGACTGAGACATAAAAAATTGAGACTTCTAGATTCCACAATCCTTTCTATATATAGTTCTTAGAAACTTTTACTAAGCTAGTGTACACAGACAAATTGAAAATCTTTACAGATCTCTGAAGAGTTAATGTAAGAGAAATTCACTACATACTGAGGTAGGATTATTTTTATCCAGCTTAATATTTCTTAATATTTATTTGAACAAAGTATGTCCATTTGTGAAAGAATGACAACAGTAATTTAATTTTTTTAGTATATACATATATTACTATTTTTTAGTATATACATATATTACATAAATTAACTTCACTTTCTTATGGAATTTCTAATAAAAAGACACTGAGCATTCTCAGGTCCTACTTAATCAAATGAGCAGTCATATAATTCAACAAAGAGCCTTCAACAAAATGCCCTTCAATTCAATACAGTTGAGATGTTACAGTCACACAACATACAGAAATGAACTCGGTACAAGTCTTCCAAGCTGCAATTGGTTGCCTATTTGTTTGCCAGCAGTAACTCTTTTAAGCCAGGAATTCTGATTTTTTTTTTTTTTTAAATCAAGTTTTACTCAAGCAAACTAGCAATATTCATGCCCCATTAGGTTCAGCTCCTTCCCTTCTACTCCCAGGCTGTCCCAGAACTGCTGTTACACAAAAATAATTCCAAATATAGCATTGCCACTACCAACACAGAATACATTAACTTGGGCTTATTGAGTTGAGTTCTGCACCACGCTCCTCACATGTTCCTACTGCACAAGCAAGGGTCCTTTTACCAGCTGGCAGCTAATGCTCTGTGTCACTAGCAAGTTTAAGGTTGACAGACATGCACAGCTTTACACATTTCCTAATACCGTTCCTTCTTCACCTTCAGCCTTTGCCAAAACATCCTCTTGTTTTTCACATGCAAAATACTATGTCACTCAGAAGACTGATGGAATTTTCATTGTGAGAAGCCACCATGGTTTTCTGAATATGACTAAACTAAGCCTACGTCAGACTCATGAGAAAGCATGTATTTCAGTTGTGATTTAAGCTGGGCTTTCTACTATGTAGCTTGACAGCTTTCTACGCTTCAGCTGCTTTGGCTGATAAACAAGTTTGTGACAGGGACTTATATTTAACCATGTCACAATTTCCATTTTGCCACGCAAGACTATAATATGCAAAGCCCTATCTTTCATTTTATGATTATCAAAAAATATTCCAACATTAAATTACCCAATTCAAAGCAGGTGCTTTGGCTGAAGATTTTATTCCTACTTATTTTAAAGACAGTAAAAATTTCACAGACTGTAAAAATCGCAATTTTAAAGAGCCAGCAGTTTATAGAATTTTGGTAGTTTCACTTGCTTTTGTCAGCATAAAATAAAGAAAGGAGCGTTTGACATCTTGTCTAAACAAGTGTGCCTCCATGTTCATAAAAGCCTTCTTTCAAAAGGAAAATGTTAGCCAGGAAATGCTGTACCCTATTTTGCATTTTGGTATTTTTGGGTTTGGAATCTCCAAAGCATTTAGATTTCAGATTTGGATAGTTCCCTGTAAGAATGTTCCTCTTTGTGAGTGTAGGCAGAATTCAAGAGAACCATTCAAATGGTTTTTATTGTGGGCTTTTTAAAAAAACCATTCATATGATATTTTTTACATGAAAAAAGACACCCTCCTGTTCTACTTTATGTAAACAGCATCTGGCAGGGCCCGTATAGAGTTTTCTACACCTACCGGGACAGCAGCGCCAGCTTCTGTTCCAGCATCATCTCCAGCTTCTGGGCCTGTTTGGAGAGCCAGTGATCTACACCATGCAGCCGGTAACACGACTCCAGCATTAGCCGGAAGTCACCCACAAAATCTTCTATTCCTGTGTACTGCCCACTGGAAAATTTGTCTTCCATCTTCAACAGCCACATTCCAGCTGGTGACTGCTGAAAGGAGTGACTGCTGTTACGACCCGAGAGGGAGCCTGCTCCTTCTTCCCTGATGGTTGCCTGATCCGCGAGGGGCTTCAAAAATGGTGCTGTCAGCGGTCGGTATTTCTCCATGAGAAATTCGCGCAAGATACGGTATCCCTGCTGCAGCTCGGGATTCAGGCTCTGCTCCCAGGAGCTACCGCCGCTCTTCCCTCCCGCATCATCTTCCTCCTTGTCCGGCTCCTCCTCTCCGCACCGAAGGCGGCTAGCCGCGGGCCCATCGCCCGAAAGGTCTCCGCCCGCGGGCTCTGTCGAGTCCATGTCTCCTACCCCGCGCCCGCACAGGGCCTCGACGGCTCCAGGAGGGCTGCCGGCCCCGGCCCGCCTCTTCAGCATCAGCTAGGAACCGCCGCGCTGCCCCTCGCGCAGCCGGCGAATCGACATCGGGCTCACCTATGCACAGAAACACGATTCAGTCCTTCGCCAACGCTCCCCCGCGACGGACTCAGCCCTGCCCCCAGATGCGGCGGGGGTGGAAAAGGCCGCGGCTGCCCGGGAGGAGGCAGCGGCCGGCCGCCGGACTTGGCCCGCCTCTCCCCAGCGCCAGCCTCCCCTGGCCTCCGCCTGGCTCGCCCGGGCCTGCGTACAGCCCCGCCCGCCCGCCCGGAGACCGCGCTCTCGCCCCTCAGGGGCCGCCCCCGGCGGCGGGCAGCGCTGCATCCCTCCTCCCGCATCCCGCCGGTCGTCCCCCCCCGTGATGGGGCCGCCCTCCTCCGCTCGCCCGCGGCCCCCTCCTGAAGAGGGAGGAGCGGGCGGCGGGTGCCGTCCCTGCGCTGGCCGCCCCCAGCCGGCCTGTGTCTGCGCGGCGAAGCGCTACCCCTTCCCTCCCCCGCCCCCCCCCACCTCGCCTCACAGCGCCGCGGGGCCGGCCCAGTAGCGGCGGGCAGCGGTGTCAGTTAACGGTCGGCGCGCGCGGCCCGGGGGTGGGGGTGGGGGTGGGG
>KZ506141.1:80606-130587 GCA_002844005.1 Limosa lapponica baueri | reverse complement strand
TTAATGTTTAGCTTTCAACTTCACCTTTTTTTTTTTTAAGGGTTTCTTCATCAATATCATATAGCTTAATAAAAATTGTTACATCTTGCTATGCATCTGGATCTGGCCTCGCTTTGAGGCTTTAAGGCTATGAAAACATGTAGGCAGAATTCTGCATAGAATGCTTAAACTAGAGTCTGAGAAGCCAGAAAATGCAATGTTCCATGTATTTCGGTGAGATAACGTCTCAGCTGTATTCATGTCTGCCTTAGAAGACATATCTTTTAGTCTATGGTGATGAAAGAAATAGAGGTATCAAAATTACCCTTTGAAATTAAATTTATAGTGAAGAATGGAGCCACATAGGAAAAAAAGATAATATCCTTTATTGTGAGCTGTGACTTGTATCACCAACATATTTGAAAGAGAATCCTTTTTCTAAGTATTCAATCAAAGTAGGATAAAATGATGATGATGATAATAGTAATAATAATAATAATAATAATAATAATAATAATAATAATAATAAACTACCTGGAATTAATTGTACTGGAGAACATATCATTTTATCTATGTACAAAAACTTTTGTGTGTTATTTTTTCTTCTGTAGTGAAAAAATGCATTGCCTTTAACCAATCCTGTACTATCTATGTAGTTTCTAAGTCTTGCCACACGAGTGCACTGTTGAATAAAACCCATACCCCATTCCTGCTTTAAGTTAGAGGTAGTACGCCATTTCGATGTAACCAGGATATAACTGCTGGAGCAAAACCAAACAAACTTTAGAAAATATGTTAAGAGTGATAAAATGGAATTGTGTTTTACCACATTCAGTATTAATAATAGGAGCTATGACCCACCTATCAGAAAAAATATTGTTCAGAATAGACATGATAAATTTAACACTTCAGTGAGGCTTATTCTAATTTCTCTGTGTACATCTGAATTTGATATACAGGGTTTTTTAAATGTCATGATATAGACTTGCATCTTTTTTAACCATACAAAAAGCAATTGCAAGTGTGGATCTGCATGGTCTTCTGTAAGACAGAATGTTACGCTAAATGAGGCCCTCTACCTTCTTATTATCACAAAGACAGCAGAAAATTTTGCATTCACAGAATCATAGAATGGTTTAGCTGGGAAGGGACCTTAAAGATCATCTCATTCCAACCCCTAACAATTATGATGTTATCTGCTGTGCCTGAGGCGCTTAGGGAAAAGTACAAATGTCAAGTGAATAAAGGTATACCATGAGGAAGAAATGTGAGATATGCTTGGGAAAGAATAATCTTTCATTTACAGTTCACAAAGGACAGGATGATCTTATAAAGAAATAGAGAAAACTATCAGACATGACAAGTATCCTGTACCTCTGATAGAATTTTTGGGTGAGGGAACCTTAGCAGGTCATGGAGGTCAAATTCGGGGATCTGAAGTTAAAAGTATTTTACACTGACTGTGAAAGCATGGGGAATTTCTACAGATACCCATTGACAATGTAAATATTTACTCTTCTCGTGAAACTTGATTTGGATATTATTCTAAAATTTTTATAGTGTGCCCTATCCTGATACTTTGCATTTACACTTGCTCTCAAATGGAAATCAGTGTTATTAGACCATAAAAGAACAGCTAGTGGCTACAAATATTACGTAGACTAAGATGAACTACTAGTTTGACACCCTCAGTTACTTGTGGCCATTGTCTATATTTCACCTCAGATTATATCTACATTCTCACAGATTTATAAGTAATTATCAGAAAAATTGTAAAATATTTTACAAAAACTACTCTAAACCTCTTAAATCCAAAGGCCCTCTAGCTCAAGTTGTTGTCTATCCTAACCACTTCAAGAGGCTAAAGCATTCTTGTGAAGGAAGGTATCACCCTTCCACCACTCTCAAAGAATCATTTAGGCTGCCAGAATTATAATATGTGTTTTAGGACACTGGAAGGTTGTGTCCTAACAGGTCAGAAGCTGCAAGTTTCAAGGTGTGGGATGAAGAAAGAAGGATGATCTCTGCAGCAGCAATACCAAAAGAGTTTTTAGGAAGAAGAGTAAAATTGTCTGTTTCTTACTGTGAAACCCTGGACTTTCTGAACCTTGAAATAATGTTATCTATTTGTTATCTATATCTATTTGGAGCAGTAAAGGGGGATCAAAAAGTATCTCTCACCTTCAACTTCAGGTTATGCTCCACATACCAGAAAAAAATATGTTCTTTATGTAACACACATCCACTTTGTGTCTCATTTTCTTCTTCTCCTGGCAGTATCATAAATAGTGATGGATTAGCTTGCTATTGCCTTCATTCTGCTTCTTCATATTCATGTTCATGAACAGCTTCTGCTCTTCATACATTAAACTCAGGGGTCCAAAATTCAATTTTCTGCTATTGATGTGACCCCCACAGTGACATACAAGACAGCCTACATTAAGGGTCCTTGGAGCTCTTCCATGATGTGACTGAATTAGCACTGCCAGCAGAAACGGTTAAACTGTGTGCCCAAATAACTACATGCTGGTAAGTAAAACCACCACCAAACTCCAGAAAACACTATCAAAGTTCTTTTCTTTTGAGGATCCTTGGCAGATCCTCAAAAAGGAAACGTGAAGTTTCCTTTTTATGAGCTGTACAAAAATTCTCGGGGAACAGGGTCTCTGGCATGTGAAGAAAATAATCAGTCCTTGAAATGTTCCAAATGAGTAATTCTGCTGGTCTTTTTCATCCTTTTGCATGTCCCACCAGCATTACTTAGATGTTCCTCCCATTTAGGGATGCAATACTACTTTTTATTGCTAATGCTGTCCTCTTTGCCAATTAGGTATACAAGCTGACAGAAAACAGGGAAAGCATCCTTGAATTTTACGCTTTAGAGACATTTCCCCTTGTTTGAGTTCTCAAAGCTGTAAGCTGTTTTCCACCCAAAGTTCTGCAGCAAATAGTGCTGAAAAACTACAGTTCTCCCTAAAGACTTCTTCTAAGTCATTCTTGGCACCTTAAAGTAAAGCACAAGTAAGATTTTACAATGTGTTGCAATGCATCAAAAATCCATTCTCTTACAAAGATCATGAATAAATACTGAATATTTGCTAATATGACATGTTATTATTCAAAATTCTGTTGTGATGTCTTCATAGAAGTAGAGAAAGAATAAAGCAATTAAACAAATTCAAATGCTTTTTCTTGATTCCAGATTGCCTTTGAAGTCCACTGCATGAGCTAGTTCATCTGATTAAACTGCTAAACCAGGCTCCTCCTGAAGAGCAGTATGATGGAACTTGCCATTTTTATTCTATTCTAAAAGCTTAAAATTTTAATTTTTTTCCCATTTCCACGTTTTATAACTCACTTACCTAGTACCAGCTAGTTTTTCTCCATAACACTGCACCAAAATTACTTTTTGTCGCTTAAATATGAGACAGGCAGAACATAGATGTAGCTCTGACACTGGCTGCTGAACAGTAGAACTGGTCTCAGCTGGTTCCCTGTGAACTGATGTGTACTGATATGAAGTTACGCTGCTGCACTATCTTCACATCCTTAAACCTTCCCTCATTCCCTGCCACACCTTCCATTAGCAGCGAGGCAAGAGGGTCACAGCCCAGAGCTGGGACTGGTTCAGCTACGTATGTGCTTGCTGGTGACACATATGAAAAAACAACTTAGAATGAATGCTAAAAAGTGGCATACAATAGCTGCATGTTGAGGTGGTGATGAATATATTAAATTGATCTTTGAAACCCTGAAGCACAAGCCTGCCACCTAGCAAGTGCAATAGATACAGGCTGGCTGCAAATGCTGGTGATATCTGGACAAAATTAAAGTGATGTGTCCTGAACCTTCCAGTTAATAAAGAGACAAACCCACCAGTGAAGAGGCAGATCATGCATTGTGCTTCTGCACATAGACTATCTGGATTTAGAAAACAGAGGGCTTGGGGATGTGGAAAGAAGAGCTGGCTTCAAAAAGAGGGGTCCCTGAGTAAAAGTGGTCTTACAAAGTGGAAAGGGGTCCAGAAAGCAGAAGGTGAAATCCTGGCAGGAGGAAAGATCCTATAACTGGGGAAGATCCTGGAGATCAGAGAGCTGTGTGGAGATGAATGCCGTGGTGTGCCCACAGACCTTGGCCAGTAATGCCCAACACTGGAGGCTGCAGGAAATGTCACAGCAGGAACCAACATGATTTTCTGTGCGATCATCCCAGACCAGCAGGGAACTTCCTACAGAGGAGGCAAGTTGAGACCTAGGAACGTGATGTGAATGAGTGATTGTGCTGAATAATCAAGCAGGGCAAAAGTTCTAATCTCTTTTGTTCTGAAACAGACTCCAGCATTCAGATACACTGTGGGTTGTTATTTACTGTGTTGCTCCCAGACAGCTGGACAGCCAGTACCTACAGGCTGGTAACTACGAGGTCCTTAGCCAAAGTGAAGTGAGGCTCTGCTGAGGTCTGATCTCAAAGGAGAAAAGTTGAGATCAGGCTGAAGCTTTTCATTCAGCAATGTCTGTTGGTCTGTCTGCTATTCAGTTGCTGATGTTCACAAAACTTGAAAGAATGCCTTTTTTTTTTTTGCTAAGCTTCCTCTTTCTATGCCCTTGCGAAACTTGGTCAAAATTATCCAGAGATTCAAAAGTAATGAGGGAGGACAGACAGGTAGACAGGCAGGACAACTGCATAAGCCTCAGTTCCTTAGAAAATCAGGGTAACAGGAACTTAGTAATCTCCAACACTGTACGTTTTTATTCTTCTCTCTGTAATTGTGCAACACAAGAAAAGCAAACACAAAATTGCTTCATACAGACTTAACATTTATTTATGTGGAAGGTTTTGCAATTATTCTTCACTATGTCTAACTGCAGAGCTGAAACTTGTTTTTCATTTTTCTGGTATTGTAAAAATGGCAGTGATTTCCCTTTCCCATTGCTGAAGAGTGGAAAAAATATAAGGATATAATTTTAATTTGCAAAGAGAGACTTTGATAGATAGATGCAGACATTAAAAGTACAAAGAGAGGCAACGCTTAGAGGACTAAAACATTTGTTCCGTTCACTGCATATTTGGTTCCTTTATACTCATTAATTGTAAAGACCATGTTCTACAGTATCTCAGAAGACACATCACAGCGAGGGCTAAAACTGCAGTCACCTAGATATGAAGGTCTTCTTCTGACAGGGGAAAAAAGAAATCCTCCAGATATGTTCATATTATCAACAATTATACAGTATGCATTGTATATCACTGTGCCCGGTGGCTGGTGTCAAACAAAAGAAGCTGTGCCAGTGCTTAACCACCTTCACATTGAACACACATACAAGATGACACTTGTATCATACCGTACCAGTCTGTCAATGAAGAACAGTGGAAAGACCCAGCAATACTTGAAAAGTGTAAATTAAAAGGATGATCTGTATTTCTGGGTAACTACAAAGACTAATGCTTTTTCTGGAGTGTTTTCACAAAAGTTGTAGGAATCCATCAATAAAATTTGATTAAAATGTACCAGTCTTCAGTCTCCACATTTCTTCTGTACATTTCTTTTGACTCTACCTTCAAAGAAAAAAACACAATTACTTCCAAATAGGAGCTTTAGAAAAGTTGGAGCAAATAAATGAATCGATTCATATAAATATTTTTTTTCTTAATATTAATTTCACAGAATCAGAGGATAGTTGAGGTTGAAACAGCCTCTGGAGGTCTGTTCCCTCTATGCCTCCATGCAAAAAGCAGGGGCAACAAGAACAGCTTGCTCAGGTCATTGTTCAGTTGGGTTTTGAGTATCTTCAAGGATGGAGGGTCCACAACCTGTCCAAACAACCTGCTCCAGTTCTGCCAAGCTGCTTTCCAGTCAATCAGCCTCAACGCTGTGCTGGTGTGGGCTGTCATTCCTCTCCAGGTGCATCACTTTGCATTTCCCTTTGTTGACCTTCATGAAGTTCCTGTCATCTTGTTTCTCCAGCTTATCAAGCTCCCTCTGAGTGACAGCATCTGGTGTATCCATCCAGTGTATCAACCAGTCCTCCCAATTTCCAGTTGTCTGCAAAATTCCCAAGGGACAGCTCTGCACTATCATCTAGATCATTAATGAAGATATTAAACCCTTGTGTCAACCCTGGGGTGCATGATGGGTGACTGGCTTCCAAGGTGGACTTAGTGCCACTAATTACAACCCTCTAAGCCTGGCACCAGTTTTAAACCCACCTCACAGACCATATATCTAGTCCATATTTCATCAGTTTGTCAATAGGTATGCAATGGAAGACTGTCTAAAATCTTACTAAAGTCAAGATAAACAGCATCCACTGCTCTCCTGTGATCCACTGTGCCAGTCATCCCATCACAGAACACTATCAGATTTTTCAGGCATGATTTATCCTTCATGAATTCAAGCTGACTACTCCCAGTCACCTTTTTGTCCTTCATATAGTGTGGAAATAGTTTCTAGTATTATTTGTTATATTTTCTCTGGGATCAAGGTGAAGCCAACTGGTCCGTACTTCCCGTGATCCTTCTTCCCATCCTGCTTGGGGATAAAAGTGGCATTTGCTCTCTTTCAGTCTTCAGGAACCTCTCCCAGTTGCCATGACTTTTCAGAGATAGCCAAGAGTGGCCTTGCACTCATGGGTGTACTCTGTTTAGTCCAAAGGGCTTGTTTACACCCAGTTTGTTTAAAAGTTCCTCAACTATGTAAGTCTTCATTATACCTCATCGAAAATCCCCACTGAAATCAAGACAACTAAAGAAAAGGAGGAGAACTGATCTCTTTTTAAAGATACAGCATGGCCTCCCTTTGTGTTTAATATGAAAATGTAAACTTCTGGAATGACCCTTTATATTGTGTCACTCCCTCTCTCTTTTGAAGTTAACCCTACTGTGCATCAGAATAGAAGGGCTAAAGCCAAAGTTAATGTGACTCAATTTTTCATGTGAGAAAGAGAAGCTACTGCAGTCTGACGAGATGTCCTGACAGCCTACAGGTTTCCCTCTACATGCGATGAAAGCACATGGCTTATAACACTGCTGGGTAAAGCAGCATGTTACTATGCAGTTAACCCTTTGCTGAACTCTTTCGGTGGACCTGCCTCTCCTAGAGAGTCAAGAGAGCTTATCTTTTGTGATCTCAGGTTCAAGAGATGTCACCCTTCTGTTATTCTTGGAAGCACCAAAAATGATGTAACCCATAATGAGTTAAAAACAACTGCAATAACATTCAGTGTAAGAACTGTAGACTGAGAAATGTTAAAAAATAGTAAAATGGCATTGGAGCAGAAATAGCTTCCATTTATACAGCATCATTTTTCAGTTTTGTGTGTGCATTTTTAAGAACAGAGTTTCCTCAAGAAATGGTAGACTTCGCAGCAATGGTCAGCATAGGCATTACTGAATCATAGAATCATTTATGTTGGAAAAGACCTTTAAGATAATCGAGTCCAACTGTTAACCTATCACTGCTAACTCCACCACTAAACCACATCCCTAAGCCCTACAGCTACACGTCTTTTAAATACCTCCAGGGATTGTGATTCAACCGATTCCTTGAGCAGCCTGACAACCCTTTTGATGAAGAAAATTTTCCTAAAATCCAATATAAACCTCCCCTAGCACAACTCAAGGCCATTTTCTCTTGTCCTGTTGCTTATACTTGGGAAAAGAGATGACATCTCTTGTTTCTTTCAGTTTCCATTCTCTTGACTTTGCAAAATAAGTGTTGTTTGTTAAAATTATTTTCTGTCAAGTTTTCTGAAAGTTTGCAATTCTTGAAATAGTGACCGGTGGCTTATTTAACAGAGAAGGCTACTCTGCTTGTTATACCTCTACCAAGTTAAAAACTTGGTAAGAGCTTTCATTTCTGCTTGTGTTTGCCTTTCTATATAGCTTACTTCCATAGCCTGAATTTTGTCTAAAGTCCTCTGTTACTTCTTATGCCAGGTCCCTCCTCCACAGCTCAGAGCTTTCACCCCCTTTTTATAAGTATAGCTATTCTATTTCTTCTCGTCTCTACAGTCACTTTTTAAAGTCTGTTGTCACTTTCCTTTCTCTTTTGCTTCCTTAATACTTCTTCATTTATGTTCTCTTTGCCGTGTCAGTTTGTAAGAGGTAAAGTCATTAGTCTTCTGTTGTATACAGAAACACATGGAGGTTTAAATAGGTGCCCAGTTTTGAGTAGTACAAAGCTTCACTGTACGGTACAGCAGAATTATTTAATGACAGTTTGGAAGTACTGGAAGCAATAGATAGGCTACAGTAGGCTCAGTTTAGTCCTATATATGTTTTGGCATGCCGTGTGAACAGGATGTGAAGTAAGATAAAGTTGACTGTTACATGCTCATGTTAAAGTGTTCTTGGAATATTAAAAAACCTTACAGTTTCCAAGAAAAAAAAATGTGTTGATAGATTGCTGTGTCAGTTTGTTTCAGTAAGCTGCTAAATATGTTCAGTTTGGTATCTTCATGCCTTTAGGGGAGAAAGACCTCAATGTGAAGGAAAAGAGGAACTTCTCATACAAATAGTAATATATGTTCAGGTATACTGAAAATATAAGCTGTATTCTCTAACAGTAAGTCACTGGATTCTAGACTAGAAACTCTGGATTCAAAACTAGAGTATTTTGATCTGACATCTCCAAATTCTGAAAATCCTATCTTTCTCATCTGTTTTAATGTTTTTAATCACTTTCCCTGAAAATGTTTTGGATAGCCTTTCTTCAGAATAGTAATATTTGTGATCTAACTCTTCCCTAGTGTGAATCTGGCAATACAGTGGAGTCAGAATTAGAAATTTTTATACCTCACCTTTTTTCTATTACAGCCCACTGTTTCAGTTTTGTTCCAGCTTCCAGCTGAGTTAGGTTTGCTGCAAATTGTTCACAAATTAACTGGCTGATAAAATGTAGTTGCTGGTATATGATAATATTATTTGTGCAATAGTATGTGGTAGTAGAAGAAGGAAACTTTTTTATTCTCCTCATTGATGCAAATATTGATTTTTTGCAGATCAATATCCCTTTACCCCAAAACCGGTTTTAGGCAGTTGTTTTCCTTGTCACTTTCCATGCCACCATCCTACGTCTCCATATACCTTATTAATGCAATAATGCTTAGGTACTAGGCTGTTTTCGTCACTCACTTGGGCAGCAGTAAAAAGTTAAGCACTAGCTGGCACAATAACATAAATTATGATGAAAACTTTTAACAGGCTTTTACAAGAACATTGGCAAAAAATCTTTACAATAGAAATAATTTAGGAACTAACAATTATACTAAAACTAATTTTATAGTAATTTTGTTGATGTTTCTCTCCATATGGCTGTTTACTAAAGACTGTTGCCTTTAAAGATAATTTAGTATGAGATACTAATTTGAATGACAAGAAAATTTTGAAGATATGTCCAGTGATGGGCTGGACCTAGCATTGTAACTGTAGGGATACAGCCATTAGCAGGGTCTGCAGCTGTTGAAATACATCGACTCTAATGGGGAAGCTAGGAAAATGTAAAAAACAACAACAACAAAAAAAGACAAAAACAAAAAAAAAAAAAACCAAGAAAGAAGAGGGAGAGATGGAGTTACAGAGTCACAGAATCATAGAATGGTTGGGTTGGAAGAGACATTAAAGATCATCTCGTTCCAACCCCCCTGCCATGGGCAGGGACACCTCCCACTAGATCAGGTTGCTCAAAGCCCCTTCCACCCTGGCCTTGAACATCTCCAGCGGTGGGGCATCCACAACTTCTCTGGGCAACATCTTCCAGTGTCTCACCACCCTCACAGTAAAGAATTTCTTCCTAATATCTAATTTAAATTTCACCTCTTTCAGTTTAAGACTATTACCCCTCGCCCTATCACTCCACTCCCTGATAAAGAGTCCCTCCCCAACTCTCCTGTAGACCCCCTTTAGGTACTGGAAGGCTTCTATAAGGTCTTCCCAGAGCCTTCTCTTCTCCAGGCTGAACAACCAAACTCTCTCAGCCTGTCTTCATAGGAGAGGTGCTCCAGCCCTCTGATCATCTTTGTGGACCTCCTCTGGACTCACTCCAATACGTCCATGCCCCTCTTATGTTGGGGTCCCCAAAACTGGACACAGTACTCCAGGTGGGGTCTCATAAGAGTGAAGTCGAGGGGCAGAATTGCCTCTCTCAAGCTGCTGGTCCAGAATTGCCTCCCTTGAGCTGCTGGTCATGCTGCTTTTGATGCAGCCCAGGATATGGTCAGTTTTCTGGATTGGAAGTGCACATTGCCAGCTTTATTGGGGGCCCAAATTAAATGCCTCTGTGCAAATGCATGTAGCATGGGGAATAAACAAGAGAGTTAGAGAGGTGTGCATGCCTGCAGGGCTGGAACACTGGGATGGAAGGTCAGGCAGGGGAGACAAAGAGGGGCTGTTGCCCTCTATGTCAATGACCAGCTGGAGTTCATGAAGCTCTGGCTGGGGGTGGATGAGAAGTTGACCAAGAGCTTAGGGGACAAGATTAATGGGAGGGCAGGAACAGGTGACATTACAGTGGTGGTCTGCTATGAGCCACCTGACCAGGAAGACTGAGTGGATGAGGCCCTCTACAGACAGATAGGAACAGCCTCACATTCACTAGCTCTGGTCCTCATGGAGGACTTGAACAACTGATATCTTTTGGAGAGAAAACAAAGCAGGCTGTAAGCAATCCAAGAGGTTCCTGGAATGCATTGGTGATAACCTCCTTCTCCAAATCATAGAGGAGCCAACAATGAGAGGTGCTATGCTGGACCTTGTTCTCACCAACAAAGAGGAGCAAGTGGGGAATGTGAAGATCAAGGGCTGCCTTGGCTGCAGTGATCATGAAATTGCAAGGTTCAAGATCCTTAGGGCAGCGAGGAGGGCGCACAGTGAACTCATTACCCTGGACTTCAGGAAAGCAGACTTTGACCTCTTGAGAAATCAGCTTGGTAGAGTACCACAGGGTAAATCCCTGGAGGGAAGAGGGGCCCCAAAAAGCTGGTTAATATTCAAGGATCACCTCTTCCAAGCTCAAGAATACTGCATCCCAATGAAGAGCAAGTGAAGCAAATATGCCAGGAGACCTGCACGGATGAACAAGGAGATCTTGGACAAACTCAAACACAAAAAGGAAGCATACAGGGGGTGGAAGCCGGGACAGGTAGCCTGGGAGGAATGCAGAGAAATTGTCCAAGCAGCCAGGGATCAGGTTAGGAAAGCTAAATCCCAGATAGAGTTACAGCAGGTCAGGGATGTCAAGGGCAACAAGAAAAGCTTCTACTGATACGATAAAAGGAAGACTAGGGAAAATGTGGGTCCTCTCCAAAAGAAATGGAAGACCTGGTTACCTGATATATGGAGAAGACTGAGGTTCTCTGTGACTTTTTTGCCTCTGTCTTCACAAGCAAGTGCTCTAGCTACAGCGCCCATATTGTGGAGGGCAAAGGCAGGCACTGGGAGATACTGTCCATTGTAGGAGAAGGTCAGGTTTAAGACCATCTACGGAACCTGAAGGTGCATAAGTCCATGTGACCTGATGAGATGCATCCATGGGTTCCTGAAGGAACTGGAATATAAAGTTGCTAAGCCACTAGTCATCATATTTGAGAAGTCATGCCAGTCCGGTGAAGTTTCCACTGACTGGAAAAGGGGAAACACAACCCCCATTTTTAAAAAGGGAAAAAAGGAAGATCCAAGGAACTACAGGTCGGTCAGTCTCACCTCTGTGCCTGGCAAGCTCATGGAGCAGATCCTCCTGGAAACTCTGCTATTGCATGTGGAAAATAAGGAGGCGGTCAGTGACAGCCAACATGGCTTCACCAAGGGCAATTCATGCCTGACAAATTTGGTGTCCTTCTATGACGGGGTTACAGCACTGGCGGATAAGGGAAGAGAAATTGACCTTATCTACCTGGACTTGTGCAAACTCATGCACAACATTCTTGTCGCTAAATTTGAGAGACATGGATTTGACAAATGGACTACGTGGTGGATGGTCACACTCCAAGAGTCACAGTCAACAGATGGATGTCCAAGTGGCAACCAGTGACAAGTGGGGTTCCTCAGGGGTCAGTACTGGGACCAGTGCTGTTTAACGTCTTTGTCAGTGACAAGGACAGTGGCATTGACTGCACCCTCAGCAAGTTTCCCGACAACACCAAGCTGTGTGGCGCGGTTGACACGCTGGAGGGAAGGGATGCCATCCAGAGGGACCTGGACAGGCTTGAGACGTGGGCTCATGCAAAACTCATGAAATTCAACCAGGCCAAATGCAAGGTCCTGCTCCTGGGCTGGGAAATCCCAAGCACAAATACAGGCTTTTTGGAGAATCCAAGAAATGGAAATCCCCAGGAAAGAGAAAGGGAGGCGTAGGTGCCAAGAAGGAGAGAGAAAGGGCGAAGGGGGAGGAAGAGAGAGATACAGAGATGGAGAGAGAATGGAAAATGCTTCCCAGTGGCCAGCCAGGAAGACAAGTATGTGGGCTCCCCAAACGAATGTCCTCCACCAGTTCCCTCTCCAGTGGAGCAGATGGTCCCCCCTAATAGTATTTTCCCCAGGATAACTTGATATTTTTCCTCAGGAGCTACACAAATTCCCCATTGGTTGTTCCTGCTTTTGAAGCTGTCATTGCTGATGGTAGGTGCTGGATGGATGGTGCTGGTCAGGGAGGGTGCTGCATAGCTGGTTTATTGATGAGCTTTCTACCAACACTAAATTTGGGATACAATAAACTAAAATTCTCTACTTATTGTTGAAGACTACTACTGCTGTGGATTTAGAAAGACTCTTCAGATACAGAAATCCTCAATGTCATAGCAAATTACAGTCTAAACAATAAAAAAAATTAAAATAAACTGTAAAGGCTAAGATGAAAGGTCAGCAGCAATTTGGATGCATTCTCACTATTTATATGGCTTAATCTACCCAGATTGTATCAATTGCAATTAGTTTAAGGTTGTTCCTTTTTGTGGCTGCTGATGGCATGTATTATTTATCTAACGTACAGTAGTGTTGGTGTAGTGCACTGTAATTTTCATACATTTGGTCATTTAAATAAAAAATTGTTCTGTGCTGTGGCTGTAGGGACCACAAACGCATCACAGACCTGGAATGTTACTTCAAAGCACAGGAACAGATACAGCCTGTAAGGACGGTTCACATGACATGCAGTCTGTATCTTGCCATCTGGATCCATCTGCTCTTTACCAGCAGCTGTAGCATCATCAAATCTTGACCTCATGTAGCCTCTGAACAAATGTATTAAGAAAAAAAATATATGCTTTTGCTGCATCATACATTTCTCATTATGACATTTAGAATCTTTTCTATGTCTTTCAGTCTGCTTGCGTAATAGCTAAAGACTTGAGATTTCAAAGTTTCACATTGCTTTGTCATTAAATGTGTCTTTTGACAAAGTCTTTCTCCTGACTTGGACCAGTGTCTAGTGAGAGGTCAATGAACTAAAAAAGACTTTTCCTAAACCAAACACAGTTAAAATACAGAACTTTCTTGACACAGTATGCGAATTCTAGATGAAAGCAGCAGCTCCTTGTTTTTAAGAAAAGTCTGCAATAATGAAGTCATTGTGGCTTTTTAGAGGAGTTTCAGTGAGTTATGTAAAAATATTATTTCAGTGAGGTATATAAAAATGTGATTCACTCCTTTAAAAATGGGAGGCTCACTTATTAATACAAATTTAATGTGTATGAATAGAGAGGACCAGTAGGTGAGTGAAAGGTTAGCAATGTACGTGGGTGGATAGATAAAGCCAAATGAACATGCCAAATGCGATAATGAAAGAGCCAGTTCTTGTATGACAGAAAACATTATCTGGGCTTTATGGGTAAAGAAATGTAGCACATCCGCTTTAAACAAGTTCATTCATGTCACAAGCAGTCCAGCTATTGCTGTTGGCGCAATGCCGGCAAAGCCCATTTAATATCTGGGTAAATGTTTAAGCAGTTAACTTGTTTCCAGCTCTCTGCAACTGAGGCTACACTCCTACTTTTAATATATCTATATTGCCATAAACCCAGCATCTGCCCTTGAATTAGCCTTGGACGGAATGACAGATACCAAGAACAGTATCAGTGACATAAAATATAAGAATAGTATTTATGAATACGTTCAGGCACGATACAGAGCTACTGGCTAAAAATATGCATGCAGTTCCAGGGAACGCAGCTTCTGTGTCTTCTCAGAGAAACCAAGGTTTAAAAGTTTTTTTTACTATTTCCAACATTCCTTGAATTCCCACAGCAATTAGAGCCATGAGAATATTGATGTGAGTAAGTTAGTGTACAGATCTAAAAGATTAGGTCCACGTCAGACTTCTTTTATTCAGGGGTTTGGCTTCCTGCCATGTGTTCAGGCAATAAATTGGCCGTAACAGAGCTGCTTCTAGCATTCTGCTGAGTAGAAGTATCCCAGCAGAGACAATAGGAGGCAAAATAAGGTAAGCAAAAGTGGAAGATTACAGCAGGGTTTTGAATAGATTATTTTATCAGACTGCTTGTCTAGATTTTAAAAAATAGCGATTTTTTTCAGTTAACTTTAAAGTTTTCTTCTAAAATCTCTTCCTTAGTCTAGTTTATGTCTTTTTTATATATAGTCCTATATTTAGTTTAGAGTATCAATTTTGTAAAGTATGTCTGATTTGAAAGAGACAATAACCTCATTATTTATTAGCTGTAGGATGCCAAAATTTCTTTTTAATCCACTGTTAAATTGTAACAAACTTGGAGGAATTACTTCTGTTCTTTGGAAGCAGGACTGTCATCTGCAACCCAATACATTCAACAAAAACGGATCTGATCCTTTAACAGTCTTAGTGATACCTTGTTATGAATGTAGCAATGTGGTATGAAATAATATTTGGATGATACCACTGTGTGAATAAACTCCAAAATTTTAAATTCTGTTTTCATGTACTGAATTTGATTTAATTTTATGATCAGATATGTCTGTGTGTAAGTGGAAGAGAGAATGATGGCTAAGAGAAATTGAGATCACTAAGGGGGCAAGAGAAGCTGTATAACAGATTTTCTTTGCTGCCTTCGTATAAATAAATTGGTATGATATATGTAGCAGGAAAATTTTTGAAGGTCCCTGTGCTTTTAGAGTGATCTTGTTACCCTTGGCCACAAATATGCTCAAGTATATCTTATTTCAGCAGTTTAAAGATCTATAGTTCGAGCTTTCTGCTTCCCTTATACTTAGCTTAGATGTGAAACAAAACAAAATAGACTCAAGTTTCCAAAACAAACAGTGGTTGACTATGTTTGCAGCCAAGAACAGTATTCAGCTCTTTCTAGCCCTCTTCAAGTAGCATATACCTTGCAGAAGAGAGAAAAGAACTGAAGAAATGGACATGAAGGACATTAAAACAAAGAAATAGACATAGGACGAGACACACAACATGTACAACTATAGGTAAGAATGAAAATAATGGGAGTAGGTGATATCTGTGTAAGAAGATGACATGAAAGGAAAGGCTTACTGAAATGGGAGTGGTTTTATGTCACTCAGTCTTAAGGAACATGTGAGAAAATTCAGGCTGTGAAAGCTTTTGTTATTTTTTGTAAAGAACTTTCTTTGTTCTGGAGAGCTAACAGAGGTGAAGTTCTACCACAGACTTGTCCATTTTCTACTTGTTCAAACAAGCTAGAATAATTAAACTTAAGTACAGTCCTTCAGAACTTTGAAATTATCTTTCTTAATAGAAAATTTCCCAAAAATTTATCCACTTCCTAAATATGCTTCTGAAAATTTATTTGAACTGTCCTGCCCTCTTCAGGAATTCTTTGTCATCCTGGCTTGTAATCATCCTCCTTCTTGTTTTGCAGCAGTGGGTGTATATAATGCAGATGCAAGACTCTGAATTTAGATGGTTTGCAAGATACCACATTAGTTCTAAAAAAATTCCTTACATTAAGTATTTAGGACTAACTTAGCATACATCGGCATTAGTAACTGCAGTATATGAAGGGCAAATCCAGCAGAAAACAATTCCCTGGCTGCTTTACTGGGTATAAAAATCAGGAATTTGGATCTTCAGAATTTCTGATCAAGTGCAGCCAAACTGGAATTGCACTTATACTTTCAGTAGAAATGTTCTGTGAGGGATTAAATATTCGGCTTTGAGCATCCTAAATCTAATGCTTTGTTATCTTTGTAATCTTGATGCTTTGTTAAGGCTGAACACCTAGCACACTAACATCTCTCAGGATCCACAAGCTGGTATTACTGCCCACATACTCTGCAGAGCCTGATTGAGACGTTTGTAGAGGTCAGGTCCCAGTTAGGACTTTGTGGAAAACCATAAAGGGTCTTCTCTTTTGTTTAGTATGCTCAGTGACAAAGCAATTTCAGCAAGATGAAGATGTCCCATCTTTTATTTTCTACCTGTGACTACAAGTTATCTTTACTAGGAAGAATAAGTTAATTCTTTCTAATAAATGTTTCACTTTTCAGTGGCCTAACTGGATGTTTAGTTATAACTAAAGAGCCAAAGAGAGTGAAAAAGAGCCTTAGTTAGTCTTCGTAGTCTAGTAACAAGAGAATTGCCAGGGACAGAAGTCTTCCATTTCTACCATTTCACATAAATATTTAATGTGAAAATCTGCATCAGTGAACTGAACCAAAGCACATGATGGAACTCCCCTCCCCATGTGAATTCACAAATCATTACATTAGTGTCAAAGCCATGATCTCTCTGGCCTAACTGATATTTACTTATTCAGTGCAAAGCTGCATGGGGCTAAAATTATAACCATGTTTGCTTGGTTCATTCACCAGGGTACCAGACAAAATTGAAGCTCATTATTTTCTTTGGAAACAAACGACAAAAAAAAATAGGATTTTTCAATCCAGCTAGTGAGGTCTAGCTAGCTTCCTATGATTGACAAGCATAATTAAATTAAATTGAAGTCACGTAAACTGCTTATATTTTATCTAGGATGAAGTCTTTTAAAATATATTCTTTCAACACAATTGTATCCATAATAACCTGGATCTTAGTGGAAGTGTTGATAGATAATTGATTTACCATCACTGGAAACACACCATTTTTCCCTTGCAAGACACAGACTTGAGTCATGAAAGCAGTTAAACATTTATTGAGTTTATTCTGCTTCCTTTAGCTGTTGTTTGTACTCTTTCAAAATTGTTTCTCAACCGAAACATGAAGTAGTGTGACAAATTCTAACTCCTTCTATAGGACTGGAAAAAGAGAGGCAACCCAGGTTATCAGGATTTCTGAAGTGCTTCTGCAATGCTGCTCCGCTCAGGCCGCAAAAAGCCCTATGAAGTGTCTCTCCATGAAAGGCAGTCTGTTAAGACGCAATCTCTGCTGAGAACTGTGAAAACAACTTCTGGAAACTCAGGTAACTCTTTCCTGAGTCACAGGTATGTTTGTAATCTTGGAAAGATGATTCCAATCCAATGCAGAATCCAACCAAATTAAGTATCTGGAACAGCTTATTATAATAATTTCAAAAACAAAAATACCTGGAGGAACAAAAAAAAAATGAAAGCTTCCTAGACAGAAGAACAGAAATACTCCTCAGAATTGCAACATTAGATTCTTCATACCACCAAACTGAGACCCGTAGCTCCCTGGAAAAGAGTGAACGATATCGCAGGGCCACCAATCATTTTATTTTAGACACAGTAGTAGTTCTTATCATTCTAGTTAAAAGTATAATTCTTACACTATAACGACTATAATATAACAATTTTAAAAGGTTTGCTGTATTGATAACTGTCTTTGCTATCCTGTTGCTTCTTCAAACAGCTCATTCTTTTTTCGGGAAGCCTGATAGCCTTAGTTGCCAGGCCTTTGAAGAGAAGGTCTTTGCCCATGCATAGACCAGCTATGCCTGTGCCGAAGATCCAACACAGGCTGTGTCAGACTTGCCGCTTCTGGAGGATGTGACTTGGGCTGTTGGGGTGTGCATCTTCTGTCTCTTCTGTTGAGTGTACGTGCAGAGTTTCTGTGCAGCCTAAACAGGGTGAAAAGAAAGCTTCTCGGGCACGATTATTTTTTTCAAAATGTTTGCTTAAATACAGATGTTTCAGAGGAGGTACATCAATATAAAATGGGTTACAAAGTTTTTAGTGCCAGAACGTTATGTCACTGCTGGTGCATGTTGAGTAACCTGTTGTTTTACTTGCCTAACTGTTCTGGCAAAGAAAGGAGTGTTTATCTTACAGCATACCCTGGAGGTCTGTGTGGTCTCGGAAATGTCTTAACTGCATTTGAAAGTCGCAAACCTCTTCCAGTGAAAAAATGTTCAGACTAACATAATCAAAAATAATAAAATAATAATCAAAGCCTTATAGTGTTATTCTGTAGGTGTTTGACATCCAAGTTGTTGGACGTACATCCTTCTGACATTCAGAACAGCACAGTTGTGCTCAGTAGTGATGGGGAATATTTTCCCTCCTGACAGCTTTTGGCTACGAAGACCTGATTTTTTCCAGTAAGTGATGTCAGGTCCCCAAAATAAATGCTGCTATTTTAGGTAGCCATATTCACGCAAACCTAAAACTCTTGTCTGTACACAAATCCAGTTTTCAAAGTGCAAAATTGGGAAACAGGCAAGTACTTATCTATAAAATAAACTAGTCTGGAGACAGTATGCTGCAGAGATACTTTCCCTCCATCACCTCTTCTTCAGAATGAAAACTTATAACTTAATTCTGTGTTTTTCACATCTGCCTCCATGTGCAGGCTCCTGTGCACAACCTTACTTTGGCTTAGGTTCCCCACAGGGCTCTCTGCCCCACTGTAAGACTGCTCATTCACCAGCCAACTGCTAATCCAGGCCCCCTCTCTCATGTTCAAATTAATCCTGTCCCCATTAGTCTCTTTCAACACAGGTATCTGCAGGTTGCCCACAATCCCCCTTCTTACACTATCCCTCAGGCTCTTGGGTTGGACACCATTTTTTCAAGCTCAAGTTTTTGCATGTTAACTGTCCAAATGGTTCGGCGTACATCTTTTCTACTGAGATTACCTTCCAATCAAAGAAATCTTTACTTTCCCTCTTTGCACCACCACCAAGCCCCGAAACCAGCTGCTTAAGCCCACTGTATAATTTCTATTATATGTTGGCTGTACTGTTCATAGTTCAAAAATACATAGATTATAAAGTGAAGACTGCTATAAAAATACAGTTGATCTTTTTATTATGGAATTTTACCATTTTTCTGTTGCTAGTAAAATTAATTACAACTCATTTTTTGATTAGTGTTTAGTCTACGACAAACACTGAAATGCTATATACTGACTGAAGATTCAAAAACGGTGCATTTTGACATAGATGAAGATGGTCATCATGAAATATGCACCAAGGATTCACAATCCCATGAAGGTAGTATGCTCTTTATACCAAAACTCACCAACAATATGTTTAGTACTGCAGGACATTTTTGAATGTACTGTTCTATATACTGTCTTCAGTTTTGGGCCCCTCACGACAAGACACTGAGGTGCTGGAGCGTGTCCAGAGAAGAGCAAAGAAGCTGTTGAGGGGTTTAGAGAACAAATCTTATGAGGGAACTGGGTTGTTTAACCTGAAGAAAAGGAGGCTGAGGGGAGACCTTATCACTCTCTACAGCTACCTGAAAGGAGGTTGTAGAGAGGTTGGTCTCTTCTCCCAAGTAAGAGGTGATAGGACAAGAGGAAATGGCCTCAAGTTGCAGCAGGGAAGGTTTAGATTGGGTATTAGGAAAAATTTCTACACCAAAAGGTGAAGCACTGGAAGAAGATGCCCAGGGAATTGGCTGAGTCACCATCCCTGGAGGCATTTAAAAGAAGTGTAGATGTGGCACTTAGGGACATGGTTTTGAGGTAACTTTGCAGTGGTATTTTGATGGTTGGACTAGATGATCTTAAAGGTGTTTTCCAACCTAAGTGATTCTATGATCCTCTGATTGTACGTTTTCTGTAGAGGTAACATTATATTACATCTTTATGAATATTGCTAGTGATATAAGAAAACTTTTATTCCAGTTTACAGTAGGTACATAATATATTTAAATTATAAGAAGATTATTTTATTTACTCCCATTTCTGTTAATGGGAAGTTTAGATACTTGGCTATTAAGAGAGTGAAAACAAAGGTAATCCTCAGAGACAGGGCAAAATGGAGAAAAATAGAGAAGATTTTGGAATTTGCGAGATTATTTTATTTTTCATGGAACTCTTCTTTTCTCTAGTTGACACCAAAAGCGGTAGCACAATTAACATCACAGAAATAATTGTCAGAGGTTATTCTGTGGTTATAGAAGAGGCAAATCACAACAAATGCAATTATCTAGAATAATAGATTTTCCAGAGATGTGAAAGTAGGGAGAAAAAACAATAAAACATATTTCTAGCCAAAATACAGGAAAAAGTTGTGATTTGTCAGGTAGATATCAACTTACTGAAACTTTATTTCTTACAAAACCCCAGCTTTCGCAGGAATGCGAAGTCCATTTTATATGCTTCAAATAAAGACATAAAAAGGCTTGTTTGATATATTTATAAACTGAATTAATGTTATTTTTATTCTATTAAATTGTGAATAATGACAACTGCACTGATAAGGTATTTAAGTGTTCTTTATATCTTTTGAAGTGTTCTTTTTATCTTTTACTTGGTAACTTCATAGAATTTTGAAGTAACTCGAACAATTAGTATTGCTAACTTGTGAACAGATCCAAAACCTGTATAGGTATACAATAGAAGGAGTTTGTGAATAGATTTGTAGTGTGACAATCCTGATGTAGAAGGTACTGATGTTCCTGGAAGAAAAAAAAAAAAATGCTGTGCTGTGTCACATTCTTGTATATGTAACCACAAGTACCACAAACATATATTAATTATATAGTTAAGTCAACATTAAGTCATATTAGGAACCAGCTGTAACCTGGATGTTTGTGACTTTGACATGAAGTGGGTGATGCCTTCCCCACACAGCCGTCTGTATGATTCAGGCTGGTGTCAGAAAAGCCTGAAACCCCATGCTATTGCTGCCTGTTACTTTCCAATATTGCACATTTCACATCTGCTGCCAAAAAATTTCAGGCTTCTCTTTAGGCCTCACATCTCATTACTGATCTCTGTTTTCTCAGGTGCGTTCTCTTTTGCAAAAGATAGTTAATCAATCATTACATTTATTAGACTCAACGTTCAGACTTCAGGGCACCTGCTTACAAGTCTAACTGTTAAGTCTTATGGGGTTATAAGAACTCATACACCTGCAGGAAATGAAACCTGATGCCTATTGCTATTACACACTCTCTCTCAGATTATGTTTTAAAACAACTCTTTGTTTGTGACGTTTTTTAATTTGAAGAAAGTACGTATCTATTTCCACATATTTGTTAAATCTCTTCTATTTTTCTGTTTTAGATATTGCGTGGTTAAGTGTGTTCACAAGGAATGAACCAGCAGTTACTGGTAAGACTCCTGTGGGAATAAAAGGTATCATTCTCTTTGTTAGGGTCCGGTTTTGAAGAGATATTTGAGGGTAGGAAAAGAAGTAAGTAGACTTGACGTTAGAAGTAACATATTATACCGGATATTCATTTAGGTCAGATTGCTGGACAATTCTAAAAATTAAACAGTCTTTCTGTGTTCCATAAGAAGAAACCTTCAAAGTCACAAAAATTGCCTTAGCAAGTTATGAGTAATGGCTTGGGCTGAAGATAAATGTATATGAGGAAATAGAACGTCTACATGCTAGAAGATCTGGTTGTTTGTTTTTTTTTAAAGAAAAGTGTGTGTGCTCTATTGCTCAATATGGGTCAAGAAAAGAAATGGATATGAAGAAAGACGAGACACATTTTTGGAACGTTCGTATTGTAAGCATAAGAATGATTGGGAAAATCAAAGATATATTAGTTCAAGCTATTCCAGCAGAAGATAAATGTGTTCCAATTTCAACAATAAAGGGCTGCTGTAACAGATGACAGCAAATATCCATCTGGTCCAGGACTGCATCTTGAACAATGGCCAAATGAGGATTTCTAGGTAACAGTATAAAATATTGATGTTCTCCCAAAGCTCAACAACTTTGCATTTCAGGGACACACACAAGTGGTTTCTTGTATTTAGTTGAGTTCAAAGCATTTCTTTTGAATGAATTTGTAGAATTGCCCCCTAGAATCTCGTAAGGCTTTAGTAACCCGAGAGGCTAGGTAATTCATCCAAAGGCCATCAGAGAGTGGAATTATTATGTATGAAATTGTGGAAAGGTTCCTTACTTTCCTTGCCATTCACTGTCTGCCTGATAGACCACTTGTCATGTTTTTCAGAGGTGGTAGGGAAAGTTAGGCTCCTTCGGATTTACTCAGACTAAAAAATGTACAAGCAAGTCACAATAAACTCTGTAAACAAAGACAAGGACAATTAGGGTGTAACTTATATTGACATATGTCCCATACCAACTGGCTGAACTCCTGCCTCCCTTTGGATGCCCATAATTCAGAATGCTGTTGACTTGGATATGAAATCTCTCTTGCCCGCTGATGTGCCTCTTACCTGCTGCAGTTGGGCAGTCGCACCTGAGGCGATCTAAACTAATGTCACAAAAAATAATAAAAACGGCAGAATTTTAGACATTCTACTACATTTAGCTGAATACATATGTAAACTGAGTAAAATGCACTAAGCTGGAGTGTGTCTCAATTTTTAAGAAGGATTTTTATGTTATTTTCATGCTGTAGCTGGCTCACGAAAAATTCCTTCAGAAAACTTCCACAAAAGCATTACAGGTAGGGCAACTAAAATCAGGGCCAGGATTGGAGTAGCTAAAATCAGTCAGGTGGGATGAGTATGTTCTGCTGATCCTAAAAAATACCTTTGATAACAAGAAAAAAAAAATCTCCTTAACTGCAACTGTTAATGCATAATTACCTAACCTCTGTAAAATTTGGATTCAGTTGCTGCAGTGATGCACACATGGATCAACTGCTACTTTCTTTCATATTTTTTGTCTTAAGCAGTACACCTGAGATACTTTTAAAAGCACAAGTGGTATTATTTGAAGTAAATCTGCCAGGCAGACAGCTAGTTATAGCGTCATTGGATACTTATTAACGTCACTGGCTTTGCTAGGTAATGCTCTTGTATGCCATATGAATTGACAAAGGGAATCTTAATTTGTTTACTTTCTGCTTATCTGAATCTGAGGCCCTGAAGTACCAAAAGGTAATGAATGTTGTTGGTTTATCAGTTTGAGGAGTAACCTGTCCTACCGATATTCTGTTATTTCCTGCAGCTGTAAAAAAAACCAGTATTATATCAGAAGGGAGTAAATCCAATGCACCCACATTTATGATAGTGGGAAGTTTTTGACATAGAAAGCACGCAAAAAATAAAAGGGAAAAAATCCTACATTTTCCATAGTTACTTATACATAGGCAGGGATATTACATAAACATGTGTATTACATGTATGCATTCAGTAATAATAGAAATGCCTTATATATTTGTGTATAACTGATACTCCATATATTAACTATATAGAAAAATGAAATATATATAAATGGCAAATTTAGAGTATCATAAAGTTATAATTTTAAATACTTTATAGAAGAGAACCATAGCAAGAGTGATTGTATTTGTTTCTATTCCTACCCCCATCAATGTAAAGTGAACTCGAATGTTGTCGCTTTACAAAATATTTTTAGCTATGCTTAATTTTACAGTGATACACATTTTATAACAATATTCTCCTCTGTGCAAAACAGATTCTAAAAATTTGGTGATCCTCACACAGAGATCAAAGCTTAATGAATTTGTCCTGTTGTGCAAGGGTAAGAAGCAACTGTCTCTGAAGGTAAGAAAAACTTTATTTCCTTTGCAACTTGTGGGTGCTCTTCCTTACTAGAGGACTATTTCTCCCACAGATCTTTTCAAACTCATTTTCCTTTACTTACCACATTCCACAACTTTTGAATACCTCCCTCTGTTCTGTCTGGGGAAATATTTAAAGTAGGCTATTGTAAAAATCATTGGGTTATGTAGTTGACTACTGGCACTAGAAGACAGCAGAGGATGTTGGGTTTCAGCCTCTGTGGAGGGAGAGGGGGATTCTTAACCAGAAAACATGCAGAAAATAAAAGGGGAGGAAGAAGCAGGAATGCTGCCTTGGAAAGAGATGAGTTTAAGATGGGAATTATTTTCTCCTATTCAACTCGAATTACAAAATAAAGAATATGATGAAAAGAAAATACAGCTGTATTATCCTGTTTAAAACATTTACCATCTGTTGTCGGAGCATTCTCATTTCCTGCAGCCTTGTGAAGGTTTGTTTATGGTAGGAAGAGCAGGCAAGGGCAGTTTTCCCTATTGGAGGGTTATAATCTTTACTAAAATCTGTCTGGGGAAGAATGTTATACTGGAATTTATGCTCTAAAAGAGCATAAAAAAGAGCAAAAGTCTAAGAAGCTCTGTTTCCACAGATTATGTTGAGATAAAGAATGACCCTTCATCTAACACTGGCTATGCATGACGGTGTAAATCACCAAATGCTTCCTCAAACTATGTTTTTGATGTTTTTTTTCTTTGATTTTCATTCACAGATGACTTTCCATAAAACCTATTTCCTGAAATTATTTGCAGAAATATATGTTGCAATATACATTTATTATATTTATAACCTGTTATCCGATTGGGATTTTCTTCCGTCCTTGAAAAAAACAACTATTTAAAAGGATTTTTCAGAGATTACCTTTCCATAATCCAATTGTTTGTAAGGTGCTCCATCAAATCAGGGAAAGAAGTGAGTGTTGAGCCCTAATGAATTTTACTTCCCAATCACCTATTTTAAAGTACCAAGTTATACCAGATTATGCTTCTTGACATGATTAAAAGCACTTCTTATCTGAAAGTGAGGGAAGACATCCCAAATATGTAAAAAACTTGGAAAGATCACTTGCCTTTCTTTTTCCAGCAGAATATGAATAATTTTCTTAATCTCAACAGGAATTTTCATACGGAAGATGCCAAGGTTTCTTATCTGTGATAAAGTTTTGGTGTTCTGTTATAACATGGTTCAGTCTTGGTTGCATTACAAAATAGAATCAGGGCCTTAAAGAGGCTGTCTTTGGTGTTTGTTTTCAACCCAATTAATTTTGCATTGCAAATGGTAAAAGAGGAATATATTCTTGGAAGTGTTTCAAATACTTATCAATACTTATCAACTTACTCATTTTGAATAATTTGAATGTAATTATTAATGGACTTTATGAAAAGGAGGCTTTTCTTCAGTATTAATGCTACATTTGGGGGATTAAAAGAGCAAATATGAAGACAAAATTACCAATCTGAGTGGTTGTAAACACAGGTCTTAAAAACATCCTGTTCAGAGCCAGATTATCCTTCAGTGGAAAGATGCAACACGAAAACATGCAAGCATGAAGGTCCTGACTTCAAACAGGTACATAATCATGATCAAACAAATAAAAAATGTGTGTGAGAGAGGATGTATGCAAACACAGGTGTAAAAGAAGTGCAGCTAAATGCAATCCTGCTGTTATTCATTAAGTGACTGTTTACTTTCCTATGTCAGCTGACTTTTAGTATTTTCCTCAGAAAAAGGAAAATAAGAACTTTTCAATACCTTTGACTTGACTTGTATGCATAAGTACATCCTTCAATCTACAGGCAAAATATCTGACTTTCAATTAAAACATGGAAGGCGGAGATGTTGTCCTTCTTATTATGCTTATATAAATTGCAAAATAGTTTTCACCTGGTAGACATTGTTATACAAGCTCTAAAAAACCTGGATGAGTGTATTAGCAGATCTAGAAGGGTTAGATTACAAGGGTAATGGTGTTTTTAAGAAATAGTGAATCCATCAGTCAAAAACTTCTGGGAATTAATAAAACTCTAGAAGACACATTATTTAATATCAATTAGAAATTAAAAGAAAGCAGTCCCTAAAGTACTTTCAGACTGAATTCTCTATCAGCAGATGACTATAAATCAGGAGTTATGCATTGTATACAGAAATGCAGGTAGCCAGCTCGTTTCTTAACACATTTTTGTCACCAAAGCTTGATTTTGTTGGCTATTATCTACATATATAAATGGTAAAACATTGTGAACACAGGAAGAAAACTACTTTAGTTGTTCTCTAAGATGTCTTAGACATTCTAAGCTAGAGAAAATGAAAAACTAAGTAAATGTAGCTAAGAATAATTTTTGTTAGTGTGTAGTCCAGTGGATTTACTATCCCAGAGGACTGAAAAAACAATCTTTCCAACTTCAGGGAGCAAAATTAAAAGGATCTGAAAGATACCTTTCAGAATTTCATAAAAGTGAATCTGACTGAACACTGAAAACCTAAAATTCCAAGCCTAATATTTCTAACATTGTTAACATTTTTCCTAAATCAGAAAGGAATTCTGGTAATTTGAAATTAGAAAAACATTCTGGTTTGAAGTCATTTTGAAGTGGTCTTTCAAAGGTATGAGTACTATTTGTATTTTATTAATAATTAATGAACAAAATCTCCTGCATGCTGGGCCTCGAAAATCCAAGTGGGTCCTTCATTTTAAGTTCTGGCTGAGGTAATTACTTGCCACAAAATATTCCCTGGCTCTACACAGGAGAAAGCAATGAAGCTTAGGAAATTTATAAGGCCACTTCTAGTCCCCTCCTTGTATGATATAAACTGTCACAGTCATATTGCCTTCTTCTAAAATCTATTTCATGCACTTTTTAATAGAAAAAGATATGCCTTTTTCTGTGGAGCTGTTCACAAAGAAAGAATTAATGTCTTGATGGCTGCAAGTTTTGGGAGACAGCTGGAAAGAAGAGGTGTAACAGTTGTCTAGAGAGACCTATTCATCATTCTGTGTTTCTAAACAGATAATTAAAAGGAAACATTCTTTCTGATTCATTACCTAACAAGACAGATAGTGATCTACTAATCATGGTTTCTTGCTGATGCCTTCAAGTAGGAAGAAAAAAAAAAAAAGGTTATGCATTTTTGTTTGGAAAAAAGAGCAGCCTGCACTTGAACCACATCCAGGCAGGCCAAGAGGCAAAATCGTAGTCAAGTCTGAATCATGAAATTCTTAATAAAGCTTCTAGAATGAGTGCACTGATCAGGAAATGATTTCTGGTGAGATGAATTAAGCCTCCACTGTCCTTAGGATGAAGAAGTGTGTGAGTAGTTGACTGAGATGGAGAAATACTTCTTACGGCCAATGACAAAGCTATGTGATGCTGTGATGTGATGTTTAGTCTGCTAGCTTTTAACAGCAAGTTTTAAGACAGGCATTTTCCTTCTATTGTTGGAAGACTGCCAGTAGAATTACCAGAAACATGAGAATCTGTGGAGCCTGCTGTTATATCAGCAGGAAATGTTAGGTATAGTAAGTTTCCATTTCGCTAGCCCAGGCTTATGGAGGCAAGATTCACAATCAATATTTATTAAGACATCTTGTATTAACTAGGCTGTTATTATCACAATAAAATAGTAACAGCTTGTAACAAATAATAGTTTACATCAATATCTTATTTTGATAGGGGTTTAAGTTAGGAAGGTAACAAACACAGATCGCAACCAATATTTATGGCAACACTGTGCTGGCAAGAGCAGAAAACTGCATCATACACACAGTCATGCTCCAGGTGGCCCAGCTGGCCAGCCCCGGCGGCTCACTCAGGAGCAGGCTTACATTTACGTGTAACTGTAATTACCTAACTCTATAATAGAGCATTCTTATCATAATTAATATCGTACAAGCAAATGCAGTTAATCACACAAAAGGATGAATTAAGACATACAGAGTAGTATTTCTCTTTAGATCTACCACAGAAAATTTTTCCCAACTATGTCCCCACACATGTTGACAATGATGGGATGTTTCCCATCTCTTTATATATATAATTCTCCCACTAGCCAATATGGTTTCTTTTAGCACAAGTAAGATTACATTTACAAACTTTGTCACTCGGACAGTAAGGTGGTAATCCTAGTTATTTCCGAAAAAAACAGCACTTCTTATGATGTTGAAATGAGTTTTATTTAACATTCACTGTTGACATTAATGGCTAGGTTTGACCAGGAGTTCTCAACTAGACTGTTACTGTTTCAAGCCTTGCTTATCTTCTTGCAGGCTGTCTTATAAATTGGCAGTTTCCTTAGAAGTCTTGACCAAAATTATGCAGTCATGTAGTATCAAAACTGGTCCTGTACCCTTGAGACACAGGCAGGTAAACAGAGAGTACAGGGGGAACAAATAGTAGAGGGGGGAATTATCAAAGAGAGTCGTTCACATTCTCTGTTGCAACATGTATGTATAGGTTTTAATGTTCTTATTTTACCATTTTCATTAATTATGTATAAATTCTTACTATTTCTTTTTCACTCTTCCAGAAGTGCAGGTTTTAGTGATCGTATGTTGCTTATCAGAGAAGTACACATCTTCTGCCATACCGATCTGTAGCATCTCCCTTCAGTGTAATTTCTGTTCTGGCTCAACCATAATATTTTACTATTCATCATACATAATCACCCTCAGTCCTTTGCCTATGTATACTTAGCCCTCTCAACTCTTATTAAGTACTAGTAGCACTCAGTTTTCCCTCAGTTTCAAACCTTCCTTTCTCTTTTCTTTCTCCGTTGATACCCCTCCTAAATTCCTTCTTGACTTAACAGATTTGCTTGAAAGATTACTGAAGTCAACACTTCTATCACTAGATTTGGCTGCTCTTCTTCAAGTTGTTGTCCCTTGGTGGATAATGCAATGTTATTAGGTTATTATAACTCAATAACATATTCCCAAAACTTTGCCTGAAATTCCCCAGCCTGGGTGGACTGAGATCTGAGGGGCTGCAACTCTGCAAGATCCATTAAGAGCTGTAAAAATTTTTATTCTAGGGTCCTCTCTACTTTGCTGAGTAGTTAGATAAAGCTAAGCAGGACAAAGACAGTTTAAGTCAGAGGTTAGCTATACAGTCACGTGAGGTCTTACTGAAGGACTTACTCTTTACTGCAGTTAAATAGACCAAAATAAAGAAAATGAAACTCCAAACAGGAAAAATCTGGCAAGTGAGGTCCACAGAATTACCTTGGTTCAGAACTTTGGACTGTACCAGTTATGACAATGCCATGTTTATTGTGTTTGTCTGCTGGCTGGGGTCAACCCACTGCAGACCTTCTTCACACCCAGTGTGCAAAGCCACTCACTCAATCCCACTCCCCACCAGTGGAACAGGGGAGAGAATAGCAAGAGCAAAAACTGAGAAAACTTGTGAGTCAAGATAAACCCATGTAATGCAAAAGTGCTTATTCACCTATTCCCATAAACAGACCAGTGCCCAGCCAGTCTCCGAGCAACACCCAGCATGGAAGCAAAAAAATCCCACCCTCTTCTTCCAGTCACCAGTCTTTATGGCTGACCATGACATTATATGGCATGGAGTGTCCCTTTGGTCAGTCCAGGACAGCTGTCCCAGCTGTGTCGCCTCCTGGCCTCTTGCCCACCCCTAGCCTACTTGGTGGAGTAGAGTGAGAAAAAGAGAATATCTTGATGCTGTGTGTGCACTGCTCAGCAACAGCCAAAACAAATCCCAAGTGCCATATAACTTATTTATAATACTTTCCAAGGCCTGTAGCTTCTTTGATGCAATTGTAGTCACAGGTCATTTTCACAAGTTTGCTTATCACCATTGTACGACTCATGAAGTTTTTGATCATGTACTCATTTCCTTGTTTAATCTGAGGCAAAATGTAGATTGTAGTGTGCCCTATACTCCTTGTGTAACACGCGATGGCAATGTAAGATATTTTCTTCTGTTTCAGCTAGCCTTCGTATCCATTCCTTCTTTTCTTTTAGTTACTTCCTGGTATAGAGTGCAGCAGTTGAACTTAGCCTGGGGCTCATTGTGCCTTAGTCAATCTGACTTTAAATAATTTTGAGTCTATTTATTTTAAAACTTGGATAGTACTCTCTCACATCTTTCTCTGTAGCTCCTGTCACTGATGGAGCTACACTGTCTTATCAATAGATATCCACAGGGATCCTATCTATCACTGTCTTGTTCCATAAGACAATATTTTTCTCTTTAACCTGTGGAGACAACATTTGTAACGTTTTCCTAACATGAGCCTACATACACTATCACAAGTGCGTTGTGAACCCCCTATGGGACATGAGTAAAGGTGTATTTTTTTGTCACTAAATGTGAAGCCTAACCTGCAAATTGGTTCTTCATTTACTGCAATGGCAAAAAAAATAGTCAGATCTATAACTGAAAACCAGTTGTTTTTTTGCTTGGAACTTGCAAATGCTCTCTCAGGCATGCCTACTGCCATTGGAGCTGTCCTCAGGATGAACTTCATCTGTCAGTAGTCCAAACCATATTCTCCATGTTTGCTCATCAGCCTTCTTAACAGGCCATAATAGAAATTTATCTGTGCCATGATTTCTTCCAAAACACCTTGTTCTAAGAGATCCTTCACTGACCTGCTGCAACTCCCAGCCCTAGCAGTGTTTGGATATGCCTCTACTCCCCACTCCTCTTTCTTCTCCGCATCACACAATAGCATCCCCAAGAGCAATTGCACCTTCCTATGGTGGATCTCCATCTAATTTTCCATCATTTCATGCAGATACAGCAGGTATTTTTAATTTTTGTATCTCCATCTGCTTTTGCAAGCACCTAATTTTGGCCTCACATTTACCAGATCCCATTGGAGTCTCTCTTGCTCTAGGGTGAATTTCTGCATTGTACACGTTAATCCTTCTCCTTGCTTCTGCAGGTTTAGTTTTTTTTTTTGTTTTGTTTTGTTTTTATTTTCTGAAGTCACTGGATTCTCTTATTCCATTTGTATTTCCATATTACACTTCTGAGTCCCTAGAAGGTATTTCTTTCCTAAAAAAAAATTGCCTTCAACTTTCTTAATAGTATTTCTTAAAAGAGAATTTTTTGATTGAAGCTGCAGATAGTCTGCTCTTACACTGGCCTGTCAGGACAGAAAGCTCTTCCCATTATAACTTTGCTAATACAGGAGGTGTATCCTCAAGTTTCTTTCATGTACTCTGCAATAACTGCAGGACATTTTCTTTCCATCCCCTGTTGTCATATGGGCTAAAAGGACACATTCCTCCTTCCATGGAAATGTGGTTATTGCCACTGTTGTAATCTCCAGCATAGCTAGGATTCTTTAATATCCTCCTGCTTTTCCCGAAGCCTTCAGTTTAAATTTAGAGATGCCCTTAAGCATTGTGCACTATGACAGTACACCAGACTGGTCAGATTTATAGAACTGCCTTGTGGATAGGATGAGAGGGTTCAAAAAGATCACGTGAAGGGCAAGATGAAATAATTTGATTATTATGCATTCATTTACCATCTCAGTCTTCCACAAAAGATACTATAAATTCCCTGCTCCCTGACAAGCGGGTGAGTTGGGGAAAAGAGAAATCTGAACCTTTTACTAATTAAGCTCTTACTATTAGCAGCAGATAACTATTCACACAGCCTTGTCAGTGACTCCCTCACTCAGTACACAGGCTCAGGAGCAGGGGCTGGTGCCTGCCCTGCAGGGGTTTCCAGGCAGCTGTGCTCAGCCCTTTCAGCAGGTGTGCTGACACATACTGCCCTGTAGCCTTTGCCCGCCTACGGCAGCCACTGCCGCCTTGGATGTGCTGTGGGTTACATGACCTGTCGTGGGTGCCAGCGCCTGCTGGAGGCCTTGGGCAGGTTCAGCACCTCCTTGGTACCCCGAGCATCAGCCTTTGCAGATTTAACAGGACTACTAGTGTTCAGGGCTTATGGTTTCAGAGACTGTCTCCCAGCACATACTCTTCCACTCTCTGGCGTGGTGCCTTCTGGTCACTATTTCTCCATCCTCCCCCTGAGGTGCCTGGAGAGCCCAAACACACCCACATACACAGAAGGACTGTTTTGACAATAGCCATTCCTCCAAAAATGGGTCTTAAAAAAAGCGTACTGAAAATTGGAGATGTATGAAAAATCATAGCTAATAGAATAGTTATGGTACTGTAACATTCTAATTTTATTCCAAAAGAGGGAAGAAAAACTGTAGATTGACATTTTGGTGCTAGTGGCAGTTGACAGGGTAGGTCTGTGGTAAGAAATAACCAGATGAAAATCCTAAATTGTCCCAATAACAGGTGTACTGCAGAGAAAAACTGTGCTGGTCTTTTTTTGAAGCAAAGGAAAGCAGCTATGGGTCTGGACATACTCAGTCCTTTGAGGGAGACAGGTATTATTTTATTCATAGTTATCACAGAATCTGCCCCAAAATGATTAGGTGTTGCCAAGTTTTATCATAAAAACTGGTAAATACTTGTCACTGGAGAAAAGCATTCAAAATATAACAAGCCAGCAACATACATGAATTTTTGTCACATAAAACACTATAAAAAGGCTTTAAAAACATAACTTACTGTCTTTACTTTGTGTATTTTCATAGCTGAGTGAAGATAATAACTTTTTCATCATGCATTACCAAGGAGATTCAGTGCAGTTCCAGTGCTATGAAGACAGAAGTTACTACCTGTGTGTGAATGACGACTCACTTGATATTCGCAAGCGGGAAAATGAAGAACCCAACGAGGACAAAAATTTTTACTTTAGGGTGTCATATTTACAGGAAAAGTAACTTGCCTCCCTTCCAGTGGTCTAAGTGTCTATACAGTTAAGAGAAGGGAAGGAACATTGAGATCAACATATTTCCATTTTGGCTTAATTTTTACTTTTTTGTAATTTTTTAAGTCACCATTTTGCATGAATAACATCCTTTATTTCCATACTTTCAATAGGACAAGAGAAAGGCTAAGTTTGAAAAACATACTAACAGATCAGTCTCTTTATGTCTTACCTGCACAATTATGGTTTTAAGGAACTGAATTCTTCTGGAAGGGGAAAAATACACAGGGGATATTTGAATACAGGGAGAAAAGAAGGAAGCACACGTGGACATGAAATACAAAGCACTAACTAGTTCTCCATGTGGTAAACATTTTACTTTTTAAAAAATGTCTCTTACGAGAAGAAAACATTTAGAAGTTATTAAATGCACATGTGCATGTCCTGACTGACTGACTGAATTTGGGAAAGGAGTAGAAAAGGTGTCTCAGGTCTAAGTGAGAACAAAGGAAGAGGCTGAAGGTTAAACAGAAGAGCTCTCTGCCTCTGCAGCTCCAACTCAGCCCATGTACTCCAGTATGCAATTTCACCATCTATCCAGCACAGCAGCTCTCTAACAAAATGTACACAGAGCATCAGATTCATACCACCTGGCAGAGGAAGGGAGGCACATTGAACTGACGGGGCGTAACAGATGCCTGTGAACAACAGCAGAAAATTACTGTGACATACTGGCTTCCATCTCTGAATCACAGAAGGAAATGCAATCACCTGTTGACCTGCAAAGCAGCATGCAGAACAACATCTGAAAAATAATTAGATGTTCAAAATGACTGAATAAAATAAACACTGTGTGCTTATGTCAGGTAAACTGGAGGAGCAGTAAGAGTACCTGCCTTGTAGCAGCAGGTTCGGTCAGTATGAAATGGAAGATGCTGATACTTAAAAGTCCATAGACCATACTCTGCAAGGCACTAAATGTTTGAAATACAAGAAGCTACAAACCAAAAGTGTGCACAGGATCCCTAGATGTTAAAGATCTGGTTCTCCACTGCTGCGCATGGAGTCCCACTGCGATTTAGTGGCAAATTTTGCCAGTGCAAGTCATTTGGGCGTATATGTGCGTAAATGATAGACATCATGCACCTACACCAAGATGTTAGCATTTAGTTGCAGTGGAAGAACCAGCAATCCACTCAGCACTTGCAGGAATTGTTCTGTGTAAGTATAATAAACAACGCATACCTGAAATAGGTCAGTCAAGCATATCAATGCAAATTACAGTAAGGCTACTATTGGTCTACTATCTATAGTAGACCAATCTCCAAAGATCTGTGAGACCTTAAAAGATTATTTTTTTTCCCTGTACTCGCTATGTGGAGTTTCATTGCTGGGCTTCTTGTCTTATTCAAATAGTGAAAATCATTCTCTCACTGCCAGTGCTGACTGAACAGAAGAGAGCTTTTGAGTATTTCCTAAATGATACTTACAACTTCTGGATCTGTTAAGAGTTTAGTGATGTCAGTGGGAAGAAAAAAACCCCAAACTCTAGATATTGACTTCAGCATACATTACATTAGAACTAAATTGTTTTATGGAAAGCTCTTATGGAAAGCAGCAGTGGTATCTTTGTAAAGTTTTGGATTTGAGCTATAAGATAAAAATGTCATTTGACATTGTCACTATAAATGTTCATAGAAAAACAAGTTTGCAATATCTAGATCCTAATCTTTCCTGGATTCCTATTTTGCTCATACAAACTCTTCAAACTGACATCTTCAAATTCCCACTAATCTGAGTGTCTCATGAGTGGCAGATAAGTTTTTATTTTGTGAGGCGGAAAGCATGTAGAAATGTTATTTAAAAAAAGGAAATTAAGGTCAGTGAGTCTTTTAGAAAAATATAGCGTCTAACACTTACAATACAAAAAACATTTATCCAATGTGACTAACAGTTGAATATGAAATATAATTACTATTTTGTAGATTATTTTCAAAACAGTACTGATATTCTTTAACTTTTACTTAGCAGATGTGATAATCAGTAAAATACTAATGCAAATATTTTACTCTTATTTTTCTCCTCTTCAAAAGCTGTGCCTTAAAGAAAATAGCATGTTCTGTTTGCTGCAGAACAATTTAATGCAAGTATTCTTCATATATGACTTCTAGTACTTTGACCATATTTGTGACTGGTTAGAATAAAACTTGTGAGAAGAACTTCAATAGCTAGAAAGAATGTGATTGTTATGTTAGTTAATCTGACAAAAGCTAGCCAAAATAATGTATGTAAAAAAGGGAACCGTATCTTCTTAGGATCTATGTGCTAATTTTTCAGGGAACCACAGTTCTTCCAATCATGGAGAAAGGAATGGTCATTTACAGTAAAAAAACACTGAAGACCGGTAAAAGAATGACTGCATTAAAGTGTGGGTTTCGTAACAATGGTCATATATTAAAGCAAGGGACTGGAAGCCAGCCTTGCTAGCCCTGAAATATGTGCCTAGTACACACTGTGTTACATACCACCTTCATTATGGTTAGCCAAAAGAACTAGAAGTTAGAATTAGAAATTGTTAGCCCAATGAATGCTCTTACAGTCTAAACAAAATATAACAATCTAGCATTAGTGCAACTTCAACAGTACTAAAACTTTTAAGTAATCCACGTCACGCAGTTTCTGTTACGGATCATTACAAACACAACACATCAATAGACAAAGTCTCATTTATGTCTCTTCCCTGGTGTGAAGTTCTCACCCTTCCACTCCCTCATAGTCTGAAGTCAAGGGCCCTTTTTTCTTAGATAGGATGATGTGATAATGTTGTCATTACAATAGATATAATAACACATATGTATCTCGTAATTCTCCACTGATTTAGATGGAAGAGTATTCTATCTTAAGTGTTGCTGCTTTTAGATACTCATGGCATGCTTTTGAAGTAAAAGATATGTATAAACAGAGACTCTTTTAATGTCATCTTGCTTTTGTTTCTATTTGCCCGTGATTTGTCTAGGCACACTAGGCACGCTAAATTCCTCCGATGTTTGTGTGTTTTAAACAAGACTCCTCATATTCCATGTATATATGAACAGCTGCAGAGAAGCAGATTCTCTACCAGCTCCTCTGTTCATTGATTCTGACAAATTACATGGGCTAACTAGTACCAAGGATGAAAGCAGCTAGTGAGGTACAACTATGTCAACATACAGTTCATTGAAGCCATCCTTCTCTAGTACCATCTCGTGGACTTCTGGTGAAGAGTAGTAAACTTGTATTCAACTTTTATTACACTATCAAGCTACAAAAAAAGTTCTCAGCAACTGAAAACAAAAAAATTCTTTCTTTTTCCAAACCCTGATATTTATTTCCAACTGATACAGGGCCTAGACCTCCTGTGTCTGGAATGACTGAAGGGGGCAGCCAGGCAGGTCAAGGAAAGAAAACTTTCCCCTCTCTTTGGCATTTGCAAAGCTATGTTTGCTGTACTGTGTTTAGTTTTGGGCTTTCCAGCACATACTGGAGGAAGGCTGAGCAGAGGCACAAGGATAGTTAGGAGGACGGAGCATTTGAGGAGGAGAGACTCGGGCAGTAGGGTTTGTTTAGCCTGAAGATGAGAGTGGTGACTCCACCCAGCTGAAAGGGGACCGTAGACGAGGTGGACCAAACTTTCCTTAGAGATGCACAGCAGAAGGACCATAGGCAGTAGTCACAAGTTGTAGCAAAGGAAATTTTTACTGTCTGTCAAGAAAAAAAATTTATAAGGATATGTAGGAATTGGAACAGGTTTTGTGATTATAAAGTGGCTGTCTCTGGAGTTTTTCAAAATTGAACTGGACAAGGCTCTGTGCAATCTCATCTAGCACTGAAGGTAAGCCTGCTTTGAGCAGGTGGTTTGACAAAATGACCTCCAGAGGTTCCTTGCAACATAAATTATACTGTGATTCTATGATTCAAAGGCAGCTTCAGTGTCTTAGAATTTACAGACTATTTAACCCAAAGAGCAAAAGTATTTGATACAACCTACACAAGCATACAGAAGAACCACATAAAGCAAACAAAAGAAATCCTGTTGATTTCATCCCAAAGCCAATGTTTTCATGACTACATGCAGGTTTAAACCCAAAGGAAAACACACTCAGTGTCAGAAAAAAAAACATAACAAGTGAAAGATTCCCTCTTGATCTCCAACAAACTCAAATCAAAACACATATGCTATTTCAAAGAAGAAAACTGTATAAGGAGAACAAGGATTCATTTGGAAAATAAAAAGTAATTGCAATATGATTATCAGGTGAATTTAAAAGCTACTGTAATTTTACCTGATTGGTTTTGGTGTAGTTTTTCTTGCAATAACAGCTTTCTCAATATTTGAACGATCTGAGGAAATACAGTAAGCACATCTCATTCTACTGAAGTCTGGTCAGTTCTGTGAGGATCTCCTCCACACCCTACTGCAGCTGTTATAAGTAAACTGTAGTTCTATTACAGAAATCAGACAGTACGTTAGGTATTCTAACAATGTTAAAAACTAAAAGATCTAATACATCTAGCTAAAAGTGTTACCTAAATTCCACAGTAATGCGAATTACTACCAGAAGAATTCTTTCCTGTAATAAATAGATTTTTCTCTCATAGACATTGAAGTTGTGGGTGACAGGCACGATATCTAGACTGTCCTGTTAGGCAATACACCAGCAAAACAGACATTTGCACTGCTTTCTCATAAAAATATTTACGAAGAGGAAGCAATTAGATTTCCAGTACTCTAGTCAAGTTGTTGATATAACGGGCTTCAAGAATAACTGTTTTCAAGGTCAGTAACTGAAGCAATTAGCATAACACTGATAAGAAAAACTAAAATGTTGTTTAATGTATCTTTGCTGCTGGTTTGTTGGTGAAGGGATTCTAGCGTGGTTTAGAGAGGCTGACTATGAAAAGTCCTAAAAAAATGGGGTGAGAAAGTCTAGAAAAGGGATTAAAATTGGAGAGAAAAATAAAGCGAAGGACAACAGATGAGAACAGATGGACACAGTATGGAGACACATAGAAGAAAAAAAATAGCTAAAAGGTATAAAATGGAGAGGGATAAAGAAAAAGTTTGAAAATGAAGCACAGAAAGAATAGTGTGATTCTATGTGCATTCCTTCCTCCCTCTAGAAAACTAACAAATAGAAGACTTAACTACACTTGTGGGGTACTTACATTTTGGCTACTTAGAAAGTCATATATTCTTCATTATTCACTGCAGCTCTACTACAGAATTTGCAGAATCTCTCAGTCTGGTTTCAATTTCATTTTTTTCATCACTTACAAAGAAAATAGTTAATCAGTAATTAAATATGTTTGCTCTGTTTTCATTCTGAGCTTCTATATATGAAGCTCTTATTTAGAAATAGGGGATATATAGTTCAAAGTACAGTTTTAGAAGACCCATACATTTTGAGCTTTGCAGTTCCCTCTACTGGCAGCTCCACATTTTCTCTCTGAAAATAATTTAATATTTTCTTTGTAATTATGTACTTCTCTTGAATAAGGTCATACTAAATACTGTATTATTAGTCATACCAATATATTAGTATTAAAATTAGTATTAACCAATACCATATGTTGACTGCTAACAGGATAAACAAATATGTTCTGTATTTACAAATTTAGGCAAACTTTGCTCACAATTACTGTTCACTCTTAAGATAAGCCTTAAAACTATTTTATGGGCTTAACTCAAGAGTAAATAAATTAATATTTCACCATGTCACACTGAGGTGTTTTTGCTATACTTTTTTCTCCAAAACCATCTTATTGAGATGGTAACAACTAGCTATGCTTTTAAAGACCATCAGACAAAGTACCTAGAGGCATTTCAATACCTGGACAGTACTCATTCTTCTCAATTATTTATCCTTTAAATGAGTCTAATAATTAACAGGGATAATTGCTCAGTGTTTTTTGAAACTGGAGTTTACAACGTATAATCTGGATGTAGCACAAACCCCAGTTGTTGCAGCAGATGAAAACAAGAACTTTAAGATTTGCTCCTGATGATCAGATGGGTCTCAAGATCAGCCACGAATTAGACAAAAAGTGATGATGTGCACCACAAGTGATGAGTAATATGTTTGATTTCACCCTGCTTTGAGCAGCAGATCTGACTGCATGATTTCTGGAGTTCACCTCCAACCTAAATTACTCTGTGATAACTCCTTTGGGTGAGAATAAAACATTTGTTTGTATGAAATTTTCTGCTCAGAAGGACATTGAGCTAAATCCTCAAATGTGAACCCTAAGTAATCTCTTTGTTGCTAGAGTATTACTGTAGGAGTTTGACAATGTTTTTGTAATTCTGTGTCCAGTGTTTTCAGTATTGCATTATCTACTTTTTTTAGAGGTAACCAAAAAATTTATTCTGACGACAGTAGCTGTACCATCTGTTCTAAAACTACGAAGTTAGGTCCCTAAATCCTTCCCAAAGTATTATTGGATATGTATCATGCTCCAAATGTACTGTTTGGGTGGAAACCCACTGTACTTTTTCCACTTATTCCACGTTAGAACTGTAAATAAGCAAAACGGTTGAAGTTGTGGTGTTGTAAACAGCTGCATAATCTGCATTGGTATAGCATGCAATAACATTTCATAATCCCATACTACTATTGACACACAATAAAGGTGAATACAAATTTTATTGTGTGCGTTTTAAATAGAGGAAGCTACAAACAGAAAAATTATTTAGTCTAGGGTAGGCAATAGCAAATGGCACAGCCAGAATTCTAACTCATGATTCCAAGTCCTACACACATTCTTCTGGTGTTGTTCCAGTACAGAATGGCAGCTTTGCACTGTGTCTGACATCCACACACAGTCTTGCAGCTAAATAGTAAGAGTCTAACAGATTTTCCATCACTATCAGAGTATGAACACTATAGAATATGAAATTCAAAGCAAAGCAAAGCAAAGCAAAGCAAAGTGGCTTTGATAGCTTTGAACTGACAGTTTAGAAATAGAAATACACCATATCTTCCCTATAAGCCATCTGCAAACCTAAGTGCCAGTATGTTTAACTTTGAAGTGAGTATATCTTGAGCTTCAGTCCTGTAATCTTTATGGCAGGTCAGGGCTCCATATTTTTATGGGCCGACAGACTATACGACAATGTTCTTTTTTGTCTTTCAGTCATCTGTTCAATTTCTGAAAGCATTACTTTAATTCATGAGGATGAAGTAATCTTTTTATTTACAATCTGCGATTAATCTCAATGTGTTTGTCAAAATTGCTCAGCTTCCATCTGCTAATACCCTAAACCTAGTGATATGACTTGAAGTTGACTTTGAAATTGAATTTCATAGGACTAGCAATTTACCGTGTATTGCTGAAAGTTATGAACTATCTGCATAAATACAGAACAGCCATGGAAATGGAAGGGATCAGCTGAGTCATAAAGTCGGGTGAAATTAGAGGCATAATAGACATTTAGCCCAGAAGAACTTTTACTCTCTATGCTTCCCCTTTAATCACAAAATGCATTAAAATCCACACAAAGTATTAACGTTCTACAGGTCAGACACAGAAATAGACTATAACCCTCATCCTTTCTTGCCTGTAATCTGATTCTCTCTTGTAATTTGTTATACTTTCTTATCATGCCTTGCTTTAAATAGAAATCTAAACAAACTGTGTTTGAACAACATCTCAGTGAGGTCCAGTTCTGACTACAGACCCTTAACAACTAAATAAATACAATGAACATATTTAAATACTAACAACCCTGATAATAATATTTTTTTAACAGTAAGAGTGAAGCAGGCTCTTGACAAGCGATTTGCCCACTCCCAGCATGGAGCTACTTTGTGCAGCAGTAGTATAACTGTAGGCAGTTCTGTAGTATTAGTGCTAAAGAACAGAACAGTACTGTTTATCTAATAAATTTCTGATAAGACAATCCACAGACATATGAGTATAATTCCATTGTTAAAGCCAATCATACACCATATCACAGTGGGATATGCATCTGGCAAACAAAGAGAGTATTGGCAGTACACTGAGATGCTAATTATTATTAATAGATGGCTATTATTAAAATAATTTTATTACATAAATCTATTCTGTGAGTTACTTAACTGTAGATGAAGTCAAAAGGCATTTTGATGAAGGCATCAACTGTAAAGTTCAGCTACATTTAAAGATGGAACTGTACTGCTGAATGCAGTGGTGCTACCACCATCAGTTTCTTTGGGTTTGAATGTTATGCTTCAGCTTGCGTTAGTACACCAGCATTTTTCACACTGCTCTTACTGTGGCCAAAAATAAGCCAAATCACCAATCACAGTGGTAATGCACAAATGCCTGAGATAATTAAAAAAGAAGCATTTCAGTTTCTGGGCCAGATTAGCCAGGGTGCAGTGGCAGGGCTGAGGACTTGGTGTTATAAAAGAGTGGCTCTGAAGTTTTTCATCTGGAACCTGCTAGTGTTGGCAGAGACAGACTCTAGAAAGGCTTTAGGGCTACTGTGAATAACCGTTTCTCAGATCTCCTAGTAACAGTTCTGTTTCTTGAGCACTTGTCGGTTCAACTGCACAATGAAGACTGTATTTCAATCCTGTTTGAATGGGTCTTTAACCTAGCAACAAGAAAAAAATTTTGCTTAAAACATGAAAACACAGTGCTAAAGCCTCGCATTTGGCAGAAGAAAGAGGCAGATGTAAAACCTGAAAGTAAATTCAACTCATGTTTTGAAATTGATTTGCTTTGAAAACAGGTCCCTAACTGGAATATGATTTAATGGGCTCAAAATTTAATCTCAAAAATAAAGTACCCCTTTCTCAGGGGCAAGATTTCTCAAGCTTTTTCATAGTGCATCCTGTGATTCATAGCGCAATTCTGTGATTCTGTGATTCTCCAGTAACTGTACGTTCAGCTAACAGATGAATCAAATATAGCTTGGTGCTTCCCCATAATCAAAGAGTAGGAAAAGATCAGCTATTCCATCTCATTGTTGACTACTGTATGGGAAGATGATAAAAAAACCTGGATCCCTAGATAGAAAGATACGTCTGGTTTCGCTTTAGATGCTGAAAGAGATTTTAAGAAGGACCATTTTATATTCTCATCTAGCAGTTTAGTTTCTATAAAGGAGTTGCTCATACAGTAGCTATGAATCCTATGATATACTGACATATTTCTAACAGTACAAATAAGCCAATGAAATGTAGTCTATAAGAGAAAAGTCATTTTAGATTGAGTATTTTATTTATCAGCTCCACAATGGAAAATGATTACATGTTCTTAAACTACCATTTTTAAAAAAACTATTATTATATTCCAAAGCGAGACTTATTCACCACCCCCAGATCTCTGCAAACAGATGCAAGCAGGATATGTTTTGGATTACTTCCTCTCAGTTCTGCTGGAAATCAATACAGAAGGTCTATTTGTTGATCTTTCCTCCCCCAACATACATAAAAGCCCAGTGTTGGCAAGAAACTGCATACTTCTAGCCAATACTACCAAAAAAAAAAAAAAAAAAAAAAAAAAAAAAAACTAGAAAAAAAAGAAGCAAGAAGGCCAAGGAATAAAATTAGCATGAGAGAAGAGAAAGCACCATTTTATATCTGGTTTGAGTTAGCAGGAAAAGTGGCATGCAGTGTATACTATATTGGCTCTGAAAGCCTTGTATCTCATAGCAACATGAGTTGTTTTGCCAGCATTAATTAAATTATCAAATTGTTCCTTTTAACTAAGTGTATATTATTTACAATTCCTTAATGTTTGCATTTAAAAGGAGTTATTTTGCAGAAAATATATTTTAAAGGACAAAATAAAATGGCACTGTTTTATCCAAAATACTGAACTTCCTGTGAGGTATGTATGTGAAATATGGTCACTGTGCACCACATTTCAGGAGGTTCTGAACCTACAGTATAGTTATGTATGTGTTATCTTTTGAGAAAACCCATAACAATCTACTGTCGTTTAGATAATTACTCTATCACCCGATGACCCCTCCCCACCAGGAAGGGGAATCAGGGAACACAAAGAAACACAAGGGTTGAAATATAAATAGATTTAATAGACTAAGACTAAATAATTAACAATAATACAAAAGAACCAGTATTAATCCCGATACTGATATAAGATATACAAGAATTATACTCAGCCAATTCTATCAGTAGGAAGCTGTGCACTCGCAGCAGTGGACAGTAAATGTCGGACACTGCGAGCGCAATGGCTTCAGGAGGAAGGGAAGGCCTCAGGGCTCCGGCACCGGGGCAAGGAGTTGTCTGGACCGCCGCCATCAAGGGAGAGAGAGCTATGCAGCAAACTTTTCTAATTTATATTGAATGTGACGTTCATGGTATGAAATAATCCTGTTGGCCAGCCTGGGTCAAATGCCCAGGCCTTGCTCCTCCTTGTCCCTGCACCTGGCAAGGCCCGAAAACACTAACCTTGAATCCCACAGAGCCTGGCTGGCTATAAAGTAAATATTCTCACAAATTCAGACACTAGAGTCTTCTAAAAGAGCAATTTTCACCAGTATTAAAAGAAAAGTTAGTCCTGTGTCTCTCAACCCAGGACCACATGGGAGATGGTTCCTGGTGCAGAGGATCCTGATACAGGACTTTCTACCTCACTTTACTTAAATGAGTGAATTCAGTTCAGGATTGCACTGTGCACTTTTGAATCAACACATGCACAACTCTGTCCAAACACAATCCATACCTGTTACAACAGCTATTATGAAGGTATTGCTTTTTCTGATCAAAGGGATCAGCCTACATACTGTGATTTTCTTACAGAAAGGTGGTTTAGAGTTTGGACTTGTGGAATGTCAGGAAACCACCTGAGCTGCACATGGAATTCATTTGGTGGTCATGAGAAGAATAGGGACAAAACTGCATTTAAGAACAACACCTGCTCAATTCTCTGATACCAGCCAACCACCCCTAAACTACAGGGCAATAAAAGTGCTTTAATTTCTCAATGAAACCAAATTATTATTATTATTATTATTAACATAAACATAAAAAGAATTATCAAATCCAATCTTTCTTCCTCTCTGAAATATAAAATAACTGTGTTTTGAATGCATCAGCAGCAAACTCATTTTCATAAACTAAAGGAGTGTTCCCAAAATAGTCCAAGAATCAACTGAACAGCAGAAAAATATGACTATAACAATCTAACACAATTCTGAGCACAGAGGTCAGCCAACACAGAAGATAAAGTATAGCCAGGCTTTTATTTGTCTAACAGGCAAATTTGCATAGGCATGTATGACAAAATTCACAGGAGGAAACTGCTGACCAAACTGATGTAAGGCTTTGTAGTGCTATGTCAGCTAGAGCTATAGTTCATATTCTACAGTATTAAGAAATGATACCCTGAAATACTGTAGTTCTCAACTTTGTATGTGCATTTGTTTTAAACCCCTAAGAGACTTATGGGCTTCCAGATTCTGTAGTAAAATAAATAAACATGTTTAAAAGAGTGATTAAAACACCCTTAAAGATCTCAAATTTTTATATAAAAAGACAGTGAAGTAACAAATACTAACAAATACTATTTGTTACTTCACTGTCTTTTTGATAGAAACATTTCTTACTGTATTCTTAATACAAGAAAATTAAATTTTATTAATATGATCTTGATATGTATTTGTTCATTGTGGAACTACATCAATTATTTGACATTGTAACCTGGTTAAATTCAGAGTTTTTTCACATATTTACCTAGGCTACTCATGAAGATTATCTCACCTTTCAGCAAATAAAAAAAGACAAAGTACTTGAAGTTGCCTCAGATAAAAAAGGACGGGCTTACTTCATAGACTAGAATTACTGTTATGTCAGGTGAGCTTCAGCAAAAGATTCTGTATTATACTGTCAGTTTTTAATGGTGATCAGAAGAGAAACATGCTTGAGAGGAACATACTTTAGAGGAAGGAATTGAAAGCCATCTCTGGTATTGTGCTGAATTTTTCTTATCTTTTCAAATGACAGTTGCTCAGTTGCATGTTTTGCTGACTTTGTGACCATATCTAACATTAGAACTATTTAAGCCACTCTTTGCCAAGAAACAAAGTCAAGTTTCTTTACTGAAGATCAATCCCTGATCAAGTATTGATCAGTAAGAATGATAAGAAAAATCTACTACATGCTAGGTTATTGGGAATAAAGATAAATCTTAATTTTCCTTCCGATTAATTTTTTTTTCAAGCTTAGGAAAGACTGGAAATTCCTCCTTACTCCTTGAGCTATAATCTAAAATTTTCTGGATTGTAGATCTCGTCCTGCTATGAACATTAACAATCATATTTTCCATTGCTTTTCAGTTTACTCTGGGAAGTGAACAAATCATCCGTAAATCATCTGTAAGAATCTTTGAAAAGAATCTAAATAAATCTCTAATGAGAATTTGGAAAGCCTTTAATTCAGTTAAAAAATCACACACTTAAAACTGAAAACATTAGGATTAAACCGTATTTCAGAATAGAAATCAAAGGGATAAATTAATATCTTCCAATCTCATTTGTTTTAATATGGCACATTTCTCTTTCCATTACATAAACTGAAAAAAAGGGGAGCTTGTTGTTCACAGTTTAATTGAATAAGTACTCTAGAAAATGCAGCTCCACATCCCGGTCTTCAAAAACTTTCACGTTTAGGACAAAATTAGCTCTTTATAATGAACACAAGTAAAGGAATTTGGCATTTAATAATACAAGGAGGTTTTGGACAAAAGGACGATACCCAACATCCTGGAACCAAAAAGGCAGAAAAAACAGATTATTTCGATTTGTTTTGCCTGTGTGTTTCACAATAGTCCACTGGATGGCTCCCTTACCACTCTCCGGTTTTGCATTTCCTTGAGCACGGTAGAAACCTTGCTCAGAACAAATGAAAAAACATCTCCATTTGTGGTCTGAAGGTTTGCAAGTGCAAGGTATTCTCCCAAAACAGTGAACTTGTTTCCTGTACAAAAGAGTGGCTGATAATCTGCGAGGGTAACACATGGTGGAACAGCTATTTATAACAATCACAACAACAACAAAACCTCAAACCCACAGAATATGGGGGGTTTGCCCACTGGCAAAAAATTAAAATTAATTGGGTTAGATTCTGGCACTTTCATACTCTTATAATGCACTATACTAAGTGACTGACATAGTCATCCTAACAAGTAATCCATCCTCCTTAGAAACTTTGTAAAGGCAACACCACAATGAAAATTCAGGAACAGAGGCATACTGAAAATGCTTGGCTTGTGGGAGTCAAGAATGACAAAAACAAGAGGTGTCAGCCAGTGTGTGCTTTGGTCCTTGCAGCATTTTGAGTTTGCAGTTGTGGATTTACATTACTTTTAACAGCAAGATGACCCTAAAATAGGCAGCCCTGCTCGCTCCTTTCTTAAGTTAGATCTAGCAATAGTGTTATTGCAGGATATGTCAGATCAAAGAGCTGATTACAGAGAATTTTTCTGATGTATTACTTTTTCATCAGATGGTAAAATCTGTGATTGTATGATCTCCACAATTTAACACAAGGCAGAGTCTTCAGTTACTATGAGTAAAGTGTAAAGTGTAACACAAGTCCACAGATGGTGTTGAAGAGATAAAGACTTCTTTATTTCTTTTTCTGTTTTTTTTTTGTTTGTTTGTTTGTTTGTTTGTCTTAGCAGCATTTCTAAAGAGATTTTATTGCAGTCTATTACGTGGTAAAATCAGTTACATAGAATCACAGAATCATAGGACGGTTTGGGTTGGAAGCGACCTTAAAGATCATCTAGTTCCAACCCCCAGGAGCAACCGACCAGGTTGCTCAAAGACCCATCCAGCCCGGCCTTGAACACTTCCAGGGATGGGGACATGAATTTTATACATGAGTTATAAAATTCCTGAATGTGTCAGAAAAAACTCCAAAAATGTCTTAGATTTCTAGTCTATATCCCATAGAGCAGTATGGGATTAATTCTTCCTTTTTGTCTCAGCTAATTTCCTGAACAACAAGACAACTAACAACATTTTAAAGGCTTCATAAAAATAATGGAGATAACGGGCTGATTCTGTCACCAGTTACAGATCCATTCTTTCGGGAAACCATCTTACATCCCTTACTCTTATAAAACTCCATTGATATCCAAGAACTATTTTATTGAATATTGTAATGTCACTATAGCATTCAACTTTCAGTCTATTTTTTTTTCAGTCTTAATTGTTTTAATACATTATAGTTACTGTCTGATATGTTGACTGTGTCAGTCTGTGTGTGTTGAATGTAATGAACATGTAAATGTGAATACCAGGGGGATTGAAAAAATGTACTTTTTTTTTCAGAAATGAAGGATGGCAGTCACAGTGTACGGAAGGCTGATAATTTCATACCACACTGGACAGAATGCCATCACTACAAACCAAAATCACAATCACTTATACCAGATCGATTAATCAGCTGAAAGAAGTGTCTTATGTTGCTTTCAGGAAGTGACACTTTATTGTACTTAGATAGGGATTTTAGTTAAAGAAAAATTCAACCTATTTATTGCACATTGCCAGATTCAACAAAAAGTGAGAAGAACTCCCTGAATAGACAGCTCAGCTACAGCGTGAGGCTGAGGCTAGTTTATAACTCCTTTAACAGAGCAGATTACTTACAGAATGAAATAAGATAAATGAAGATGGAAACACAGAATCAGTGTTACTATAAAATAAACAGAGGCAAAATCTTGTCTACTTGCCTACAGATGTGTCAATGTATCTGGAATAGAAATTTAGGCAATGTCTTTAAATACATGTGTACACAACTGGAGTGACAGTGGTGAGATTTGATTCTTACACGAAATAAAACCCATTACTTTCCAATATGCAATAGGCAGTCTTTAGACCAAAATCAAGATGAAGTTCTAGAGCCTCACAAGTAGAACAAAAGCAGAGGAGGTCCAAGACTGAGATGCAAGGTATGGATCCAAGAATGCAGGTATATATTGTCCTCTCTGACCGGAATAATGTGCTTGTTCTACTGAAAGGTTTTAATACCTATCTTACTGTAAGAGGCTGATACAATACTTGCACTTGTAGCAAAGATATTTTTAAGTAGTGTAAGGTCAATTGAACTATACTACACCTATTCTTCTATGATTTTGTAGGGTTGGGTCTGTTGTGGCTCTAGCTACAAACACCCGTGTTGTGGTTTGAGCGAGGCTAGCCACTAAAACAACTGTCAGACGCTGTCTTTTACTTCTCTCCCCTTCAGAGCAGGGAGAGCATCTCTCTTCAGCAAGAGAAGGATGAGAGAGAAAAGAGATTTATGCGTTTTTAAAAAAAGAAACTAAACTAATGGAAATATTAATAAAATAATAAAAAGAAAATAATGAAATATGTATAATATACACAAAACCATATTGAGCTCCCAGGATGACAATCATGTCACTGGCAGGCACTGCGAAAATCCCAGACTGGACTCAGTGATGGATGGGAACTGTATTCCAGCTCTGGATTCAGGAACGCATGGATCAGAATCAAAGGCAGATGAACAGACAGAGTCCTCCTTGGACACTGGACGCTGAAGAAAGAGGCTGACCCTTTGATCCCTCAGCTTTTATACTGAGCATGACGCAGATATTGCAATATGCTGTAGATAGAATGGAATGGCATGGCATGGCATGGCATGGCATGGCATAGAACAGAATGGTTCAGTTGGAAGGGACCTGCAGCAATCAGAGACTCAAGTCCCACTGCCTGATTGCTTCAGAGCTGACTGAAAGTTAAAGCATGTTACTAAGGGCATTGTCCAAATGCCTCTGAAACACTGACAGGCTTGGGACATCGACCACCTCTCTAGGAAGCCTGTTCCAGTGTTCGACCATCCTCTTGGTAACCGAAAGAATTGTTCCCTAATACCTAGTCTGAACCTCCACTGATGCAGCTTTGAGCCATTCCAACCTGTCCTGTCACTGGAAATACTGAGGCATTCATATATTTAAGACATATAGTACAATACATTTCTATTTCAGACAAAAACAATCCCCAATTTAATTTGCACAGACACTGGAGTGTTAACATACCATGGCCCTGGCAGAGGAACCTCCCTCCTCCCAGCTCTCAGCTGAAAACATGTACCCTGCAAATGTGAGGTCTGCGGGCTCAACTAACACTGATGACAGTTTGAGCAATTGCAAAAATTAATTCATATGCAGTGCTTCCTGTGCTTTTCTTAGCTTTTAGTTCTATTAAAGTTGTAGCCTTAAAGCCCAGTAAACGTGGCATACAATTGCTTGTAATAGGACACAGACTTTGTGTTAAGCTAACAACGCAAACCTTAGCACTTGCCTGGATTTATTTTGGCCTACCTGGAGTTCTGCTGTTGTTTGCTTTGTTCTATGAGAAATTATCTAACTCTCTTGGTAATTATCTAGTATTAGGTAGTAGGTGACTATTACCTATTATAGTGTTATATTTTTCCTAGGTGCCTGTTACCTATTATTGCATTATATTTTATGTTTTGCTTAGCACTGCCCTGCTGTGTGTTGCGATGTCACGCTCCAGTTGTAGCCTACTGTAGTAGACCCTAAAATAGCATGCAGCATTGAGGGCTAGAGAAGTAAGATGATAGTAGAGGCCTAGGCACAGAACGATAGTGGTGTCCTTAAGCTACAAGCAATTCAACAGCCTATTACTGATCATTAAAGGATCGCAGTCTTGGGAGCTGGGTAAAACCAGTCTTAGTGGTAACAGAACAAAGAATAAGTACCCAACATGTGTAAAACCCATCTTACAGTAAATTTTTATATACTCTGGACTTGCAGCCTAATGAAGAGAGAGCAATGTATAAAATCCTTTAACAAGGATATTAAAGTGATTCCAAACAGATCCTAGAGTGAGGAGAAAGAAATCATCATCAGTGAAATCTTACTCCTGCTAGCAAGGAGGAGAAAGAAACTCCACCAACCATATCGAGCTATATCCCACCAAGCATATCAAGCATATCAGTGACAGACGCAAGATGCAGCCCCCAAACTGAAGCCATTAATGTTTCACACTCAGAAAGTGTCAGCAGAAAGGTTAGCATCCAATCAAAGAAACAGGTAGTAGAAAGTAGAAAGTTTGCTCATATGAGATTTAACTGTACATAGTCTGAACTGTAAGTGGTGATATACATTTAAATGGACTAATATTAATACTTCATTAAGAATTTACTTAGACGAACAGTAGATTCTTGGCTTTGTGTATAAGGTATGTTCTTTCGTTCACAACTGCAGAATTTGTGGAACTAAGTGAGATTCACAACATAAGAGGTTCCACTCGAATATGAGAAAGAATTTCTTCACGGTGAGGGTGACAGAGCACTGGAACAGGCTGCCCAGGGAGGCTGTGGAGTCCCCTTCTTTGGAGATTTTCAAG
>KZ506141.1:54179-78836 GCA_002844005.1 Limosa lapponica baueri | reverse complement strand
CCAAGCCATAAGCAGCCAGTTTCTTCATGAGAATGCTGTGGGAAACCTTATCAAAGGCTTTACTAAAGTTCAGGTAAACAACATCCACACGAAGCGGGTCACTTTGTCATAGAAGGAGATCAGGTTTGTCAAGCAGGACCTGCCCCTCATAAACCCATGCTGACTCGGCCTGGTTGTCTGTTTGTCCTTCATGGGCTGCATAATGACACTCAGGATGATCTGTTCCATCCCCTTCCCAGGCACCGAGGTCAGACTGACAGGCCTGTAGTTCCCTGGATCATCCTTCTGGCTCTTTTTGTGGATAAGCATCACATTTGCTAGATGCCAGTCAACTGGCACCTCTCCCATTTGCCAGGATTGCTGATAAATGATGGAAAGTGCCTTGGAGAGCACTTTCACCAGCTCCCTCAGGTGGATCCCATCCGGTCCCATAGGCTTGTATATGTCTAGGTGTTGAAGCAGGTCCCTCACTATCTCCCTTTGGATTACAGGGTCTTCATTCTGCTCCTCACCCCTATCTGCTAGGTCAGAGGTCTGTGTACTCAGGGAACAACCAATTCTGCTACTGAAGACTGAGGCGAAGAAAGCATTAAGTACCTGAGCCTTACGCTCATCCTTTGTCACCATGTTCCCACCCTCATCTAAGAAAGGATAGGGATTCTCCTTAGTCCTCCTTTGATAACTAATGTATTTACAGAAACATTTTTTATAGTTCTTAACACCCAAAGCCAGGTTAAGTTTTAGTTGGCTTCGGCCCTTCTAATTTTTTCCTTACATAGCCTTACCACATCTTTGTAGCCTTCCTGAGTGGCCTGCCCCTTCTTCCAAAGGCCATAAACTCTCCTTTTTTCCCTGAGTTGTAACCATATCTCCCATCATTACAAAGATCTAGCTGTTTAACCAGAGAGTTTTGTGCTGTTCAGTGGTTCCCGAACTACTGACACAAGAAAGCCCTCCAACTTTCTCATAGGCCTCTGGGATAGCCACACAAGAATGTTCTGCATTTTCTGTGTAATGAGGACCAAATGTGAATCACTTAGAAATGCCTTGCGCATTGCTGGTTTTGGTTGTTCATAGTTTATGAATCACTTCTTAGTCAGGAATAGAAATATTTCTAAAAAGATAAATTCTATTGCCACTAAAAACTACTTGATAAAATTATAAAGCTGTTCAAGAGTGAAAATAGATAGTCATCTTCTTTATAACCTTATAATCTGTTAGTTTTTAGATTACCAGTATTTGTAGCTAAAGCCACAACAGACCCAGTCCTGAACTTGGCCAGGGACATAAACAATAATAAGAAAGGCTTCTAGAGGTATGTCAGCCAGAAAAGGAAGGTCAAAGAAAGTGTAGTTCCCCTGATGAACACAACTGGCAAACTGGTAATAACAGACGAGGTGAAGGCTGAGGTACTCATTTTTTTTGTCTTCATTGACAACCTCTCTTCCCACACCTCTTGAGTGGATGGACCACAAGACAGTAACTGGGGGAGCAAAGTCCTTCCCGCTGTAAGAGACAATCAGGTTTGTGACCACCTGAGGAACCTGAACATACAGAAGTCTATGGTACCTGACATGATGCATCCCAGAATCCTGAGGTAATTGACTGAGGGAATTGATTGCCAAGCCACTCTCCGTGATATTTGAGAAGTCGCAGCAGTCTGGTGAAATCTACAGTGACTAGGGAAAGGGAAACATTGCACCCATTTTTAAAAAGGGTAGAAAGGAGGACCCTGGCAACTACCAAGCTGTCAACCTCACCACTCTGCCTGGGAAGATCGTGGAAGAGATCCTCTGGGAAGCTATGCTAAGGCACATGGAGGACAGCGAGGTGATTCGAGACAGCCAATTAGCTTCACTAAGGACAAGCCTTGCCTCTAGAAGGCCTAAAAGTCTTGCCTCAAGGCATGGCTTAGAAGGCCAACCTGGTGGCCTTCTATGATGGAGTAAACTACATCATTGTCAAGGGCAGAGCTACAGATGCTATCTGGACTTCTGTAAGGACTTTGGCACGGTCCCCTGCAACCTCCTTTTCTCTAAACTGGAGAGATATGGATTTGATGGATGGATGGTTCAGTGGATAAGGAACTGGCTGGATGGTTGCATTCAGAGAGTAGTGGTCAACAATTCAGTGTCCAGATGGAAATCAGTGATGAGTGGTGTCCCTCAGAGGAGCGTACTGGGACCTGTACTGTTTAATATCTTCATCAACGACACAGTGGGATTGACTGCACCGTCAGCAAGTTTGTGGACGACACCAAGCTGAGCGGTGTGGCTGACAAACCTGAGGAATGGGATGCCATTTAGAGGGACCTGGACAAGCTCAAGAAGTCGGCCCATGTAAACCTCATGAGGTTCAACAAGGCCAAGTGCAGGGTCTTGCCCCTGGGTCAGGGCAGCCCCCAGGATCAATGCAGGCTAGGGGATGAATTTATTGAAAGCAGCCCTTCCAAAAAGAACTTGTGGGTACTGGTGGATGAGAAGGTGGACGTGAGCCAGCAATGCATGCTCACAGCCCAGAAAGCCAACTGTATCCTGGCCTACACAAAAAGAAGTGTGACCAGCATGTCAAGGGAGGTGATTCTGCCCCTCTGCTCCACTCTGGTGAGACCTCACCTGGAGTACTGTGCCCAGCTCTGGAGTCCTCAATACAAGAAAGACATGGACCTGTTGGAACAGGTCCAGAGGAGGGCCACAAAAATGATCAGAGGGACAGAGCACCTCTTCTATGAAGACAGGCTGAGAGAGTTGGGATCATTCAGTGTGGAGAAGGTCCAGGGAGACCATATTGCAGCCTTTCAATCCTTAAAGGAGGCTTATAGGAAGGATGGGGACAAACCCTTTAGCAGGGCCTCAAGCGATAGGACATGGTGTAATGGTTTTAAACTACAAAAGGGTAGATTCAGACCAGATGTAAGGAAGAAATTTTTTACAATGAGGGTGGTGAGACACTGGCGGAGGTTGCCCAGGAAGGTGGTAGATGCTCCATCCCTGGAAACATTCAAGGGCAGTTTGGATGGGGCTCTGAGTAACCTGATCCAGCTGAAGATGTCCCTGCTTATGGCAAGGGGTTTGGGCTACATGACCTTTAAAGGTTCCTTCCAACCCAAACCATTCCATGATTCTACAAAAAAAAAAAAAGAATAGGCATAATGTATTTCAACTGAACTTCTATTACTTACATATTTGTAGCATTTAGTCTTTTTTAGTACACATCCTCTTGATTTTGATTGCTGTTTATCTCCTTATACTGAAGCAATATACAGCAGTGACAAATTGATTAAGAAAGACATTCTAGTTTCTTTGCTAACATATTTTCTGGAGCTTATGATGCTGAAAAAAAAAATAATTTTGGCATTGGTACACACAGTTTCAGCTTTGACTTACTTTTCTCTCTGACATTTAACTAATAATCTGACCACCATATAAGGACTAATATACCCTTATAAATGAATACATTGTCAGCAGATCAAACTTAACATGTTTTATTATGCAACTTAAAACCACCTGTACTTACAAAAAAATTTGGCAAGCATGTGCTCCATAATAAGGACTAATTGCTTCAGCTTTCATAAATGTATATAGTTATAATTAAGATATAATTACCTGAAAAGTTTTTCCTTTTTGCACTTCTCAATTTTTTGGAAGCTGCTAGACAAATAGTATGAAGTCACCTATGCTTGTTTCTGGGCAAACAGGTGAAATGTTGAGAAGATTGTTTGGGAGCTCCCAAATTTATCCTTGGTTTTTGATGGGGCCAAGCAGGTCCAGTTTTTTTTCAGCAGAGCACTAATTTTCAAAGGTAGAGATATGCACTAACATAATTGCAAAACTAGAACCTTCAGTCCTAGGTTAACAGACACTTAAGAAGCAATTGAAGGCAGTAAAATTAGGTTAGCATTTCTGTTTGGAAATGCAGTAGCAGAGGTTGATGTTCTACAGTAAAGGTTGAGTCTGGTATGGGTGAAAGGCTAGACTGGGCTGGAAGCTGACTCTACTGGGCTAAGGTTTCAGGGAGGATTAGCAGACATTGCCAACCTAGTGAAAAATCTAGAATTAGACCGACGTGATCCATACTAATACTGGCTCCTTACATATTTATAAATTATTGAAATTAAATAATTATAAATTATGTTGTTAGGTCTAACTTTAGACCTGAAAGTGGTTTCCTGATACATGCTATGGCTAGTGTTTGGACTTGCAGAGTTTGATGTACAAGAATTATAGTTATATTAATCTAGAAAGAAGGTTTAGGACTGATGAACTAGGATCACTGCTCTCTTATTGTGAGCTGTTATATGAGTTAGTGTTAATATTGTTGTTTTGGCTGACCTGACCCAGTTGATCTACAATCATACCTGGATCCATGTGGAATTGCTGAGTTGGCTTAAACATGGTGCCATGGTGTCAAGTTTGGAGGAGAACTAAGTTGACAAGGTAGAGTTATAGTGAGATCCTGGAACAGCTTCAGTCCTACAGTGACAACTTCAGAGAGAAATGGTAGTATCTTAGGTAGTAAGTCTCCAACCTAGGTGAATATTTTTAAAAGAAAAGTGGCACTTCAAATTCAAACTGGAAATGAAACAGAGGTGAATGGGAATAATGAATTTCTAGTGAGAAGTGTTTTGCCAAAAAGAAATGATGGGATTCTGGGTCCGGATTTTTTTTCTAAATGGAACTACAGTTAGCTCATGCAGTTAGATGCAGCAAAGCCATCAATCATGCAACTACCTTCCATATAAAATTATCTCATGTGTCTTGGCAAGGTACAGACATTAAAAAAACATAAAAAATACTAATGCTGTATGATAATCTAAAAATAAAGACCTCCCTGTTACGGTTTGAAGAACCCACAACAATTTATTGTTGTTTAGACAATTATTCTAGCACTCAATGACCCCTCCCCACCCAGGAAGGGCAATCGGGAAAAGACAAGGAAACCCGAGGGTTGAAATATAAACAGATTTAATAGAATAATACCAACTAATTAACATTAATAATACCAAAGAACCAATATTGTTCCCAATACCAATATAAATTACACAAGGATTATGCTCAGCCACTTATATGAGTAGGAAGCTGTGCGCTCCCAGCAGAGGACAGATGTTGGATACTACGAGCACTACAGCTTTGGGAAGAAGGAAAGGCCTCAAGGTCCAGTGCCGAGGCAAAAAGTTTTCAGGATCACAGCCATCAGAGAAGAGAAGAAGCTCCTTAGCAAACTTTCTAATTTATATTAAATGTGGCGTTCATGTTATGAAATAATTCTGTTTGCCAACTTGGGTCAAGTGCCTGGGCCCTTGCTCCTCCTCATTCCCACACCTGGCTAGCTTGAAAATACTGAGACTTTGAAACCTGCATACTATAGTTGGCTATAAAGTAAATATTTTCAAAAATTCAGACACTGAAGTCTTCTAAAAATGCAGTTTTCCCTGCATTAGAAGAGACCTTACTGAAAAGTAAAATTACTGAAAGAGAAGTTCATCCTGTGTGGCTCAAACCAGGACGATCCCTTTACTCCTCACCTTCTGCTCATTAGAAACCAACTCTTTGTTGCCAACTTAAAAATGGTTCAAAATTTTCTAGAGCTTTAATTTGTCCTTGTGGAACAAATAATAACATAGTTATTATTTGCTCATTTTGTTCACCTGTTTTGTTTAGCCCTGAACAAGTCAACCCTTCTAGTCTTCTAAGACAGGTCCTCTATTCTGTAGATCACCCTAGAAGCTGTTTTCTGTACCTATTCCTAAACTAAGCTGTCCTGACAATGCTAAACAGTATTTTACGTAAAGTTTCATATGAGGTTTGTACAGATAGGATCCTCATTTCATTCCTTTTATGTGTATGGAAAAACAGCTCTAGTAGAAAAAATAAGATTCCTGTGGTACAAATATGCCTTCCCAAACTTTGGAAACTCTTCCTGAGGGGTGTGAGTGACAAGGCTTCCATACATCTTTTTTGGTTAATATAACCACTGAAAATATTATTTTCCAATTTTTTTCTTTAAAAGTTACCTGCAAAACTGGTAAAGTACACTTTTCTCTGCATTACTGGGAGTGCAGAAGAATGCAGGGGTCCCCTGTTAAGTGGATAAAATAGTAATTGTCCAAGAATACAATAGCTTACACCAAATAAATTCAAATTATTGAAAAATAACATTATCATTGGATATCACAACATCCAGATAATTACATTTACCTTGATGCTTCTACTATTAGCCTGTTTTTGTAGGTTTATTGTTTTGCAGTAAAAATTCTCACTGTGATTATTTTTCAAGTATTCTCAAAACAGAAACATATTTTCACATTTCAGCCAACCCACTAACTAAAATAAATTCATCACAGAGTGTTGAAGGTGAGATGAGATTTTTTATTGACTATACAAGAGTTGAATGGCGCGCCTGGAGATTTCAGAAACACAAATGAGACCACAAAATGTTTTAGAATAATCAGTTCCATTCAGTTTTGGAGGATGTAGTTCTTTAATCTAAAGATTTGGAGTGGTCTTTTAAAACAATTGGGAAACTGAAGCTGAAACCACCCTTGCCATTCTACATGTCCCATATATAATAAATCTAGCTGTGAAGTTCTTCTGCTTCATGAATCCAACCTTACTGAAATAAAAAGAAATGAACTATAGATTTGCCACTTCTGAAAATTCAATATGAATGTTCTATTGGTTTTCAAGGAGTAATTTTATCAAATTATAAGTCAAGACAGCTTTATAAACGCTCTACTGATCTGAAACGAGCTTTTCTACAAAGCTTGGTTCACATGCAATACAACTTTTCCTTTGAAATTAATGTAAGATTTCTATCACAATAGCCTAATATATGATTCCCTGGAAAAGTTCAAGTAAAACCAATGGAAGACTTGATTCCCTATACTTTTATGAATTTCACATAAGCTGCTTCCAGTTGCTAATGCTCCAAATTCAGTTATGATATCACAGCAGTGTCTCTTCTCCTTGTGCAATGCCAACAACACTGGCATATACCCTGCTGCTACCACAGGATGCTCACCTGAAGCAAAATATGTAGTAGAGCAATAAAAATTGATTATGGGACTCATACAGGTTCAGAAGGAAATAGAAAGAGGTGATTATAAAGAAAATTAATGTTTTGTATAAATCCCGCTATTGAAGAGTAGTTTACAGTAAAGTTCAAGTTTTAGTTATGTCAGGACTCTATTAATTGCTATCATACTTATTTATTTTGCTAGCCTGAGCTATCTCATGAGATCACCAGCTATAAATTCCAATAATTTTAATTATCACCAACAACAGAGTAACATTATTTGGAAACAAGGCAACCTATTTATCCTAACTCCAGGCCTACCACAATAAAGTCTATAGCTTCAGAAAAGGTTTCTGACTTTTCACTGAATTTTACTCAATTTTTTTAGAGTTGGAAGGGACCATATGGATCATCTAGTCCAACTCCCCTCCTTTGTAAAATTTTATAACTTTGGAAAGCATTCTGTCGCACTGAGAAAAATTTAAGAAAATATCATTAAGAAGTGTACGGAAAAAAAATTGCAAATCTAAAACCATGGAGAGAAAGCATACAAATGTCTAAAAAAACCCCAAGCTTTGGTGCTTTTCCTCCTAATTAAGCCAAGTTTTGAAGACTGAATATGACATAGGGTAATGCTGTGTTTACCCCCCTGTCTTTTACAGAGAAATATTCACATCCATAAAAGATAACAGTACTGTGGAAAGCATTAAGCGGCCCCCATCTATGTCATCCTTTCCTATACTTTCAAAAATAATAGAGGCTTAAACTTACAGTGACTTCCACTTTTGAGTCAGGGAAAGAAAGGACAACAGTACATAAACTAAATATGCCTCTCTACTTCTACATAACAAAATGTGCATATTTTTGACCAGGTCTGCTCTAGATTTTCTAACTTCTATGCTTACATGATAAGTTGTGAGTTCATCCTTAATATCCAAAAAATCCCAGTTAAGCATTAGTAGTGTTACTTAGCATTTAAATCTCTTAAGTAGTTACTGAGTAATTCAACATTTATCTGCCTTGCTAAAGATGACTGATTTTATCATACACATAAAATATTTCTCGGTATTATAAATATAAACTATAGAACTATAAATACTACATTCAACACCACAGTTTTGCACTTAGATTAATCATTTTCTTAGAAGAATGCATGTAGAGAATGCAATACGGTTAGATCTGGAAATAATACCACAGAGTTTATAAATAAAAACTTGGAAGAAAATGGAATGTCTCATTACTCATTTCAATAATGTAGGATTTGAAACACAATTATAATACAGTAATACTTAATAAAATCACTGCATTCCATAAAAAAATCAACTGCTCTTACATGTTATAAATATCATATTGATACCTAAATTGAAATAACAATTGAAACTAAGAAAAAAATCTCAAATCATACAGAGAGAAGAGGCTGTAATCTCATGGAGTGTTAGTTTTCACTGTAAAAATTACTGACATCTGAAATAATTAAGGATGACAACCTTACTAAAGTGAATGATCTAGCTTTTAAAAGACAAAATCATATACTGATATAAATTAACTCTTAAAGCAGCTTTGCTAGTATCAGCAGAATTACATGAGGAAACAATATGCACTTTTGACTTAGCTCTGGTTGAGGATTATCAGAATGATTCACTATCCTTATAATTACTTCTTTTTACCTTTTTCACAGTAGAAATTGTATAAGATTATATGAATATAAATTATATAAAGTATAATTTAAGGCTTACTTTACTTCACTGGGCTTTAAGTACATCACTACAAGAACAGGTACAATCTATTAAAGAAACGGGCAGCATCTGCTCCAGGCTGTATGGTCCTCAGGACATGGACTTTTCTCACTGTAAATAAAAATAGATTCTTGTTATTTCTTACTCCGGGCAAAACACTCACTGCTCTGGTTCCATGAACTCTTACTGTACTTAGGGTAGTACGGTAAGAGTTCTTATTCCAGCTGCCATAGAGCCCACAGTTTCTAATGCCTCAACCCTTCTGGCAGAAGAAACATTGCTACATATAGCATATTTAATAAGGCTGAATTGTGAGGGTTCTGTTCCTATCATAATCAAATAAAAAAAATTATGTTATGAATTCTTACTGTTACAACTTTTCTGTTTTCCATAACTCCCCTTACACAACGGAAAGACAGTCAGCTGTTCACAACAGGATACCATTCTTACGCACGCTGGCTGCATTATCTGCAACTGACTATATTGCATTTGCTTTTGTTCTCTTCATCAAGTCTAAATAAGGTTAATTGAGTCAGCCAGTCTGGCTTTCTCTCCGAACATGTTTAAGCCAGAACAGTCACATTGACTTGATGGGTGTTAAGTAACACATTTCTACTAAGTTCAGCTGATGGACAATTTCAATTTCCTTCTTCTCTTCCTCTTCCCTGGAAGGCACATCAGCACATCCGAGCAAAACAGTAGTGAAACAACCACACAGGTTATTACATTGTCTCCAAGTCATTAAAAGGCTTTCAGGTGTAAAGCTCACTACAAAAATAAGCCTGTAAAAAGATTTCCTGTCTTTTCCTTCCTGGCTTGGTGCTCCTCTAGCACAGCTCCTCCTTGAAACTGTGGCACGTTTCCCTCTTCTGCTGGCTTCTTTCTGCTTCCTCCGCTTTGTTATGTTTCCATTCTTCCAACCCCGTCTCACGTGTCCTACACATTTGTCTCTTTGTTAAGCTCATCTGTCTTCTTCTGTCTATCCTCATGACTTTATCCAGATTAAGGACATTCAATCAAGAGGTCTCCTACCGACAAACATAAAATATGTAAGACAATGTCCAGAATTTTTAAGAATTCACATAGAATTTCAAATACCAGAAAAAACATCATCTCAAGTAACAAATTCTATTTATTTACATCCTAAAGCAACCTATCCATGAAAAATTATGAAAATGCCTACACATGCAAAGGCCCATTCTAATAGCTCCCATATTTCACTCCATAACTTTAAACCTTTGACTATTTTATCTCAGAAAAAAAAAAACAAACAAATTTGCACCATGGTTTGCTTTTGAAAATTTCATCATAAAAAAAACTCTTAACTTCAAAACAAACTCATGCTTACTGTTATGTCACTCTCCATTTGTTTTTAATTTCTCATTCTTGTTCTATAGTTCTCCTGTAAGAAAACTAGTATTGTCTTACTTCCTAAAGTCTCATTTCAAATTTTCCTCTTCTATGTACCTTTATGATTTTTTGTCACTAATTTCTCATTTTGTCTCCAATTACTTCTTTTAGTAATCTTTCATCACTACTCCCATGTCTTACTTTCATATTCTTGATTTCTTTCTTCTCTGTCCTGCTCATTCTAATGGTTCTGCTGCAGTCACCCCAGTGCACTAAGCATACTATGCTGCTCTGTCAGTTTCTCCTTCAGCATTACCTAATTTCCTCATTAGCTAAACCAAATCCCAAAGCCAATATTACTGTCTTCTAAATACCTAGCTTTCTTTTCCTCTTCTCCTCAATAACTGTCCCTTTTCACATCATCTTTCATACACCCAGCCAAGAATTTTTACATGCTTTTTTTTTCTTTATATTGTGGTCTCCAGTCCATACTGCACATTATAAAACAGGCCCCCTACAATCCCTCCAAAGAGCAAAGTGCTCTTTCTGATCAGTAACTCCTGTGCCAGCAACCTGACCTGCTTTTCTGTTTTTTTGTAACAAACCAATCTTCTTTCATTTTATTTCTCCATATCAAAAAATGTTTTCTGTTGCAGGAAGTCCATCCTGCACTTCCTATAAAGTCTCCCGACCTTTATGTTATTCTCCCTAATATGTAAAACATACCCCATTTCAGAATTCTTTCATATCTTTTTTCTCCATTGCAAAGGACATTTTACTGCTTGCTTCAACAGAAAGCCTGTACTCTGCAAACAGGATTGTGATGAGACTCTGCTTCTTTTCATAGAATTATAGAATGGTTTGGGTTGGAAGGGACCTTAAAGATCATCTAGTTCCAACCCCCCTGCAATGGGCAGGGACACCTCCCACGAGACCAGGTTGCTCAAAGATCCATCTAGCCTGGCCTTGGAACACTTCCAGGGATGGGGCATCCACAGCTTCTCTGGGCAACGTGTTCCAGTGTCTCACCACCCTCACAGTAAAGAATTTCTTTCTAATTTCTAACCTAAGACTCCCCTCTTTCAGTTTAAACCATTGCCCCTCATCCCATCGCTACATTTCCTGATAAAGGGTCCCTCTCCATCTTACCTATAGGTAAGTACCTTTTCCTATAGATAAGTACCTTTCTTTAGGTACTGGAAGGCTGCTATAAGGTCTTCTCGGAGCCTTCTCTTCTCCAGGATGAACAACACCAACTCTCTCAGCCTGTCTTCATAGGAGGGGTGCTCCAGCCCTCTGATCATTTTTGTGGCCCTCCTCTGGACCTGTTCCAACACGTCCATGTCCTTCCTGTGCTGAGGACTCCAGAGCTGGACACAGCACTCCAGGTGGGATTTCACCACAGAGGAGTATAAAAGTAGAATCACCTACCTTGACCTGCTGGCTGTGCTTCTTTTGGTGCAGCCCAGGATGCGGCTGGCTTTCAGGGCTACCAGCACACATTGCTGGCTCATGTTGAGCTTCTCATCCACCAACACCCTCAAGTCTTTCTCCTCAGGGCTGCTCTCAATCCATTTTCTGCCCAACCTGTATTTGTGCTTGGGATTGCCATGACCCAGGTGCAGGACCTTGCACTTGGCCTGGTTGAACTTCATGATGTTTGCACGGGCCCACCTCTCAAGCCTGTCCAGGTCCCTCTGGATGGCAGTCCTTTCCTCCAGCATGTCGACTGCACCACACTGTTGTAGTCAGGAAAGTTGCTGAGGGTGCACTAAATCCCAGTGTCTATGTCGCTGACAAAGACATTAAACAGCACTGGTCCCAGTACTGACCTCTGGGGTATGCTACTTGTCACTGGTCTCCACTTGGACATTGAGCCATTGACTGCAACCCTTTGAGTGTGGCCATCCAGCCAGTTCCTTATCCACCAAGTGGTCCATCCACCAAATCATGTCTTTCCAATTTAGAGGCGAGGATGTCATGCAGGACAGTGTCAAATGCTTTGCGTAAATCCAAGCAGATGACATCTGTTGCTCTGTCTTACTGTAGAGATGGACCATAACTAAGATAAAGCCGAAGACAGTTTGATTTATCCTTTTTTTCCAATATGACCACTTTACTCCTCTGTGTTAAATCACAGAATGGTAGGGGTTGGAAGGGACCTTCAGATCATCTAGTTCAACCCCTCAGCCAAAGCAGGTTCACCTAGAGCAGGCTGTACAGGAACACATCCAGGTGGGTTTTGAATATTTCCAGACAAAGAGACTTCACAATCTCTCTGGGCAGCCTGTTCCAATGCTCTGGCATCTTCAAAGTAAAGAAGTTTTTGTTGAGATGGAATTTGCTATGTTCCAGTTTGTATCCATTGTCCCTTGTCGTGTCATTGGGCACCACTGAAGAGTCTGCCCCCATCCTCTTGACACCCGCCCCTTAGGTATTTATCAGCATTGATAAGATCCCCTCTTGGTCTTCTCTGGGCTAAACAGACCCAGGTCTCTCAGCCTTTCCTCATAAGAGAGGTGCTTCATTCCCTTGATCATCTTTGTAGCCCTCTGCTGGACTCTCTCCATTAGTTCCCTGACTTTCTTCAACTGGGGTCCACAGAACTGGACACAGTACATCAGATGGGGCCTCACCAGGGCAGAGGGGGAAGAAGACCTCCCTCAAACTGCTGGCCATGTACTTTTTAATGCACCCCAAGGAGACCATTGGGCTTCTTGGCCACAAGGGCACATAGCTGCCTCCCAGTCAATTTGTTGTCCACCAGGACTCTCAGGTCTCTCTTTGCAGAGCTGCTTTCCAGAAGGTCAACCCCCAACCTGTACTGCTGCATGTGGTTATTCCTCCCTAGGTGCAGCACTTGCAACACTTGCCCTTGTTGAACTTCACTAGGTTCCTCTCTGTGCAACTCGCCAGCCTGTCCGGGTCTCACTGTATGGCAGCACATCCTTCTGGTGTGTCAGCTACTCCTCCCAGTTTTGTGTCATCAGCAAACTTGCTGAGGGTACACTCTGTCCCCTCATCCAGGTCATTGATGACTATATTGAACAACACTGGATCCAGTACTGACTCCTGGGGAATACCACCAGTTACAGGCCTCCAACTGGACTCTGCACCACTGATCACAACCGTCTGAGCTCTGCCATTCAGCCAGTTCTCAATCCACCTCACTGTCCACTCATCTAACCCACACTTCCTAAGATTACCTGTGAGGATGTTATGGGAGACAGCATCAAAAGCCTTGCTGAAGTCGAGGTAGACAACGTCCACTGCTCTCCCCTCATCCATCCATCCAGTCATGTCATCATAGAAGGCTATCAAATTGGTCAAGCATGATTTCCCCATGGTGAATCCATGTTGACCACTCCCAACAACCTTTTCTTCCTCTACACGCTTAGAGATGACATCCATAATGAGTTTCTCCATCACTGGGGGACTGAGGTGAGTAATCAAAATTGAGGTGATTTCTGGGGATGGCGGTGAGTAATCATGGAATGTTTCAGTGAACCCAAGAAGTCTGGGGTTCACTGAAAGATTGCAAAAGGTCATGTGCGCTACAACTTTTGAGTCTGAGCCTGTTACCACCACCAAACTGAAAACCAAACTCTGACGTTGTGTAAATGGCAATTTAGTGGCATGCTGTGACAGTGGCAGTCAAGAAAGTTGTGCGCTCTCACGAGAGCAGAGTTAGATTAGCAAGGATGAAGAGGAAAGGAACAGATTTGCAGAATCCTCAATAAACTTTTAATTGTTCCGTTGCCTTTGCACATGCTCAATACCCCAAAATCAAGCCTAAAGTAACTCACTCAAAATTGCAGTGGGAATTCTCACTTTACCTGAAAGTAAAATACAGGAATCTTTGCTACCATATGGTGTCATAAGAGCTGTGCAAGTGGGGTCTATAGGTGCCTCTGTTTGTTGATGGAGAAATAGTTAGCAGACAACAGCTGGATGAAGAGTAGGAAAATACATGCTGGGAGACAGCATCTGAAAGAGCAAAAACTGGTAAGCTCGGGGTACCAAGGAGGTGCTGAACCTGCCCAAGGCCTCCAGCAGGCACTGGCACCCACGACAGGTCATGTAACCCACAGCACATCCAAGGCGGCAGTGGCTGCCGTAGGCGGGCAAAGGCTACAGGGCAGTATGTGTCAGCACACCTGCTGAAAGGGCTGAGCACAGCTGCCTGGAAACCCCTGCAGGGCAGGCACCAGCCCCTGCTCCTGAGCGGACCACTGGGGTTGGCCTCTCCGCTGCTGCTCCAGCTGGGTGACCTGCGAGTCTGTACCACATGTATGATGCAAGCTATTAATAATAACAGTCTAATAATTAAACAGTGTTTGAAAACTGTTGGTTGTGATCTGTTTCTTCCCCTGACTCAATACCCTATCAGTGATGTTTACAACACCTGGTACAAAAAAGCCACAAAAGTACACAGGCATCACTTGGATCTTGTAAATCTGTATTTTAATCCAGCTACCAAAGTCATAGACAATAAGCTGCTCAGATTTCCTCCCAAAGACAGCCATTATTGCATCTCATGGTTTCTAGAGAGACCTGTATCAGATACATTTTTACCATATTCTACCAGTATTCAGATGTGGTGGTTTTGGCTGGGATGGAGTGAATTTTCTTTATAGTATCTGTCATGGTGCTGTGTTTTGGATTTGTGACCAAAGTGGTGTTGGTAACACAGGGATGTTTTGGCTGTTGCTGAACAGTGCTTTCACAGGATCACGGACATATCAGTTTTTCACACTGCCCCACCAGCGAGTAGGCTGGGGGTGTGCAAGAAGGTGGGAAGGGACCCAGCTGGGACAGCTGACCCCAGTGATATTGCTACCAAAGACAGGCCTCTGCTTTGCTTATAACCATATGCTAACTAAAAATGTTGTTTCCTTCCTACCAACCTTCTTACTGTGTCAGAAAATAGTTAGTCACTGAGCTGATAGTGATAAGGATGGGATAACAAGAAGTAGTTAATCACTTCAAGGTTCTCTCATGTGTCAAAGTATGTACTCCTATACCAGTTAGGACAGAGCTGTGGCTACCTCAAGGAACACCCTTATCATCCTCAAGAAGCTGGCAAACTTACAGTAAACTTTTACTGTCCTGAGATGACTCAATACCTTAAAAGGGTAATGTGAGGAAGGGCATCCTTACCCAAACGACCACCGAGGAACTCATGCCTGAGCAGAAATATTTTGCTGATGGTGCAAAATTTAATATGCATGTGTAAAAAGGGCTATTTGGGCATCCCAAGGAGTATGTAAGCGTAGATGGAGTTATGTATTAGGTAGGCAAAATAACGAGAACATTTTGTGTATAAATAATAGGTAAATATCCCCGGTAAGGTGTGCTAGATTTGTGGATTTCCACCTAGCACCCGACATCGAATAAAGCAATATCTCCTCGCTAAACTACTTCTGGTTTCGAGAGGTTTTATTTCAGGTAACAATATCCCTGTCCATGTGATGTTGTGCTCAGCAACAAAACCTGGGAGAAGGAGAAAGGGAGGGCTGTTAGGAGTTATGGCGCTCATCACCCTAAGTAACCTTTACACGTGATGAAGCTCCGGCTTCCTGGAAATGGCTAAACATCTATCTGCCAATGCGAAGTACTGGATTAGTTCCTGATTTTGCTTTGCTTGTGCACACAGCTTTTGCTTTACCTATTAAACCATCTTTATCTTGACCCGCGTTTCCTCACTTTTGCCCTTTCGCTCCCCTATCCTACTCCAAGGGGGTGTGTGGGGCTCAGCTGCCAGCCAGGGTCAGCCCACAACAGCATGGCAAATCCAGATTTTTCTGATGTCAACTTGCAGAATTACGCAATTTAGAAAAACAAAGAAAGTCAAACCCACACCAGATTTGATTTGTAAACGAGGCTCGCTTTCTCTTGCCTTGCCCCACATTTTTGTCTGTCTAATGGTAACAGGCGCAGCCAGACATAATCTGTATTTTTCGGGTAGAGCTAAATTTGGCCGGGTCGAGATTTTACATCTTTGGAAACTCTGGGGCCCGGGTTTCACCAGCAGACACCGCTCTCCTCGCGGCCTACGGACACTCCGCCATTCCATAATGCCTGCCCGGGCCCGGCTAGGCCGCAGGCCCCGCGGGCCCCAGAGGCCACGGCAGCCCGCCCCGAGAGGTAGCCGCGGAGACCGTCCCGCTGGGCCGCTATGGAGACGTTAACGGTCGCTGCTCCAGCGCGCGCCAAGCCTCCTCCCCACCCCCGCCCCGCAAGGCCTCGCGCCATCCGCCGGCCGGGGAGGGCGCAGGGGGCGGGGCCGGCGGGCGGCAGGGGAGATGGCTCCCGCGGGCGCCCGTTAGACCCGGTCCGCCGCGGCTCCCCGCCTGGCTCCGCCTCCGTGCGGTGCTGCCCCCCGCGGGGGACGGGGAAGGGGGGGGGGGAGCTCGTGGGGCGGGCGATCGGGAAGCGGCGGGGGATCGTCTCGGTTCGGGGGTCTCCTTCCCTCTCCGCGCCCTTCTGAGGGAGGACGGCGGCCCGGCGGGCGGGGAGGCTGGCGCCCGTTCCGCGGGATTTGAAAATCCTGCCCCACCGAGCCGAACAAAGAGCGGGGGAAGCGGCCGGCCCCCTCCCCTTCTCCCTCGCACGCCGCAGACGCGCACCCGGGGAGCGGACCACTTCTCCATCCCCCGCCCCGGGACCTCTCTCCCTCCCTTCCCCGCCGCTGGCCGAGTGAGTGGGAGGGTGCCCACCATGTGGATCCAAGTCCGCACCATCGACGGCACCGAGACCCAGACCATCGACGACCTGAGCCGCCTTACCAAGATAGAGTGCCTGCGGGAGAAGATCCAGGAGACCTTCCGCGTCAGCCCGGACCGCCAGCGCCTCTTCTACCGGGGCAAGCAGGTGAGGCGGGAGACGCCCCTACCTGGATGGCAGGGGCGGGGAGGGATGGGGGCTTCTCCCTCCCCTCTCGGGCTCGGCTCTTTGTGCGGCCCGGCGCTGGGGTCCCGGTTCCTGCCCGTCTGTCGTCCTCTGGCTCCGGCTTTTGTTTACTCCCGTCCCGTCGGGCCTAGAGGGAGGCGAGAAGCGGGGGGCGGGAGGCAGCCGCGGCCTCAGGCCTGACAAGAGGCTCCGGCACAGCCGGCGGGGCCGTTCCCCGCGCCCTGCTGCCCGCCTTTTCCCCGGAGGGCGAGCGGGGGCCGGGGAGGCCCCTTTGTGTGTTTGTTTTCCCACCTGAACGGCGGGAGGCTCCTCCCCCAGCCCCCGCCGTTACCGTGCCGAAGTGACAGGGCGGCCGGAGGGGGAGGAAGAAGCCTCTCCGCTCTCCCACCCGAGCCCGGCATCGTGCTTCGCCCCTGCCTGGGCCGGGCCGGGTGAGGGGGTGTGTGTGTGTACTGCGGGCCGTTTCCACGGTGGAACGCCGCCCCCGGGGTCTACACGTGGCGGGGGACGCACACGGGGGACGCGGGCGGGAAGGAGGTACGAAGTCCCCGTGTCCCGTCCGTAAGCGCTCGGGTGAGCACGGCGTGCCCCTCCCCCGGCGCCCGAGTAACGGTTTTCGGGGCCCGCCGGGTCTGAACCCGTCCCACCTCCACGCGTTGCCGGGGGGTACAGGGCCGGCCTCGGCCCCGTGGGCGGGGTCCCTTCGGGCGGGTACGGGCTGTGTGTCCCGCTCCGTCCTCGGCGCGGGGAGCAGCGTGTCACGGGTGGGCACCGGGCGGTTGCTGGCCGTCCGGAGGGGCCGGCGGGGATCCATCCAGCCCGGCGTGCGGTATCACCACGGTGACTGGCAGAAAGCTGTGTGGGCTGATACTTTTCCCCAGCCCTCCGGTGCCAGGTATGTTTTGATCCGAATGCGTTGCCTCAGGCTGCAGCTTTGTTGCTGAAGGGTGTTAACGTTTCCAGCTGCATTGCATAAGCTATGAGATGTACTCAGCGCTGGTGGTGTTAGGTGAGGCGCAGCTGTGACCTGGCAAGGAAGGTGTCGGATGTGTGATGTATTTCTGGGAGAGTGGCTCTTAAGACGTGCCTTCTCACAACAGACGAGTGTTGCAGTGCTCACCTACACTGAGTAATGCAAGGCAGTGTGATTTCTGCCTCAAAACAGGTGAAGTGTGTATCTTTACAAACAAGGCGGGGGAAAGTAGTAAACGTATCTAATTATGAATAGGAGGTAGGCATTATGGCTAGAGGCTAAGTCTAGATTGTGAACCCAATAGCGAATCAGTAGATTTTTGTGTTCTATGCATCGGTGAGAGTGAGCATTTGTGAGGACGTGTCTATCAAGACAATTACAGACGATCTCATGTTTCTCTGAAGGGAATAAATCTCAGAACATCAGTCTTGAAGTTGTGTAACTTGCTTAGCTCTGTGCTGTGCCAGCACACCTCTTCGTTCAGTGCAGAGCTTGACATGCGACACAAGGTTTACCCAAGAAACAGGGAAGATGAGCCTGTAGTGACTTGTGTTTTTCTATGTAGTCTGTCAGTGGCCAGACCAATTAGCTTGAACATTTCAGTTAACAGATGTCTTACTTATGACAGCAGAATACTAAAATATTACGACTGAAGTTGCCTACACAAGCCACATTTGTGAGTTTACTACTTAGTTTGGTTTAGGACACAGTCACGATCACGTTTGGTGAAGAGTTAGAGTTCTGTTTCATAGCTTCGCTCACCATTTATGTCCATTTTCTTAAAATTACCATAATTAATCCTGAAGTTTTCTTGATGGTTATGGATTGCTTTTCTGATCCCATGGTGCTAGTAAATAGAAAAAAGGTCAAAAGGATTGCTCTTGCACAAGTAAAACTGGATGTTGAGAGACACGGGAAAAGGAAACTGTAAACAACTTAATCTCTCTCACAGTTGTGATAAAACAAAAATAGAATAAAAAAGGCCATTTCAATTAAGTGTGAGGTGAATGGAAAGCAGTACATTGAGGTGAACAACATGGAAAAACTGAAGATTCCTGCATGTGTTGGAAAAACCATTATCTAGACCAAACTCTCTTCCTGTTTTATCTGTTCAGTACTCAGTATGATTAAATCTGTGCAGTCTGCTAGTAGAATTCTGATCTTGCAACAGCACTGCTTACTGTACTCTCTCTGAGAACTTTTTCTAGAAATACTCGGACCGTGCAAGTGGTGGGTGCCGAAAACTGGCTAAACAACCTCCTTTCTTCTAAAAAAAATGGGTGGTGTAGAGATTATAAGGTTACAGAAACCTGAGTGAGTCACCATTTATGGGCTGAATTTCAACAACTTCATGTTCTTAACTTGAAGTAAAGAACAGCTTCAACTGACATTTTGAGCTAGATCTGTTATTTTGCAGTTCTTTAGGAGTGTCCGTGTCCAGTAAACATAGTTGATATGGTATACTGTAATTTGCTGTTGTCTCATCTTCAGACACAAATGCAGGACCTTAAATGGGCAGTACTTCATGCTTCTCTTCTTAAGGGTTGAAATGCTATAGAACTACTGATGAAAATCTAGTGTTGTGATTAATGTAGTACTTTGTATTACTGGTTGGTTTTTTTTTTTCCTTGTAAAACCAGGAAAAGCAGTATTTGGTTGAACAGACTGGTTTCTGGTTTTTAACTCTTACTGCCAGGAGGACCTACGTGTGGCACTGAAGAGTGAGGAAGATAGTATTACTGTATGACTCGGTCTGGTCTGTGAGGACGTCCTGGACCCTCTGGGGATCTGTGTTTCTGAAGAGCTGAGTAACTGTCTATTGGCTAGAGAAGTCAAGTCATTCTGTAGATCGAGGTCGATCTTTCTGAGGAAAGGGAGTAGTAGTATATGCATAGTTCTTTACTGTGGTACAATAACCTAGTCTGCAGCTAGGCAGAGAATTCTACTGAACATAGAAACCTGCAGTGATGTCTCTTGCGTTTATTACTGAAGAGGTTGGATCGTTGGCTGGAAGGAGTTTCTTGGAGAGGCCCAAATATTTCACTGTGGTGTAATAAATCATATCTTAACCTCGCTCCACCATAGACTATTCTCATCTAATGCTTTATCTGTGTTGTTATATGTTAACTGAGTAAACTTGTAAATTACAGTGCATTGTGTGGAGTTGGTCTAAAATTCAGAGATGCAAAACAAGATGGACTGTCTTCTGGCAGCATACTGTCCTAATGAGAAAATTATTTATAGCACTATATAGTGCTACATAGCACTTCTTGATGCGAATAAAAATTCTCAGTTTTATTCGTGAAATTGAAAGAGATATTATAGTAGACAAATTCTTGGCGTCTTTTCTATAGATTTTCTATAGAAAAGATGCCAATATAAAGCAGATTTTCTATAGGACCAAGCTATGGTTGTTGTGGGATTTCTAGCTTTCAGTTACAGCGCTGGAAAAATTGAGCAGTAAAAGTATGTTGAAGTTTATTTAAATGTGCAAACTTGCCAGAGAACTTAAGGTTGTCTGGAAGACTGTAGGGGTATTAATACCAGTTTGTTTCGCATACAACAGTGTGCACATTTAGTTCTATTTCAGCACTATGTGTTGTTTATGGAATATAAAATATAATGTAATCTTGTGTGAAATCCACTTGTCTAATGGATTTCTTCCATCAACCTGTCCCACCCTGTTGGAATTTGAATTCAGTCAAAACTTCTAAGTGGCTGTTGTTGTTAAAGAAGCCATCATCTCATGTTGCTTTTCCGTAGTGCTTACCAGAGTCAGGGAAGAAGGACATCGGATCCCAAACACTTCCTCCCAGTATATGTAAGAGGCAATGACTGAAATAGCTTTTGAAGTTGTTAATCTTGTTGGTGAGGAAGACACCCCAAACCTTTTTTCATGGGAGACCAAAGTCAGCAGGTGGAAATGAGAGTGTTGAAGCCATTTATTTACTTGATGTGAAAGCTGTTGCAAATCAGGCTTACTTCATTAGAAGAAATTCAGCTCTGCTTTTATGCACAAAAAAAGTATGGTAGTATGTATTGTGTCACTTAGCTGCGTAAGTTCACTCTTATGTATAGTTTGTCAGGCCCACGCTGTGATGCCCAAGTACTTTGGGTTTTGTTTCTGTAAATTTAACTGAAATGGTAAAGGGGCAGGAGGACTGGAGGAACTTTAGTTTTTCATGAGAGCATCCTTGTGATAAAGCAGCCTCAGTGATATATATAGTTATAAATCTGGCAACAGGACATACTTTGGTTTACCTACAGACTTTCTTATACAAGACCTCTTTAACTTCTGCTGACCTGCACTGGCACTTGAGCAGTTGATAGAATCTTGTGTGAGTTCAAGCTGCTAAGCTTCAGGTTTGTGAACTGTATGTTTTAAGGGCTTCTTAAATACTTACAGCTTGGTTGAATTTCCAGAAAGATAGAAAAGCATTATTTCTGGAGTCTTTCCCTGAAGAATGGGAGTGCTAAACCTATTCATAAAACAATCGAGTTTCTTAACACAATCTCTTCCCAGCTTTATTTTGTTTGGAAAATTGTAAACATTTTCAGCTGCAGCTGTCCAAACCTCATCTGCTTCAGGCAGAATCTGGGTGTGAGAAATCTTCAACTGGAGCAGTTTGTTTTACACTTTGGAGAAATAATTTGAAGAAGCCTTAGAAAGGAAGTGATTGCCGTTCCTTGATGAAACTGGTAGCAAGTAGCTCTGTCACTTGGTGAGAGGGAGTCAATCTGGGGTCTCCAGGACAGATATGATTAGACAGCCTTCCAAAATTTCTGAAACACGTATGGACTATAATCTGAATTTAGCTGGCAGTAGATTCGGTAGCTCTATTAACAAGGTTTTTTTTATATGATTGTGGAAGTTGTTTACTGAAATCAGCTTCTTGTTAAATTTTTACTGTAAAGCTACTAATGCAGCTTATCGTTCCTTGGTACCATTATCTTTGTTATTCAAAGCATCTAAGCAAACTGACAGAAAAGCCGAGGCATATGTGGAAACAGAATACTTTACACAATTTTGTATGTACGACTTCAGTATTAGGAAGCTGGAAAAACATAATATAACCTGTAAGAAATTGCAACCAGCTTTAAGGCTATATTTTGTGGCATGTATATTTATTCGTGTAACCTAGTTAGGATAGTTTAGTACTTGTACTTTTCTAATTAATCTGAAAGTTCTTGGAAATGGAATATTTCTCTTTATATTAAAAGGAAAAAAAAACCACACCACAAACTCTTATATGCAGAACACACTTGATGCATGGCCTAGACTGACAACTAGGTGATGAGGATTCCCTGTGATGAAATGTGATCAAATGTTAATACAATTTATATTGATGGAAGTTATGAGATGATTCTCTTCTTTAAAAGCTGTTAAATGGGTTTCTGTTCCTAATCATTTAACGGTTAAATTATGTTAAAATAACTGCCCTGATACACCTTTGCATTTATTTTTTTAGACTTTTTTTGTTGATTACAGAAGCTTCAGATAATAACAAGTTCTTCATTACAGGTATCCTTACAAGCTGCAGATAGTCATTTGCTCTCACTGGCACCAGTGTTGCTGAACTAAAGTTGCCTGTGCTATGGAAGTCCGTACCATCATACAGGAGGTACTTGACGACTCTCATCTAATCAGCATAGAGATGGATGAGTGTTTCTGTGCTTCTGAGGATTTCAGTGCAGCTTTATATTTTGACACACTTCTGTGTTTGGTTTTCTTTTTAAACAAAATTGTCAGGTAATCCTAAATATCTGCCAGAAGATGCCATGAACTTTTATTTGATTAGAAGACTCCTGAGAACTGCAAGAGAAGAGAAACCTTGCTGCTCTAACTCCATCTTCCCGCTAGAAGTTAATGAGCAGATGTTCCTTTAATGGGATTGAGAGTTGCATCCAAGAAGAAAATGACATATCTAAATTAAGTTTGGGTTTTTTTTTTATCTCACCCAGTGATAAATGAAGAAATAATCTTCAAAACCTGAGCTTATTATTAAAAAACTTAACTTTAAGGAGGTACAGGCTTGAACCCTGTACAAGTCATTGGTTGAGACTGCCTGCCTTCACCTTGAACATCTAAGTCAAGAAGTCTTTTCTTACAGCTCTTGACTTTCAGCTGTTCTTGTGTTGCCACTAATCTTGTACACTAGAATCTTTTTTGGATTATAGTTAGTCCAGATCAAAAGGTAAAATGTGTTGGTACTATCTGTACACTCTGCAAATAATTTTGTAGTAATGTTGTAAAAAACACTTGTTTTGTTGGAGAACATGGCCTTAAAAGGTAGGCTTCTGTGTTTAATTTTAGTTAGAGAACATAAAAAAAGGGCCAAATTTCTTCTTAGAGGAAGCTAGTAGTCTTGATTGAGTATGAAGATGACTAATGTACATTTATCATAGAGTTTGTACTGACATTGATGTGTCAGCAGTGTCAGCAGCAAGATTCTGTAACTTCTTCCTAGGTTGTGTGGCTTTGTGCAGCATGCCAGACATCCTCTTTGTGTGGAGAATTGAAGAAACTCGACGTCTTCACACTGTGCTATGAATGAACTTATTGGTTGTCGCTATAATTTTAGAAAAGCCTTTCTTGGATACTGGAAGCTTCCATGTTCTTCCCTCTCTAAGACTTCCTCTTGCCGTATGCTTTCTGCTGAGTACTGTAGGAGTCTCTATAAGACTATGATACCTCTATAGATGATGATTTATTGAGATTAAGACATATGATAGCATTCAGCCTTCTTGCAGGCAGGAAAAGTTAGGTTTGTACATCAGCCTTGAGATGGAGAATATTAGAAACTCTGGAAGTGCACTTCGCTTGCTTTCAGTGAGTACTTAGCTGGAAGTTACAGGTTTTTGATTTCTTCAGACTAACTTACCCTTTGGGTAACTCCTGTAAACAACTCTTAACCAAATTTTTCTACTAAGTGTAAGCTTAAAGCCCTTTACCCTTATGCGCTGGCTATTAAAGAAGTTTGTAGGGTGTATGTAATACCTGTGTAGGTTAAAAGATTGATGTCACTTAACTTCTCATCATACTGCTTTAATTAAAGAGCTCTTTTGCATTCATTGTAGTTTCTTTCATCTTCGATGCTACATGTAGGCACTGCTCTGCTTCTTGGAAAAGAAAAACGTCAGAAGATGCTCAAAGGCATACTTCCATAAGTGATTAAAGATCTTGACTGTCAAGTGTAATGGCTGGCTTGGGGTGACCTAGGAACTTACCCTCTTGGATCACACTTAAAAATAAAAACAGTGGGCAATGTGTTCGTACAAGAATGACTATATGATTTCTTGGGAGGTCTCTGTACAGGCTGTATAACCCATAATGAGCTGTGCTTCTTCTAGGACTTGTAGACAAGTTAATATGATAGTAATTGCTGAATAACTTGTCAGGTTTGGGTTTGTTTTGTTTTGGTTTTTTTTTTCCCCAGTAATGTAGTATCATGCTGCACTCTGCATGATCACTCAGGTTCATGTAAGTGCAGTTTTTACAAGTTTTTGAAGTCATTTGTGGCTTGATGTTACTAGACAGTTCTAACAGTGACGGTAGGTAGGTATCAATTCCAGTATTGCATTGCTACAGCTACTCTTGTGTAGTAGTGTAAGCACAGTGTTGTCTTACCTTTAAGTATTAATAATGACCTTCTCTAGAAGTATTTTGAAATC
>KZ506141.1:3254-53863 GCA_002844005.1 Limosa lapponica baueri | reverse complement strand
CTTTGCTTTAGTACATGTTCTAATTGCCCGTTAACTGACTTGAATGAGATACAGCTTGATTGTCTGGTACTTTCCTGATTAATTTTGTTTTTGGTTTGCATGTATAAACTTGTGAATGAAAAGTGTCTTAAATGCTTAGTGAATGATTAAGTAAACATGTAATGTTTATATCTTTTCTTTTAATGCACTGTCCAAGCAAACATATTCTTGGGGAATCTTCTTAGTATCTTTATGCAGCAGAATGGGATGAAATTGTTTATTTATCTATATAAATGACTATTGTTAGAAGTGAGCATACCATGAAGCTGACTGGGGGACTCATCAGCACCTATTCCTACAAATTGCCAGACTGGTTTTTGATGAAATTTTCTATCCTTATTGGTTGAATATTTAACTTGTTTGTTAGGTAATTTTGGACTCAATTCAGTAATGCTTTCATGAATTTTGATGACAAGCAAGGCAGTGAAGGCAATGGCTGGGAAATAAGAGGGGTGGGTGAGTGTGTGGGGGTGTTGTGTGCTTTCTGTTGCTGTTGTTGGTTGGTTTTTTGGGAGGGGTTGGTTTGTTGTTTTTTGTGGAGTTCTTGGTAAGAGATACTGTATTCCAGGATGGATATAAAATGCTAGTTGTCTGCAGAAAGGAAGGTATCATGCTTTTTATCCTACTGTTTGTTAATATCCACACATAGTGATAAGTCCTTAATTTTTTGCATCTGATACTGCTTTAATAATATAATGTGAAAAGTGATCTTACAGTCCCTGGCCAACTTAGAACACAGTAGGAGATACTACTCTATCTGCAGGGACAAGTGATGTGCTTCATTGCTGTTTTTTCACTCTAGTAGTCTGTGAGGTTATGCCTTTCTGGCTAAGATCCCGTTGTTAGATTAACACCAGTATAATATCAGTAATTCAAGAAACAACATTTTGTAGTTCTTCTCTCTATTTATGGTGGAATGGAATTCTTTAAACACTGATTGTTTTCCAGCTTTGTTAATCCAAGGATTTAAATTGTCAGTGATGCAGTAATGCTGGGTATAGGTATATTTGCAGATATGCACATTAATTCTTGTAAGCCAAATAGCGTGTGAACTTGATTTTACCGGTTGAGTTTCTGTATTTCTCTACTTTGTTCCCAGAAGCAGGCAGTATGGCAGAGTCATTGACTTGGCCTAAATTTATACGATTGCTAATATTCTGGTAATGTATTTTTTGGTCATGTAATAAACAGGTGCTCTTTCCCCATCACATTGCCCAACACTACATCCTGCCTCATTTGAAGTGTGCTTATAGTAGTCTTATCTCTGTTATTGTGCTTTCAGACTGAAGCGTGACATTGGTAGTCATAGAAATAGTCGGCAGTCATAAAATATCTGTGCAAAGAATACTGATTATAAAAACAAAATGAAAAACCCTGGACCACTTGGGCAGAGAATAGCATGCTAATTCATTATAAATTAATACTGTAAAGTAGACAGGTTTGCAGTCACCAGTTTATTCTCCTGACGTTTTAGTTCATGTTCATCAAAGCAGACTTCTTTGATTCCTACACAGGAATAGGTAGTGCATGTGTGTGTGTGTCATTAGAGAAGGCTGTTTCTTCCTCAAGGTCTAGCCTAGGTATGTCTTACTTTCTAAACATGTTAAATATAACTATTCCTGTACAGATTACTTTTTCTAAGTATCTTTTTTTTTTTTTTTTCCATCTTTCTCATGCTAATAGGGAAGATTCAGTTGTGGATTGAAGATATGACTTACTCTGCTATCATAACTGATGAATAGATCGCAAAGACTAGACACAGGACATTTTTTAGTTGAGTGTTAACACTGGTTACCTGGTTATGGTAGGTAATTCAGACTGTTCGGATTTAGATTGTCACTGAATTGACTTTAAACTGCAGTACCTCAAAACATTTTTCTGTCAGCCTGTGTGTGGCATGTCCTGAGAGAAAGGGAACAATGAAGGAATGTCTTTGGTTTCACCTGTGTGTTGCCTCTATACCCTCAGTGTACCAGGAGCAAGGTTATCCTTTTCTTGCCACTGAATGGCTTTCAGAAGATTTCCTCATACCGTAGGATTCTAGAAGTTGTGCACTAGAACCTCTGGCACAGCTTGTCCAGTCTAATTGGAACAGAAAAATGGAGCAGAAGTTACGTTGTCTCCAATAATGTCCAATGTATTTGTTATTTCAGAAGCAATATATTTTGCAGATGTACTGCTGATTTTTTTAAAACATTTTGCAACCAAGAGAATGAGTTGGTGGGGTAGTGAGTGTTCACAGTAGGCCTTGAGTAGTGCTGAGCAGGAGCAGCTTGAAAAATGCAGAACTTCTTTCCCCCTCCTTTGTGCCCCTTTTCAAATATGTTACTGCAAGTTGATTATTTGTCTTTTGTTTTGGGTTTATTTGTACTTTGAATATAAGAATAGCTGTTTTTAAACTTCTTTAATAATCTTAACAGTGAAAATACAAACTTCTTGTGGTGTGAAAAGCTCCCAAACTGGGTTGTCATAGGGCTACAAGAACATTACTGTCCCCTTTGTTAAAGAGTTGTCAAAAGCATAGGAATGTACAGGGTGTGGAATGGGAAGGGTTACTTAAACTTGCTTGGGTAACTTGCTACTTAGTATGAAGCTCTAGCCTGAAGTTCCAGACATAGGAGGCAGTGTTGGTAGTCAGCTGTAGAATAGCAGTTGCTGCAGATTTCCATTTTACGACTTGTGTTCATTTAATAGTTACAGCATCAAAATCTTCAGTGCAGTTTGATCTGCTGTGTCTTGCACTGGTTTGGAAACAGCTGAACAAGGATCGTTACCATAGCTGTTCACCAGACAGCTGGGTCAGCTTTAATTACATCGAAACAAACTGTGAGCACTCCTTTTTACACACCCCAGAAGTGGATACAGTAGTTACCAGCGGTAAGGAGAGTAACTTTTATTTTTTTTTTAACACAGATCTTAAATTAATGGAATAATAACAGATTAATTTCTTGAGTGTCAGCTTATGTTCCTAACTGTCTTCTGCCCTTTAGCTTTGTTTTGAAAAAGCAGAGGGGATGAAGGAAGAAACGTGCATTCCACTTTTGTCTATCCTGAGATCATTTTTAATGTTTAAAAAAAACTGGATTAGTGAGAAGCTGGAGAATTCCTTCCCACTCCTTCATTTTTTTTCTGTTCCTTCCTTCTCATACTTTTTCTTGTTGTATTGATACTGCCTATAAGCTCATGAAAACAGATCTGTTTAAAAACTTTCCTTAAACAGTGATGTTGAAAATAACACCTATTCTGGAAAAAGGTCAGGTAATTCTTTTCGGCAAAAATCGTTTGGAAGCATGTGGGAGTATTTTAGTCATGCACATTTTTGTCCCAGTGCAATGTGTAGTAAAATGTAACTAACCAAATTCTAGTTGTCCCAAAGCAATGTGTTACACTTTTTGGTAAATTAAATCTCTACTTCAAAGATGCTGTTGATCATTAAGACTTTTTAGCTGAGGAAAGCAGCAGTGGTCACTATTCCCTGTTTTTCTTTTCTCCTAGTGTACAACTTGGTGGTTTTTTTGTGAGTTTCTTAGCTTAGTTGTAGGTAGGTGAGGTCATCAGGTAAAATAAAGATAATAACAGGTGTCTTAAAGCTGTGAAGAGTGGGGCCCAAAATAATGTTTAGTAACTGTGTGCTATATGTGATTGAAGAGTCTACTTCTATTTATAGTCTGGTGTTCTGCAGGATCTGATTGCATCTGGAATATAGTGATGTACGAAGTTATTTGAGGAAGTGCTATGCAGTGCATGTTACTTCAGTTTTATAATAGCTTTTAAACTGGCCAGTTGAAAGACTTATTTGCAGTGAATAATCTTGTTTTGGTTTTGGGGAGGGAGGCTTGGAGACAGGGAACCTTGCTTAATCCAGACTAAAAATGTTTTTAAACGCTCTCTATTTAGGAGATTTCCTTTCCTAAACTTGAAGGACCAGTATGAATTTTTGGTGTTGCTTAAGTGTGGAGTACTTGCACATCTTACAGTTTTGAAAAGTAAATGGATTGCATATGTATGAGGCTTTTTATATCTTGACATTTTATTTAAGAAGTACTTTGCAAAATATTAGGGAAGTATTAGGTCTTGACTTGCTTTCTAGAAGAGATTGAGAGAGTGAATTGTGAAATTATGTAACTGAAATGTACACAAAACAATGATTGTTAATTTGAAAATTTTTACATTATTTATAGTTATTATGTGTGTCGTGTAAATTGCAACATACATCCTACCTTTTTTGATTAGTAAATCACTGCATTGTCTTGGGTGTTGATGCATAATTAGGTGGTCTAAAGTCTGTGAAGATGACTGTTGCTAATTTTAAACCTTTCAGTAATTGGATGAAATCATAGCTGCAGGTAACTTGATGAGAGTTTGTTTTTGCTTATGCTGGAGACATAGGTTTTTATTTATCTGAAATAGATGGCTTGCCTTTTCTGGTCTGTACAGTTATTGTCTGTAAAAGGAATATTTGGAAACTACTTATGTTCCTCAAGGTAGAATGTTACAAGTATATCTTTCTTTTGACAGCTAGAAGATGGACACACCTTATTTGACTACAATGTTGGACTAAATGACATAGTTCAGCTTTTGATACGTTCTGAATCTGAAGCTCCTACCACTGCTTCTGTGACAGATCAAGATGGAGAAGTCAATTCCTGTGCTGTTTCCAATTGCAAGAACAAAGTCAAAAAAACAAATAGTGGATCACCTAGTCAGCCATCTACATCATCTCGCTCATTTCTCATTGATCCTGGCATTGGATTGTACAAGGTATGTACAAACTTTAAAAGCTGGAAGCTTGCCTCACACTTGTGGGTTTAATTTTTTTGTTAAAAAAGTTTATTGCTTTATTGTGTAAAACTATGTATCCGCATTGCTTTCTTTCATGATTTGACATAACTCCCTATTTTGACATGTATAAATTGACTTCATTTAAGCTGACTCTTGCAGAGTCATGAAAATGTCTCTGTACCAGGCTCACTAGTTTTGCAGGTTTCAGGAGAGTTCATAAACTGACACATTATGTTCTCCAAAACACGTTCTCAGAAAAATTTAGAGTACCAGTGAAACAGAAATATTTAATGTGAACAGAAGAAACAAATTAAAAAATCTATGGAAAAGTGTAGCTTTTTCCCTACTTATTTTTTTCAAGCTTGCCAAATACTTGTTTTAATACTAATGTTTCGGTGTTGCATTAGAACTAGATAAGCTGTGGAAATACACAATTTCTTAAAATTGTATGTGATGTAATTATTGCTGTTTTATTATAGGTTTTTTAGGAATCACATGTGTCGTACTCATTGTTAGTTTTGTACCTCAATGAATTTTTCCATATTTTCATGTAGGATTACATCAGAGTCCCAGAAGTTTAAACAGAAGTTTAAATAGAAAGCGTGCAGTTTCCAGATTGCTACCTCATTGGATATTTAGTAGGATGTGTGTATATATAGGGAATGGTAGCATCTTACCTCCTGTTTGGGTGTTTCTCTTGGATAAGAAATATTCGTAACATTGATTCTTTTGCTGGAAAATGTCCAAAATTACAGCGAAGGAATCATAGAATGGTTAGAGTTGGAAGGGACCTTAAAGATCATCTCGTTCCAACCGCCCTGCCATGGGCAGGGACACCTCCACTAGAGCAGGTTGCTCAAAGCCCCATCCAGCCTGGCCTTAAACACTTCCAGGCATGGGGCATCAACAGCTTCCCTGGGCAGTCTGTTCCAGTGCTTCACCACCCTCACAGTAAAGAATTTCTTCCTAATATATCTAATTTAAATCTCCCCTCTTCCAATTTAAAACCATTACCCCTTGTCCTGAAAAGGAGATAGAGACCCCCACTCCTCCTGAAAAGGAGGTAGAGACTGCCATACACGTAGAAATTTATTTCAGTTAGAGGAACACTGTTATTTAGACTTCCCATCCTGATGGGAAGCCATCTTAGTTTCATGTAGACTGTTACTTAATGTTTCTGGTGTTAAGGACAAATGCTAGGTTACTTACTCTATGCTCCTGTGCAGTGAATTTTATTCTCTGAGGAACAAGGGAGCCAAAAAATCAGTAGCTTGAATATGGAGACACAAGATTGCATGCTTCTTTTTTTTCCCCTTTTCCCACTGTAATAAATGGAGATAAAACTGCCAGTTCTTCAGTTCTGATGCTTTACAACTAATCAATGAATGTAAAAGGTAATAAAGGATGGGGAGAATGCAGGGAAGATGGGAGGCTGCAGAAGATCAGTTGGTCAAAGGAAAGGAGGGTTAAAAGTTATAATTTCAAGAATGCTAAAAATCGTATCAGGTAGTCTCTTAGCTGTTTTGTTCAGGATTAAAACAGAAAATAGAGCAGGGAAGGGTGATATTGGCAGACATACTCAAGGAAAACTATTCAGCTGGAATTTTTGTGATCTTTAATACTAGGGACCTAACACTTTCTCCTTCATTACCTGTGAATCGAGTACTTTTTCAGCCAACCATATGTTTTTAATATATATAGAGGAAAATAAGGGTACAGTCATAACATTTTTTGCTATTTGTAGATACCAATAGGAACATGTAGAGGATTTATTCTTACAGAATCAGGAAACTTTTAAGACTGTATTTTTAGCCAATAATGTAATTCAAAGATAGTAAACTTGTTTAGTAAAAGTCAATAAAAAAGGCCATAAACTAAGCTATGATAGATGGGTAAAGAGGTGGATATAGTTAATGATTTTGCATTTACTCGTTTGTCAAACAAGGAATTATCTGGTTATAGGAAGGAAGAGTTGGTTACAATTTTTTTTTTTTTTTCTGTCTGAAGGAAATCCTGTGCCTCACTGGATCTGTATCCAAAGCTAGACTCAACAAGATACCTGTTACTCTACATTATGAGTAGTCTTAGCCTCTGTGCCCTCCTTTCTCTTTCAGATTTCAACTAGCATAAGGAAAGGTAGCCAGTATGAAGTCTGTAATTAATAAAAACCCAAAAAAACCTGTAGAGTTGATATTGGAAATAATAGTTAATAATAATGAAATTATGCTCAGATGGTTAAAGTAGTGATTTAAACAGAGTTCCTCTGTGTGGTCGTTGTATATTATGTAAACCAGAATGCTTTAGCTTGCTTTATATTCTAGTTGTACCTGACATCTGATATTTTACATGGCTCTGAAGGATTAGTAGTGGGTGAAATTGTGTTCAACTCCTGTTCCTTGTTATTAAGACAGAGAAGTGTTACTGGTTTAACAATTGTAACTGGTGCGACAATGTTCAAGCGTTGGGGGTCCATCCTAAGGTGGACTGAGCAGGTGTGAAGGACACCACTTTGGCTAAGCAGAGTACCCGTGGCTGATCTCCGATACCAAAATGAGGAATACAAGGCACGTTATAAGAAAGGAGTTACAGTAACACGGGTTGGGCATACAGGAATGATGTTAAAAAACCCAAAGCTCATTCAGAAGCATGTGCATGTTTCCCCTGCTGATTCTCACACAGTCTTCATAGGTTTTCCCCCAGAAATCTCTGGATGTCGTAAAAATGTCTTAGCTGAGAACTCTAACTAGTTTGGAATAAAAACCAGGCAAACTGAGTCTGTAATTAAAATCAGTATTTGTTTAATACTGTTCAGAAAGAGCTACTAATAGCCCAGCGATTAAACCAGACGCCACTAACATAAAATAGTTGTCTGATGTTCCACTTAGTGGTCTGTGGTAATAATTATTTGCCCTTACTCTTTGCAAGGGTGGCAAATCTGTTGTCTAAGTATGCAGATCACATTATGGAAGGATGCATTGGAGAAGAATGATTAAGGGAGTTTGCACTGATTATTTTTTTTTTTTACTTTTATTTTTTGTAACACTTTTGTTCCGAATCTCATGATTTTTGACTTGGCTAACATGGCTCCTCTGGCACTTTTATAAGTGGTTGCAAGAAGTAGCAGGAGTTGGGGGAATCCTTAGTGTGTGGCTCCCTCAACTGTGGTTTTGAAAGGAGAAAGTAAAGAAAGGTAGCACTTGGAGCTACAAATAGTTCAAACACATAAGGTTGTGTAGGGATGCCTTTGTAAGCGTTCCTTGAAGTGCCAGAATCCACTGTTTATATTTAAAATACATTGATAGATTTAAAATGGGGCTTTCCTTCTCTGATTTGCTTATGTGGCTGCAATTTTCATCCTGCTGAAAAGCTGTACTCTGAATATTGTAGGCTGCAAGAATAAAAATCAAAAGTACATGTTTTTTACATGGGAGGAGAAATACAACATTGAGTTTTGGAAGCAATTTTAAGAAGGTGAATGAAAAGAGTAAAATGTGAGGTATTGCTTTCTTGGGGTAAACATGTTAGCTCAAAATGCTGTCAAATGCACCTTCAGATACCTAAGGACTGCTTCACTCTAAATACTAAAGTTATTGAGTGTGGTTTTTTGCTTGGTCCTGTGAAAATACAGTAAGATGGTCCAGTCTATATAAACTAGCCTTTGGGCTTAGTATGAGTAAGTATCTGTCTGCCACTATGTTGGTACTTGGCAAAGCCTTGTAGCTTAAAGCAGATAGATATATGTGTGTGTATATATATAAATGTATGTATGTATCTCATAGTTTATTACAGATGTTTTCTATGGCAAGGCTGTGCGGTAGTTCCGTTCTAACAAACTTTTTAAACTCAGTGTACTGTTGATGAAGTGTTCTTAAAATCTTTCTTTTTGTGTTCTTGGTATTATTAAAGGAACATCTACTTAATTAGCTGAATACCTGAGAAAATGAAACATGATTTGGAATATTTTAGTGGTTTGATTGCTTAATACCAGTATTATTCTCAATACAGAAGGGAGAAATTCTGTGAGACAGTGCCATTTCTTACATACGGAGATCTTTCATACGATTTTTGGATGACTTTGGTGGCAACCTTGTTTCCTCCCTCTCTCTCTTTGAATCTTGAAGGGTTAATAAAATCTTGCAGACCAGAAAGATAGAACGTTAAATAATAGTTCCAAATTGGAGGTCAGGAAAGTCTTTAAACCCCTTAGTTGTGAGCTAGTATTTTAATGCTGTATATGTTTATTTTAGCCATAAAGAACAATTGATGAAGTGAGAGGAAAGGATAATGAGGGAGATTAAGCTAACTTCCAGGTTTGGAGGGCTGGGGGGAAGTAATGTAGTCTTGCTTTTTAAAAGTACATGCAGTTTATATTCATACTAGATTTTAAAGAAGAACAATAAGACACTTAAAGTGCAACATATTTGTGGCTGCATGTTACTAGAACTTGCTCAAACTAAACTAGTTACTGGAGTTGATTATTTCACTGATAACAAAGTTAAGCGGTAGCATAGTAAGTTGCTTTAATTATTTTTTCTTAGTTGCAATCATATAAAATAAGCATGAAGTAATTATTGAATTTTCCTTTTAGATAAATGAATTGGTGGATGCCCGTGACGTCAGCATTGGAGCCTGGTTTGAAGCTCACATAGAAAATGTTACCCGAGCAACAAAGGGACATAAGAATGGTAAAGCTCAAGGAAAAAGTGGTAACACTTACAAAAGGACTAATGGAAACTTAAGTCAAGATCATTCTAGGGAAAATGCAAATAATTTGGACAGTACACCATCCACGTCTTATTCGGACTGTATGGACACTGATGAAGAAGCTATTTATCATATCAAGTATGATGAGTAAGTGCTCCTGATACTATTTTGAGGACATCACATATTGTTACTTGGTTTGTATAAACCAAGAATTTCTTGAAGAAGCTTGGAATCAAAGAAAGCAAGTTCAATATTGCAACCAAGAAAAAAATATTAAAAAAATTATAACACTTTTCAGGTGGATATAATGAATCAGTTGGGATTAATGGTACTTTTCATGCCTAAATACTTGTCAAGTATTGATTCCTTTGTCTTTATGAAACTTAAAACCCATCCTTCTTACCTAAGGAAAAAAAACCCTATATAACTGATTTTTTACTGTGGATTTTTCCAAGTATTGTTTTAATTTTTTTTTAACTATTCCCTGTGTATATTCAGTTCTTCTCATTGGAGCTGAAGGAGAACTCTCATGAGAAAAATTTTCTTACTTGATTTGGATCAATTTTATTTCAAATAGAACAATTGTGCACAAAATTGCAGGTCTGCACTTAAAGGTTTGTTAAAGAGAACTTTGTGACTGGGGGCATGAAATGGATTCTAAAGTGGAGAGAGGCCATTAAGGGCATGTTGTGGTTTTTTTTTTTCCCTGTTTGTTTATTTGTGTAGTGAAAACAAATTCTGGAGCCTGAAACCTGTGGGTGGGAAAATCTGTTGGAGGGATTTCTAATTTATGAACAGGTTTTGCACCACTTCATTCACTTGAGAAATTGGTCTGGATTTTTTTTATTTATTTTAAATAACATCTGTTAAAGCATTAAGTTTAGCTACTAAACAAGCAAGGATTGAGGATTTTTAGTTTTTGTGTGGAGATTAGTAAAAGTACAGTAGTTTGTGCAATGTATGATTAAGGTAGAAGAATGCAAAGTATATTCAATATTAGCTAAATGTAGATATGCAAAATACGTTTTTAAAGCAGCTATTTTAACTTTAATTATTTTAATGTATAACTGTAAATCTGACAGAGCATTTTTTTATTTCTCTTACTAGTAGCAGATACAACTTAATGCACTTTTTAAACTGTGTTGTGTTTGGACTTTGTGTCTGCAACTGTGTAAACATTTCTACTTAACATTTTCAACTTAAAATGTTAGAGAATTATGAAGGTGGAAGTAGAAATGTCAGTCTTCCATTGACTGTTGCAAGAAATACATGAGCATAACTTAGTCAACCAGTATGATCAAAATGAAAATAGCTTCTCTTGAAACTACGTGTCTATTGTGGTGTGATTTCAAACACCTGGCTTTCAGAGTACCTACATAATGCTGTGGGTCTATGTGAGTTAGCCATGGGCAAACATTTCTAAGAAACAGTGTTTTTCAATGTTGCAGTGAAATTATGTTCCTTTTTGTACATATTGTTGTTTTTCATGACTTAAAAGTACAGAAGTAGAAAATATTTCACAACAGGTCTGGTCTTTCTTTGACACGTCCATACTAAAGAAAAAAGAGGATTGACTTCTTTTTATGTGTACTTCAGGATGTAGCTGTTTCCTTTCAGCAGGTGGAGACAGTCTTTTTTTACTGTTACTAGAAGGTTACGTATAGTAGGTGTATATTCTTAGCCAACAAAATTAGGTAAGGCACAGAAAAACGATGGTATTCATTGAAGTCATGATTATTGAACTGATTAGTCTAGCATATTGGAAGCTTGAGCTTTTGGAAGAAAAACTGTTGGAAGGCTTTCTGGAACGTGAGACTTGTACATGTATCAGTGATTGGGTTTTTGATGAATGTTACTGACCTTTGTTACATATCTTTCAAGGCCTCACTTTTTTCTTTTAGTGTTATCTAACATGCGTGTTCATATGGTAGCTATGTGTGCATTCATACCACTTTGTTTTCATACATTAGGGTTTACCTTTTTGGTGTCTGTAGACCACATGTGTATACTGCCACCTTGTTATGGTTTGAGAAACCCATAGCAATTCATTGTCATTTAGACAATTATTCTATCATCCAGTGACCCCTCCCGACCCAGGAAGGGGAATCAAGGAAAAACAAAGAAACATGAGGCTTGAAATATAAATAGATTTAACAGGATAACACTAAATAATTAACAATAATACTAAAGAACCATATTGGTCCCGATACTAATATAAAGTGTACAAGGATTATACTCGGCCACTTCGATCAGTAGGAAGCTGTGCATTCTCAGCAGTGGACAGCAAATGTCAGACACTGTGAGTGCTGCTGAGGTGTCCAGCACCGGGCAAGTTCTCTGGACAGCTACCATCAAGGGAGAGAGAGAGCTACACAGCAAACATTCTTTTTATATTGAATGTGATGTTTGTGGAATGAGCTAATGGGTCAAGTGCCCAGGTCTCGCTTCTCCTCATCCCTGCACCTGGCAAGGCTTGAAAACACCAAGACCTTGAATCCTACATAGTCTAGCTGGCTATTAAGTAAATATTTTCACAAATTCAGACACTAGAGTCTTCTGTAAGTGCAGTTTCCCCTGCATTACAAGAGAAATCAGTCCTGTTTCGCTCAAATCAGGACACACCTCTATATTTGATGTGGATAAATAGGGAGGTCATGGTGTGCTTTGCCACACAGTCATTCTCTTCTGCAGAAATTGTTTCATCTAATTTATCTCTTCACTTCTGTTCTTCAAGGTTCATATTTTACTGCTAGTACTATCTTCTGCACAGTTACCTGTTCCTGGGTGTTTTGTTCTTTACATTTGGACTGTGGTGCCAGATGTGCTTGGCATTCTCTAGTCTGTCCTTGCTGTGTTGGAGAAGCCTTTTTCCATTTTATATCCTAAAGAAGATGATGCTCTTAGGTGGCATAGTTTCAGCTCTGCCTTGCCAACAACAGGTATAGTCTTACGAGACATGCAAACACTTGATGTTATTTGAAACAGAATAAAAATAGTTTACAAATGGATGATCATAAGGCTGGTGCCTGTGAGGGCATCAAAATTAGTTGAGTACATAGGAAGCACTATGTGTCAGAGGTGGACACAGGTCTACAACTTCTCAGATATCACTGATGTTCAGCTTCCAGACTGGTTTTCCTTCTCTGCCTGCTACATTCTTCCAGTTTGGGGAAAAAAAATGACCAAAAAGAAGGTTACAGTTGAAGGACAGGTCACCTGTAGTGCACTGAATTGGTCTACTCCATCCAGGTCTTCCATCATCATAGGCCCAGTTCTTGCAAGAAAGTCCTCCAGGGCAGGCCTTTCTTGCCTAGCTGTCTCCAAAATACACAGATCCATGTCTAGACTCAGATAAAGGCCTGAAACTGTTCTTCCCTTTCCTTTCTTAGCTGTCTCATGAGCATTCACACTGTACTGCTAGATTCAGGACTGTGTTGTGTTGTTTGACACCATCGCTCTCAGTACTGTGTAGCTGGGGACTTTATCTGAAAGTGAAGCTTCACATCAGTAATTTTTTCTTAGATGGTGCTTGGCAGGAAAGCTCACCTTTGACAGGCTGCCCAGGGAGGTCGTGGAGTCCCCTTTGAAGATTTTCAAGACCCGCCTTGATGCAGTCCTGAGTAATGCGCTCTAGGCAATCCTACTTTAGAAGGGGAGTTGGACTAGATGATCTCTAGAGGTCCCTTCCAACTCTGACAATTCCGTGATTCTATGGTTCCGTGACCTTAATTGCCTTACTCATTTATACTGGAGCACACTTCTCTCTGCTTTGAAGTTTTTTGGGGTTGGTAAGAAAACCCTATCAAAGAGCATGAAGAACAAATTAAGAATTTTCATCCAAAATGTGTCTGGAAATTGTGGTATTTACCCTCCTTCCACCAGTTTCAATGAAGGATAATGCTGCCCCAGCCACGGGTTTTATGTAGTCCTATGACTGAGCATGGAGGAGGCTGGGTCTGTACTGGCTTGCTTGCATGTTCCACACCTGATTTTTTGAAAGTAGTTAGAACAGCATCAACCGATCTGATGTTCATCTGGCTTTGGTTTTCTAGCTGGAAATACTTGACAGACCCATCAAGTGAAGAATCCAGTCATTATTTTTTTTCTCAACAAGGTGACTTTTAGGTAACCATGTTCTCCCAAGAACAGCTGTTCTTAAAGGATGAAACAAGACTTGTCCTTGACTTAGGAGAAACCAGGTGAGAAACCTGGTTTTAGCAGTGGTGCTGCTAGATTTACATATCACGAGTCCTGCGCAAAACTTAAACATGTTGTTTTGCAGTTTTAAGTTTGGTAAAGTCCACGTTTTTCTAGTCCTTCTTTTGATATAGTGTACCTCCTCTGAGGGGCTGAGTTTTCATGTGTTCTCTTTTCTTTCCACTTCTTGTTTAAATGGTGTAGTTACAGTGATTGTGAAAGGGAAAATATGGCCGAGCTCTTCTAGCAAAGAGTAAAATTACGAGAAATTAAACTTTCTGGGCAAGAGCTTAGTTACAGCAAATTCAAAGGGGTAACTACCTTACCGCTAAACAGCTGTGACCGGTACAGATAGAAGGTACTACAAATCTCCCCTTGATTTTGTAGGGAACAGGTTAGCTAAGTTGTTTCTGTTGTGGTTTCCTTCTCCCTTCCCCAACCCCTCCACTGAGGCTATATACCTAGCATTTAACTAAGTTGCTGCAGTACTTGTAAGGCCCACATTTTTCTGCAGAGAGATGGTTCTGCTTGTGGAAAACCTAGTGCCATTTGGAGGAACAGAACTTCTCTGTCCCAGGTTAAACTGGAGTCACAGCTCAAAGATTTAAAAGGCTTGTGGTGCTTGTTTAAGTGCCCCATCTTAATCAGTGAGGTAGGTGAAAGTATCAGTTTTGTCAATGCTCACCTTCAGTCAGTACCAATTCTCTTGGCATTCGGTTGTGGCTATATAGCTTTTGCCTGATACTTCATTGCACCATTAAATCTTTTCCCTGGAGGCAGCAGTGTTTACAGAGGTGTTCCTGTTTCTGCCAGTGTTGTCTTCCTCTTCTTCTGCCAGTTTATTCACTGTACTTCCATTTCACCTTTGCGTTTCTTGGTGTCACAAAGAGCCATTGAAGACTTTGAAGTCAAAGGTGTGCTATCAAGTTTCATACGCTGCTCTCATGTGTTTGTTTTTTCTGCTCTGAGCAAGTGTCTTTTAATACAGAAGAAGATGATATGAACCTGTCATGAATAAAAGAAAGCTGAGTCCATATTTGAAAGGACTCATGAGGAATCCAACACATGCTTAGATCCTAAAGTTAACTGACATAGTCTCCACCACAGCTTGCTTAAGAGTCACTTCTAAATCAGGAGCAGGACACTTAAGCAGGTAGCTTAATGTGGCACCACAGGGACATGTCTTACAGTGCTGTGTCGTACAAAAGTTTGCCCTTTCCCCCTGACTTACTCTATTTCATAGTTGTTGCTTGTGCAGCACTAGGTAGTTTCAGGGAGACAGTTCTCTCACTCTCAAGTGTTAGCTTTCTGATGGTTAGCTCTTCCATGAAGTAGTGGAATGACTTACTGATTTACAAACAAGTGCTGTCTTTTCCTTCCTTTTCCTGTTTGAGTCATTTGTAATGAGGGCCTTCCATTAAGAAGACTCTCAATGGTGGTCCCAGGAAGGCTGGACGTTTCTGCAGTCTGAGAAATGTCAGTATGCCTACCTATGTGCAAATACAGGTTTAGTGAGGCTCAAGTGTAGGTAACTTCTCAGGGTAATCATGTTTGGCTGATGATATCCCTCTCAGGTTTTGTATCAATCAACAGAGAAGTTTAATTTAAACCTTGAGGTAATATCTACATGATGTGTTGTAAAGTACACTGTTTGTTTTTATTTAATCTGGGGAACCAGGTAATTTAGCAAGATGGATCATCTATTCATGCTTAATATGAGCTGTAGAGTGATGCCCCCTGAACTCTTTCAAATTTGGAAGTAGACTTGAAGTCTCTTTGTTTCTCAGCCCAAGAGACTATAGTCAAGTCTGTTTGTCTGTTCTGTGTAGTATGAGTGTTGGATGTTTTTATGATCTGTAAGAATTTACACAAAATTCTTTGATGCTGTAAAGAGCCTGTCTGAAAAGCAATGTGAGGTAGGTTACACTATAAGTGAGTCAAATGCCCAGCCTGATTTTGGTAATTTAGGTAGCTAAATGGCCATTACTATTATGAGGATTCTGAAAAGCTTTACCAAGTTCCTTCTGTCTGTACGCACAGAAGTTAGAGTATTTTTAGTAGTAGATCTCTTAAGAGTAGATTATTTTTTTTCCCCCAGTTTCATTTTATCAAAGCCGACTTTGTTGTTGAACAGGAAGATTTTAACCTTATGGACTTAAGTTTCCAAATACATTAGGGTTCTTGTTGTCCATTATTGTCCCTTTTCAAAGAGCATCTCTTTTGTTGATATTTTTGTGCATCTGATGGATCTTGAGGATTATTATGTTAGTCCTTGCTTCCGTAATACTGCACTAGCTTTCAGTGGGTTTCCCAGGCTTCTTTCCTTGCACTTTCCTAAGGTTTGGTGAGAACGTTGCAGTCTCTGAGGGATCCTCGTCATTAACGGAGTAGAAAACTGACAGAGGATGTTAATGTTCATAGCCAGTGGCAACCAGCTTGCTACTTCTACTCTTCAGCAAGATGACTGTCATGATTTCTCTCACTTCTACAGGGAGAATGACAGCCTGCGTGTGGGCTTCAGGTTTTGAGGGTTTTTATTTTCAATACTACAAGATTTCTTTTGGGACCTAGTCTGGGATTTGACTTAAACCAAGATTCAACCTGCTTCTGATTTTGGTTAGAAAACTAGTTTTCCTTTACTCTCCCTAAATTGTGTAACTTTTCATAAGTTGCATAGAACAGGCATTGTCTGACTTGGCTTGGGACCAGTTACTTCAGATGGTCCCTGATGGTCTTTATGCTGCTAGCTGGAAGATCAAGGGATACCAGGATCTTAGAGATGGTTTCAGTGGATGCTGGTAACTTGAAAATCCATTGCAAAACTGCTAAGGCAGAGCTTAAGTTGCAATATACTTTTAACTCTGACATTATTAAAAAATGCCACCATTCGGGGTATCTGTAAAACACTAGTACTGGCTATTACATGTGGTTAGAAACTATGCTGTCCTTTGGCACAATCCTACAGTAACTACTGTGTAAGGAAGAAATCGGAAACCCACTCTGTCCTAACTCTGTGTGTGTGGAGCTACTGACTGTGCCTGGAGACTGATGTGTAGGTAGTTAGGAGGGGTACTTATGAGCAACTGGTTTCTCTGTGTTATCATTTCTATGTGCATGTTTGGTGTTTATCTGTCCTGGAGCCTGTATGCTGTTGGGATTTTGAAGTTGAGTAGAACCAACAGCTGTTCTGTGCAGCCAAAACAGTCAGCTTTGAAGGGATGAACTTTGTTGCACACAGCCTGGCAAAGCAGGCATGGTCATGAATGTGACTTTCCCAGGGTGGCACTCTAATTTGCACTCTGGGTATACTAACCCTTTTTTCTTGTAGGGAACTCAGTTATGTAGTTCCTGCTAGTGATGCATTGGTCTGCACTCCCTATAGCAAAACATATAGGACAGGAGGAGTAGGAAGAGGAGAGAGAATGTGTGCAGATCTATGCCTGTTACAGAGGCAGTTTTATTTACTGAATAAATGTGAGTAGTGCATTTCTCTGAAATAAAATTTTGAATGGTAGCCCATTTCATTCTTCAGCCTGCAGAAGTAAGAACAATGTTAATTTTCCTCAGTATCTACTAAGATGTCTGTTTTTACTGATTCTGTCCTTAAGTTGCTGATGCTGTTGCATCTAAATAAAGAGCTAGTGTTGATGTACTATATATGCTTTTATCAAATATTAACACTAATTTGGACCTGTAGTCCTCAATAATAAATTCACTTACTATTGTGCTTATCTTCATAGAACCATTTAACAAAAAGACTGTCCTTAACCTGGAGAGATTACATTTATGTCATTTAAATACAAAAAAAAGTCGTGATAAGGGTATAGATGCCTCGTGCTAGCTGAAAGAGACACAAAAATAGGAACTTGGGCAATAAACTTTGTTTGGACACATGCTAGACAAAAAAGGAGTTTAGGAAGAAAAAACTTGAGAGGGATCCGCCTCAAAATACTTTTTTCTTTTCTTTAAATATTTGTTCATTCCCCAGGTCTTATCCTGCTCAAATGGGAAACATTATTCTTGTATTATTTCCTGTTGTGGGAGCTTTGAAAAATCCTTAAGTGCAGGAGGAGAAGGTGTTTATGTAAAAGGGCAGTTATCATTGTCAAGAATATTACTTTATTTAAACCTTTTTTCTTACACATCTATTCTATTTATTCAGGGCTAATCAGGGTTACAGACAGTAAGAGAAGTTCACCTTGAAAGTGGTGTGAGGAGAAACAGTTCCCAATGAAGGCTAAAGGTATTACTGATCATCCTTTTCATAAAGGGAGGAGAAAAAAATTAAACTAGAACTGAAGGCATTTCATTTGAAAGACTGGGTTAGCCTAGCACTCTAAAATGCCCTGTCCTGCTCTAGCCATTATCCTTACCAAAATAGTCTTACCTATTTCAAGTGAGTTTCATTTGTAGTCCAGACTGTCATTAACCTTTGAAAACTAATGCATTTATGCACCATTCTGCCTTTTCTTAAAAAGTGTTTGTGTATATGTACATGTATATATATGTATACAACACATATGTGCATATATGTGGAAAGTAAGGATTTCACTGTGTTGTCATAGAAGAAAGTGTTAGTCATCCTGTGTAAGTAACATGCAACCCACAGGTTGATAGTTGGAGTCCGCAGAATATTTTTAGGAAATGAGAAGAAAAGTTCTAAGTAGTACCTGGTCAAGAAAAATAATCACTTTCTCCTTGAAAGTGTCTCCTTAGCTGAAGAGATACATTGTCAAGAAGGTAATAGTCTTAAACTTGCTATTCCTTTCTCAAAGAATGGCTTGAAGATTAGATTTGCTTAACAGGTATATTTTTCAGACTAGTTTTATTGTGAAATGTTCAAATAAAGGTAGTAGGCTGGGACTTAATAGAACATACCTGAGAATTCACACAGGTGGCACTTAATAAATTGATTTTGGAGACCAAAAGATGTTATCGGCCATTGTCAGATGAGGTGACCACAGCTTCTTTCTCTTACCTTACTTTCCAGCTATGTAACTACATCTTAAGTTGCATTGAATTTTGTGGTTGTGTGGCTGAGCAGTAAAGTGTTCTTGCACACTACAAATGAAACCGGCCTGAAATAGGTTAAGACTCTTTTGGTAAGGATAATGGCTAGAGCAGGACAGAGCATTTTAGAGTACTAGGCTATCACAGTCTTTCAAACAAAATACCTTATAGCTTTAGGTTTTTTTCCTTTAAAATGCAAACTTGGCTGAAAAAAGTCTTGTGGTCATTGAGAATGTGATTGAACTCTTCCTGCTTCATATTTATTTGTCTTTTATTAGCTTTAATTGTCCTCCTTGCACAGTCACAGGCTTGAACACCTGAGGAAAGGTTTTTCAAAAAGTAATTACGTGACTTGTCATCCTGTGTGCTAGCTAGAGAAGTAAATATGTTTTTTGTTACATTCACAGTATTTAGACTCACAGTACAGCAGTTTTGTATTAAAAATTCAATTTTATATGTATTCCTTACAGCTTGGGAACTTCTGGCTTGATACTCTGTTTCCAGATTGTTCTCTTTTAGAGCATCCATGTTGTCCACACAGTGCAATGGTGTACCTCTAGAAGTTAATTTTTCTTAGAACTAAAATCATTAGGAAAGTAAGATGTTCCTCTTGAGGCTATTAACATGGTTTCTCAGTGTTTAAGCTACTTAATTCTGTAATTATTAGTTGTTAAGTAAGGTTTTCAAGATCTTGTTTATGTTCTGTGTGACTGATTTTTATCTTTAGTGGTACTTATTACTCCTTCCAGTCTGTCTTTTGAAATATGTTACTTTTTTCTCGCAGTGACAAATTATGAAACCTACTGGTCTTCTTTTGGAAGTGCAAATACACAGCCTGGTTATCCCAGTGATTTTTTGTTTGTTTGTTTTCGGTTGTAGTTGTGGCTTAGGTGCTCTGCCAGTGTAGTGTCTTTTACTTTCTCAGAGCACTGCAGCAAAATTATGCTCATTATTTGCTCAAGTAGCAAATTATCTGGGGGGTGTGTGTGAATGTAGTTTTTATTCTGATTTACCTTCTTAATCATGCCTACCTCTTCTGTGAGTCTATTCCCTTTTCTTTCTTTTATTTGTGCCCTTCTATTCCTTCATTTCTGGGTGTATATTGAACAACTCTTTTCTGAGTTTGTTGGAGAAATAACAATTTCAGAAATTGCACATCTGCCGTAACGTTTATTACCATACTAGTGTGGAGAGGGGATGGGGAAGTCTAGACTTCTCGTTTCAAGAATTTAATCTTTCCAGTTCCATTCGTTCTGGTAGCAGCTGGGAAAAGTGTTAAAGGATATGTTGCAAGTTCTCAGTAAATTGAGCAGACTGGTGTATATTCTGACATAGAGCTAATGTTTTTTAAGTACTTAAGCATTTTAGGAAGGAGCAGATACTGACCATAGCCAAGAAACACTGGAATTTTTTACTTCATGGATGATTCTTTGCTATGGAAACTGTTTACACAGATAGGAATACTAAGAAATCCTTGTTATGCTAGTGTTAGTATTTACAATTAGAAGTGTTACAGGGAAAAACTACATTACAGAGGAATACGGCTTAATGGTGAACATGAGACTTCTAATGGGCAGTATTCATTAAACTGTTGTGGTTATGCTTACTGTTACAATGTCTGCTTTTTTCAATATTAGGTGCCAAGTGTCATGAAAGGCGTAGAAACACAAGAAAATGTCTACAATTGTTTTAAGTGTAAAAGTTGAATTGTGTCATATAACCTTCATTTCAACTGTACCAAGCTTACACTAGTCTAATTAGAACACTGCTGTGAAAATGTTCCTGTTTTGTCTTGAGGGTCATCTCAGGATTTTGGAAGTAACTCAATAAATAAGAAAAAAATTTTTAGTAAACATTCATGTCTAACAGTATTCTTTATTATAGCTTGCTGGAATGAGTTTTTCGCTTCATTCTTGAGGCTTGTTAAAAGATCATATTTGTTCTCTTTATGTTTTGGTTTATCTACATAAGTTCACGTATTCCCATTTTGTGACATTATATTTAAATATTATTCTTGCATATTTAAGAGATTAGTCTATAAGTTAATGTGGGATTTTTACAAATACCATGTTAAACTTCAGGTAAACAAACATGGAGGTAGTAGCATTTTCTAATGTGAGTGGGTTTTTTCCATGTTTAGGTAAATTGTGGCATTAGATAGATTTGAGGACACAAGTTTACTGTGGAAGTACCGTTAACCTATAACTTAGTAGTAATGTGCTTAACATAAATATGTGTGACTCTTTTTGAGCGTAACTAAAAAGCTTGTGACAAAATGCTGTTTCTACTGTTCTGCCTGGGGTGTCAGTTATGGACGAACATGAATGGTTAAATATCTGCCAGCATTCACTGATCTGCATAAAAACATATTTCTGTGTGCGAAGGCACAGCAGCAAAACATTCGGTGTCTGGAACCTCATGAAAAAGAGAGGTGGATTCCAACATGGGAAATATCACCTGTTTGTAAGCTGTCTTTTTTTCGTTCAAAGTTTCTGAGCAGCCAATAAGAGGAAGAATTCACTCAGTGAAGAGTCTGCCTTCCTTTTCTTTCTTTGGAAAGCAGTTAGTTTCTTTCTGCCTGTAAAAGGGGAACTTCGGGGTCAGCAATCTTTTGGGCACTTTTCTTCCTGTCTGTCAAAGGGGACTTTGCTGATAAGCAATCTTCTCTATATGGGTTCTTTCTTCATACACTTCCAAGAACAGAGGTGGAGTCATTACTAATGATGACAACCTTCAAAGTTCCTCAGCAGTACAGTAGGAAAGATTCTGTTCTGAGTTGTATAGGGATGAGAAAGGTGACACAAATCTGAATCTGGGAAAAAAAAACATTTCTTAATCCTTAAGTAAAAAAATACAATTTTCCAAACCTCTCCCAGGAAAAGCAGAACTTGAAGAGACTTTATTTTTAGGAGAGAATGGATTTTTCAGATCAAAGTTAAGTTTCTATCAGTGTAAACTGTAAGTCACAATTTCTATTTTTTATTTTTTTTTTGATAGCAACACTGGAACTTTTTTTTTTTAATGTATACTGGTTATTTTTACAGTCCCACTGATGCCATATGTACTTCTCACTTGATTATTTCACTGCATATAACATGTGATGTCTCTTTTTTTTTTTTAATCTATCTTCTTTAGTTTCCTAATGTTTAAGCCCTATTTTTGTTTTGGAGCTCAAGTAAATTGAGTCTTCGTTTACTGTGTGCTACTTGCTGTCATCTCCAGATTTTAGGAAGGGTTTATTGTAAGATGATTGGAACTGACTAGTAGCTAAAACATAGCTGTCTTAAGATTTCAGTAGCCTGTTGTACCATAACGTGATGTCATTATTCAGGCACTCAATAAAATAGACATTATCTCTGTAGTTGCTTTTTTGCTTTGTCTTATTACCTGTAGATGAATCTGTCTTATGGTTTTTGTGGATATTACAGTTACAATGTTCATAATTATTATAGTAGAATTGTATAATAATACTTTTAAGGGAAAGCTACACAACATAAAGGTAAAGCCACAAATGTTAGCTATGCAGTATGCACTCAGACTGGAAACAAAACCAAGAAAGCGTAGGAACTGTGGAGACTTACATCATATGAGACTGTCATTTGGATAATGTCTCAATCCCAAGCACCTGTCTTTGTCTGATGTAATTCCTGTCATGCAGTTTTTTATCATTAGGATCTGAAAATGTTGGGGAAAAAACACTCAACACTCTTTGGATTTAACTTTTGTAAGTAGTTAAGGGCGTGAGTTTTTTACTTAGCTATTGGTTTATATAAAGGTGTAGGCACTTTTAATCTGTATTGGTTCATGTTTCTTTGAAGGAAAAAATCATTGATAAATCTTCCTGCAAATTTAAGGCACACTCCAGGTGTCTGTGTGGTACAGGACAAAGAAATGCCTGGAGCCCCTCACCTTATCTGTAGTAGCTAACTGGTGTGTTAGATTTAATAGAAGGCATAAAACAAGGCAAAATGAACTTGTTTAAAATGTCTCAAATTATATCAGTGGGCTTTCAGTCAACTGTTTAGCAGACATCCTGATTTCAGTCTATAGCCTCTCAGAGTCTCATGCTGTTAATGATAGTAGTTTTAGTATTTCTTTGTGCAGTAATGAAGGAAGTAACAACGTGTGATTTCCCCAAGACCTTGGAATGATCTTGTTTGCTACTGGGAGGCATGCTGGAAAGTGACAGAGCCATACTTGTATTAGTCAGAGTAGAATTTTGCCATTATGATTGCACAGTTGCATATGAATACCGATAAATGCATGATGGAAATGTAATTTAAGATGTATCATAAAGTGGTTTAGCTTGGAAGGCACCTTAAAGATCATCAAGTTCCAACTCCCCTGCCATTGGCAGGGATACCTCCCACAATCATACCATCCTCAGCAATGTCTGTTAAGAAGGAAAAATGAATACTTTTAATAGCACTTGTTTACAGGCAGTAGACTTATTTTCATTTTCTCTGTTAAATTGTACTGTGACTTCATCCGGAACTAGTTAATGATGGAAGATTCTTAATTTGCGTGCACACAGTATCAGAAAGGAACTTCACTGTCTTAGTGTAGCATCTTACTTTTTACTTTTTGTAGTAGGGCAGACTTTTTCTGCAAGCAATGTTTTCATCATGTTCATACCATGCTATTTTTCCAGCATGTGCAAAGTACACAGGCTCTACGATCATTGAATAATTGCCTTATACAGAGGATTTAAGAAAGCTGTGGTGTTAAACTGAAAAGTTAACATCTCAAATCTTAAAAAGCTTTCTTTCTTGCACTGTGATTTTAGTTCTAGTACTGTCAAATATCACTGATGTAATTTTGCTGTATGAGACTTTCTCAACTTGGAAAGGAATTGGAGCTTTTCAGAAATTGTTCATTACTCTGATTTTTTTTTTAATTTTTTTATTTTTTTTAATATGTGCTGTGGTAGCATACACCAGCACAGGAGGAAAAAAGCAATCTCTTATAAACTAGCATTTTTTGGATACTATTATGTAAGATACTGTGTAAAAAGTCACCAAGTTTTCAGTGAAAAATAAATCAACCAAAACTTTATGATTCAGTGAACAATTAATTTCTTTTTGTATTGCATTCCTTACTATGTCTTTGTGCTGGCCAAGAGAAATGTGTTGTCAAGAGAAGGAATGATTCTTACATTTATCTTTCTAGAGTTTTTTGGTTTGTAATTTAAAGGGAGAAATATTTTCAATTTGTTAGTTTGTGTATCTCATTGAGAGTCTTAGTTCTGTTTCTCGCTACATTTTGTAGTTAACCTTTTTTTTTAAACATGGTGCATGGAATGTGGACTTGGGCTATATTCACCACATGAACTTGATATACTATGTATGCATGGTCAAGTTTTTGAAAAAGTTTCCTAATTGTGTTGATATTGAAGTTAATGGCAGTGTAACAAATGCATGATAGCAAAACTAAATTAGAAATGTGCTGAGTTGAAAATTGTAGGTTTAATCTTCGTTACTCCTTGTTGTCATTTTAATTGGAACACGGACTTTATTGTGAGCAAACCGGGGCCATATGTGTGCCAAAATCTTGAACTTGGTTGAATTCCCATCAAAAAGTCATCTAGTGCTTCTAGATTTACATACTTTTTTAATTTCTTTTTTTTGAGAGAGCAAACTCACAGAGGTTGTTTTTCCGTCTGAGATGAGTCAAATTCCTGGTCTGTGTTTAGGTCAAAACTAAACTTTCAAAAAGATATTAGGTCAGACTTCTATACTCTGTTTCTTATATGCCCAAAGCACATTTAAAAATTTATACTTTTGAAAACGGTGTCTATGACTTACTTCTTACTGTTCCAGGAGTTGTAATCGTTGCTGTTGTTGGCTTTACTTTTTAAGGTACCCAGAGAATGGCATAGTAGAAATGGACACCAGTAATCTTCGACCCCGAGCAAGAACCATTCTGAAGTGGAGTGAACTAAAAGTGGGTGATGTGGTGATGGTTAACTACAATGTTGAGACTCCAGAAGAAAGAGGATTTTGGTTCGATGCAGAAATTACCTCTTTGAGAGAAATCTCAAGGACTAACAAAGAGGTTCATGCTAAAATTCTGCTGGGGTAAGATTTGTTTGACCAACTCATAAAATCTCTACTTCTCATATAAAGTATTTTTTTTATGTTTGTTGGGGTATTTTTTGTGTACTAGTCATTTCTAGATTAAAATTTATGTCATACTTCAAAACTGCCTGGGTCATGGAATTACACTGCATGGCTTTTATGGTGTGCAGACTTAGCTATGAGTCAGAACTGTTACATTTCCTGGGATTGCTGGAGGCAAGCATAAGGTTTCATTTATTATCTGTGATTCAAGTTGATCAGAGTGTGTTTTTATTTATATTTTTTTATATTTCTGTGTTATATATTCATACATTTATAATAATTTATATATATTATATGTTCAATTCTGTTGAAAACTGAAAAATTTGTTTTCAGTAATTTTTGAGATAATTGACAACCCCTAGGTCTCACTGCGTATTAGACATATCTGACAATTTGAGTAAGTCTCTGAACTGGCTAATTGGATTTTTAAAGAATAAAATATTTATGTGGGTATTATAGCTTCTGATGAGTAAAATATGGAACTGTGGGATGTGGAAATTACGAGTTTTCACATGGCTGAACTCACCTGAGTATCTTTGTTTTGTTTTCCTATTTGATTTAAAAAGTTGTGTATAGTTCTTTAGGCAGTGTGTTCTCTGCAGAAATCTGTATGATACTACTGTCAGTGGTGTGATTGCTGCTTTAGGGAAGAACAAACGAACGGTTGTTACTGGTAGTCTCCTTAAAGAATTCACTGTAACCTTCCTTCTCCTCGTTAGCTTTCCTCATCCCTTTAATGTTATCCTTTTCTGACAGAAAAGAACTAAAAGCAAGTGGGTCCAGTCTCCCACCTCCATCCTTGGAGAGGAGGGGGATGTATGGGTACTTATATGTTAGGAGTAAACTGATTATAAAATTGAACTGGAACTAAAGTGAAATTTCTTCTTACTTAAGAAATGATTAATTTAGTGGTGGCATGTCCCCCATTTAATTAATAAGTAGTATCATTGTTCTGGGAGTCTATTCCTTAAAATAAATCGGACTATTTGTGTACTAGTGTAGTTTTCTTGATGAGAAAGGAGAATTGTTCTATCTGTAGGAAGACTCACAGTGTAGGATGTAGTTAATTGCAAGAGAGACACAGCAGACATGATGAGGTGCAATTCAATATTTTGTGTTTTTTAAAAAAAAAGAATCATACCTAGTAGCGGGAAATAGGAAAGACATTGACTTGGTAAATCATGCAAGTAAATCAAAACGAGTTTTATGGATGGCTTTTAATTTTGAAATAACAGCAGTTTTAATAAACAATCTCAGTGCATTATGGTTGTCTTGTGTTAAGTAGAGCAGGCATATGGAATTGTTTTGTAGGCAAAGCAAAAAAAAGCTTCAAATGTAAAGTAAGAAGAAATTGAGTAGGTAGTTTGAAGTATTAACTTGGAAGGGAGAAAACATTAAGAAATGGAGGCTAGTCTAAAGAGATGAAGATTTTCATTGTAATGCGTTGAGTATTTGTATGGCATTTGGTGAATCAGATATGGACTTCATAACCTTCTACAATCAGAACTGTCCAGATACTGGTTTACATGAAGTTCAAATATCAATTGATAATGTTATTTAAAACTGCTGTCTGCATGGATTCTTTCAGATTTTTTCTCATTCATTAAAGTATGATACTCAACATATGTTTTATATTGGCAAAAGTAAGCACATAGTGGCAAATAAAAAATTCTGTTCATGCTCGTTGGAACTCAATAGGATAGTGTTTTTTTAACATAAATATGCTGGTAGTTATGCTTGAAATCTGAAGATGGTAACTTCAAATACTGTCTGTACTGTGGCAGGTACCATGAGATTCCTTGTAGTATTAACACTTAATATCCTCTGAAAGGAGTCGGGGGGGGAAAAGGCACTGTTGAGAAATATCTTATTCTGAGGTGGTGAATTTAAGTCCATTTTTCAAATGGAATCTTATTTCAGTGAATTTTCTTCCTGACTAAGAATTCAGGCTTCATTTACACGTTGATAGATCGTATATGCAATAATCAACTAGTTTGCAGGAAGTAAGGTTATCTGAGCCCTACCATTTCTGAAATTTATCAAGGACTAATTCGTATCACCTGTGCTACCTAAGTCATTCCTCTCAGTTAGCAGTGAAAGTACAAAATAAATCTGCTAGTGTTCATAAAGCTGTGCAACAAGAATCACTTCACATTTCAGGTATGTTGATTTCCAAAGTAAAACCCAACATCTTAGTGTATCAATGTTTATTAATATATATTAATATACTAATATAATATAAGTATGTAATACATAATAGAAAATATAGTAATATAAATTAGTTTAGAATTATAATGTAATTATGTTATAGTATTATTTTAGTCTAGAATAATACAATTAATATATGAATTATTGATAATCTATCAAATGAATATCTATCATTTAATATATTATTGATATGTTATCATAAATTCTTACCATAATGTTAGCTTTAGTTAATTGTTTTAAATAAAGGTGAAATCTATTTCGAATATTTTATGAGTATATGTTAATGATTAATTGATTGTATGTTAATAACTAATTCTTTGCCTACTACTGAAGTACAACCTTAGCAGGCAGTAGAGGGAGGGAGAGTTCTTAGGATTGCTTCGGATATATTCATGGCTTGGAATTTTTTCCCTTTCTGGTATTACGTCAAAAAGCCTTTGTATAAAACTGTGGTATGCAATAGTTGAATGTTTGATTTATTGATCTTGATTACTTTTGACAAAGATTTTGTGAAGCTGTTGGTACAATGGTAGGAAATAACAAGAACATGTACCATGTAGTAATGCTTTGGAGCTGGTAGAACACATGATGAGTACTTCTTTTCTACTGTATCTGTTGACATGCATGTTTGTTAGGTGTTAATTTTACTCATGTCTCAGTCATAACCTAAAGGAAATGTTCTGTGTAGTCTGTCATCATTAGTTTATCTTTTGGGAAACAAATAGGCATTAGAGAATATTATCAAATAGAGGAGTGATACTGAACAGGGGAGAAAAAGACATCGTTTGTACGGAAGAATTGACCATGTAATAATAACTCTCATTTGTACTGTATTTTCATTGCAACTGAATTTGTAATTGCAGGATGTCTAAAACCTGTCCAAACTGGACTGTGTCTCAGATAAAAATACTTGGGAAACAGTAGTGCTTCAGCTATGAATATACATGAGTTTAGGACCGTAGGCCTTTCATGACTGTGTGTGCATGCTTACAGTTCAGAAAGGTCTCTTTGTGTGTGGTACCTCTGAACTGATTTTAACTAAATTTGTCGGGTGTACTTCTTCTTGAAAATCCTCTATTTTTCTTTTTTGGGAGTATCTTCTGTTTCATGGTGAAAGCAGTTATTTGTAACCCAGAGTAACAGGACTCATCTTTGCACTTTAAAGGGTATGTATTGAATGCCTGTTACTGATGGGTAGTTGTGAAGCTATTTATTTTAATGTTGGAGCTGGCTGACATGATAAAAGTCACCACACTGGAACAAACCAAAGTAGTTCAAATGATGCTTTGTGTTCTCTCCTTGCTAGACTTCAAGATAAATAGACAGAATCAGCTCTTACTTCTCTTCAGTCAGCCTTTGAAAGTTTGAGTTTAGCACGGACTCTGCCAATACAGGAGTTGTATTTTGTTTAAGCCTTTGTACAAGAATATTGGAAAAATCTCTTCACTTTGCAGATATTAAACCTCTTTGACTATGTGAATATTTAATGAATTTGAGGTCTTTTACCCAAGCGGCGGTAACAGAAAGTAACAGAAAAGGTCCTAAATTTTCAGTTTCATATTTATTATCTTTTAGTTCTGCAGGCTTTTGTGTGAGGTTTCCTGCTCCCAAAAAGGAAGGATTGTTTTGTTTTCAGACCAAAGTCTCTAATTTTGAAATAGGCTCATTATGTTTTTTTCTGTGTAACCTGCCAGATCTGGGGCTTATCTTCCTCTTTTGAAAACAATTTCTGCTTTTTTTTTTTTTTTTAGGATACATGCCTGTTTATCTTCTTCTGGATTCCTTTTATTTGTCTGGCATTTTTTTGTTCTCAGAGAAGGCAATGTAGTGTTTTTGTATGGTCTTTATGTAAAGACCATGTTCTTTATGTATCTGTGCCTGTACAGATTTTAATTGTTAATTAGCTGCTCCTTTTACTACTTTTGGACACGTTTTTCTATTTATATTTAACTTCTGATTTTTGAAGTTATACATAATATTTGTTTTTAAAGCTTTGCAAAGGTATAGAATTTGAGCATATCACAGAATAGCAAACCAACAGTGAAACAAGTCTTGCACATTCTTCTGGTTGATTTCAAGAGTTCTTGTGCTTCTGTGCATTTCTATCTAGCTGGTCAGAAAAAATATTATTGGCAATTGTACATTGTTTTGACACTTCAAAAAAATACCATACTTCCCATCCCTCTCAGTATACATTGTGGTATTCAACATGTTTCAGTTGCTGTTGTCATACTTTGTAGGTGACCAATAGTGTAGTTCTCATACTGTGTTTCTTGTTTAGGCCTGGAATTTCTGTATGTGTGGCTTATCCCTTACTGATGCTTATATACTGTTGTGTAACTTTCTACGCAAAATAACTTCCCAGTTTACTTGTTTTAAGTAGCAACTTGGACTGTTGTTGGTTGATTTGGGAAGACATTGTTTTGCTGATATGTGGAATATTAACAAGATTTACTGAAAGCTATTTTAAAAAATGGCCCCATGTTGTAACAACAAATATCCTAATAATAAGAATTCTAGTTGCTGAAGAACTTGCCTGCAGCTTTCTTGCACAGACATAAAATGGCATATTTTTTCTAGGCAACAAAACTTCTGAAAGGGTGAATTTGTGTCTCCCTCTTTCCTCTTCTCCTTATGACTTCAGTGGAGCTGGTCACCTCCTTTGAAGAAGAGACCTCCTTTTGAATCAACGCAACTGTTTCAAATCAAGATAGATTCTGATTGTCCAAGAAGACTTCTGGGATTTTTCATGACGATGCTGTAGAGGTGATGCCTAGAACTTCTTAAGCACTTTTGTGAACTGCTTTTCCCTAGTCTCTACAGCTAGAGATGGCACTTTTTGAGATACACAGCCTTAGGTAATAATCTTGCAATTCTTAACAGGAATGACTAACCACAGGAAGAGTGTTTTGGGTCACTTAATTATCCTGTTGGACAAAAGAACTCATGTTTGGGGAGGGTGTGTGTGGAAAGAATGATTTGTTTGAACATAAGTAGTGAAGTTTACTGGAAATCAAACTGTTTATTTTTACATTCCAGATTAGATTTTTGATCTTGCTTCGGTTGTGGTTTAATTCTTGAGGAAAAACTCAAGAATTAAGATAGAATGGACATGAGGACATAATATTATTAAAGAGACTTTTGATTAGCATATGGTGCCTCCTCTTATGCCAAAAAAGGAGTCTGGGGTGCAGGACAAACTGCGCAGAAGGTATTGGAGCACAGTGTCAGGTACTGGGACTGGAGAAAGGTTGGTCCACTTGGATTGGAAAAAGGTTGGTGTCCAGGCAGTGTTATTTTGGTCAAATATGAGAGACAGAAGAACAATATCTGACTGAGAATAGCTCATGAAGAGAGCATGATCAGAGTGTATAGTTTAATAATTTGCTGTGTTGTGACCTCTCCAACAAGGTCATAAATGAGATACAGTACTTTGGTTCAGCACCTATGAAATCAAAACCTGGAAGTTTAGAAAGAACTGAAAGAGTATATTTGAAGAGTATTTAGCTGACTTGTTATTACAGATACCCTTGTCCTGTTTTCTCTTTCTCATTTCCTTCCTTTATCTATGACAAAAATTTCCATTTTACAAACTTTCCCTGAATAGTTGTCATGGTCAGGTTCTACACAGATCATAGCTATTTCCTCCATGTGCTTTGTTTTCCTACATGCTTTGTTTTCCTGGTTTAAGGAGTACAAATCTTCAGGAGATTCCATTGTGCAGACAGGAGTGGAAGCATTACAGTTTTAAGATTGCTTACCTGTAATTATTTCTCTTACATTTTATCTCTTGATACTTCCCTCTTCCAGATTCCTAAAGAGAGACCATAAAAGTAATATATTTGTTCTTTATGCCGTTTCCCTGCACATTGCCTGTTCTGATATTTGATTGAGTGTTTCAGTTTGCTTTCCCAAAATGGAGGTGAAGTAGCTTGGTGCTTGTAACTTATGTCGAGTCTTTTGGGCTGTGAATGTACTGTTCTTTTGTCTTGAAATTTTAAAATTTGAATTGCAAACCGAGTCTGCGTTACTAGAGATAATGTTATCTCTTAAGCTAAGTAAGTGTTCTGTAAGAGTGTCTCAGTCCTTCTGGTGAAAGGATAAGACCTTGGAGGACAAATCCTCCCAGAAGAAAGAAGCAGGGAAATCCTGTGGAGCAAAACCTGGTTAATTGCACAGCTTGTGTCAATAGGCATTTGGCTTTTAATATTATGGGACCCATAGTTTACTTCCCATCTGTCCCTGAAAGTCCTTGATCCTCAAGTGGGACAACAGTTGGCCAGCCTGGTGAGTGGAGCTTTGAGTTGATGAAGGGACATTATGATCTATGGTTAAGGGAGATACTGGCATGTGCATGGGAAGCAACGAGTATGAGGCGGTGGGATTGGTGGAAGAAGGATACCCATCTCAAGTGCATGTATGCAAATATGTACAGCCTGGGAAACAAGCAGGAGGAATTAGTTCTGCATATAGTTACAGAGCTATGACACTGTTGGTATAGCGGAGACATGATGGGACAGCTCACATAACCGGAGTGAGAGATGGATGGCAACAAACTACTCAGGAAAGGCAAAGATGAGGGCAGGGCTACCAGGACTTGAAGAAGTTTGGATATAGAGAGTTCTTCAGTGGGGTGGTAGTGGTCTGCATGAGAGCTGGTGGATGAAGATGGGAGAGGCCAGAAAGTGGCGGTAGGTCACCCAGTCAGTGTGAGGAAGAGGACAAAGCCTTCTTTAAAAGTCTGAATCACAGGCACTGATTTTCATGGAGGACTCAAATTCCCTGACATTTGCTGGTAGGATAACACTGGAATGCAAGCAGTCATGAAGATCTCTGAAGGATTCTGGAAATGACTTCTTAATACAGGTACTGGATAGGTCAACATGGTGATACACAACTGGATATGCTGTTTATTGTCAACAACGACTTGGGGATCAGATGATCAGTGGTAGGCTCGGCTATACTAACTGTAAAACGGTAGATACCAAAGCCCTGTTGGAACTAAGGAAGGAGAGTAGCAGAGCACAGGCTCTGGAATTTAGTAGAGCAGACTTCGGTTTCATTCAAGGCACTGGTTGATGGGATCCCATAGGAGGCAACTGTGAAGGGTAAAGGAGCTCAGCAGACCTGACAGGTGCTTAGGGACAACCTTCTCCAAATGCAAAGACAGTTCATCCTGACACTCAAGAAACTGATAGAAGTATCGGGAGACTGGCAAGGCTGAACAGGAAACTCATAACTTGGCTCCAGTGCAAAAAGTCAGTATATAGGAATTGGAAACAGGGACAGTGTAAAAAAGAGTAATTTTGAACATACAAGGATGTTGTTACGAGAACTAAAGCTCATCTAGAGTTGACACTTGTAAGAGACATCAGCAGTAACGCAGAGAACTTTTACTCACAGCTTTGGTAGTAGAAGGCCTAACAAAGAAAATAAAGATCTATTAATGAAAAAACAAGATGATTCAGTGTCAGCAGATGTTGTCTTCATTGCCTTAGTCTTCACTGACAAGCTCTCTCTCGTAGCTGTGCCTAGTGAAACCATTCAAGGGGAGTCATCAGCAGTGAATGAGGCATGAGTCAAGGAGTGCTTGCAAGAGCTTGACCAATGCAAGTCCATGGGACCAGAAGAGTTGTATCCAAGTATGCTAAAGGAACTGTCTGGTGCTGTAGTGATGCTCCTTTGTACTATATTTGAAAAGTTGTGGAGGTCAGGGAGGTCACTGAAAAGGGCAAATGTTGCCTCCATCTTCAGAGTAGGCTATTGGCCTTATTTCAGTGTGAGGAAAACCACGGGACAGTCCTCTTGGATGTTCTAGTCATTTAAAGATGATTTGGAATAGCCAGGGTGGATTTTTTTCAAGAGCAATTCATGCCTTACGAGCCTGACTGCCTTCTATGATAAAATTATTAGCTCTTTGGCCAAGAGGAGAGCAACAGATGTCATTTACTTCAATTTGTAGCAGGTCTTTTGTTTGTATCCCATAATATCCTATCCCAGTTAGGATGTTGTGATGTGGGTGGATGGGCAACCAGATGGGTTTAAAGAAACATAAGATTTAATGATCAGGCTCAGAAGACAGCGCTTATTGAGTTGTACGCTACCTGGACAGTGATAACAAGCAGGGAACTGCTGTGGTGTATCCTGGGACCTGCCCAATATCTTAAGCAGGATTGTGGCAGTGGCAATGCAGTGCACTCTTACCAAGTTGAGACGCCAAATTGATGGAACCTCAAGGGTAGTAGTGGCAGTCAGAGGGACCTAAACAGGCAGGAGGAATGAGCTGACAAGAACCTCCTGAAATTCAACAAGGATAAACAGAGTTTTCTTGCACCTGGGAAGGCAGAGCCCCTTGCAGCAACTTTAGCTGGCTGGGAAGTAGCTTTGATGAGAAAGACCTTTGTGTCTTGGTAGACCGCAAGCTGAACATGAGCCAGCAGTATGTAATGAAGGTTTAACAGTATTCAGACTGTATGATAAGGAGTATAATCAGAGGACTGGGCGAAGTGATTTATTCCACTTTACAAAGCAATAATTAGACTGCATTAAGAATACTAGATTCCACCCACCCTCAAATACACGCACGCCCTACCTCAGTGCACAAAAGAGAGACACATAAATTAGAGTGAATTCAGCAGAGGGCTGCTGAAGTTGTTTGGGAAGCACAGTGGTATGTGGCAGGCAGACCAGAGATGGTGGACATAAATTATGACAAAAGAGGGGAAGAAAATTGGTTCCATAGCTTATCTTTTCAATTACTTAATTGTTATATGTTAAAGTACTAAATGGTTTAACCAAAAAAAAAAAAAAGCATAAGTACTAGTGTTAAAAGTTGGAATATTTTGGGTTTCATAACCATTTCAGATTACCATAAGATAAAAGTGTCTTTTGAAGGTGAAGAATGGGTTGACTTGCATCTTGAGGTCTTTGTTTGTTTTCCCAGAGCATAAACTGTATCTTCAGTATTTGTAACACTATCCTTTCTCGTATAAACATGCAGACTTGGAACCACAGAATCTTTTGACTTGCCTTCTAGGGGGTGATTTTCAGAAGTGTGTTGAAGTTTAGTTTGTTCCCACTGAGGAAAGTAATTCCAAACGGTAGGGGAAGAACAGAAATAAAACAAGTGCAAAAAGGCAAACAATGTGCATGGGGAAAAAAACAGTGGTGAGCACAGTATTAAGAAAAGCATTATGAAAATAAAAGAAATAAAAAAGGAGTGGTGTTGAAATATATGTATACATTTAAGAGAATCACTGAGGATGGAAGGAGCTCTTGAGGTTGCAGGGTCAGTTAGAGTAGACTGCCTGGGAGCATGTCTAGTTGGGTTTTAGATATCTTTATGGGTGGAGACTCAACAACTTCTCTGGATGATCACTGTAAAAATGTATTTTGTTTGGTCAGAGGGAATTTCAAGTGTTTCTGTTTGTGCCTTTTACCTTTTGTCTTGGCAGAAGGCACTGGTGAGAGGGGTCTGGCTCCCTGTTTGTACATATGAATAAGAGCCCTGTACACACAAGCCTTCTCTTCTCCGGGCTAAACACTGCCATACAAAGATATTCCAGTCCCTTAATCATTTTTGTGGACCTTTTCTAGAATCACTCCTGTAAGTCCATGTCTGTCTTATCCTGGGGATCCCACGCTTGGCCTCACCAGTGCTGAGCAGTGGGGAATGTTCATCTTCCCTTCACATGCTGGAGATGTTCTTAATGCAATCCAGGAGACTGTTCAGCTTCTTTCGTTACGAGGGCACATTGCTGGTTTATGGTCAGCTTGTTGTTCTTGAGTTCCTCAAGTCCTTTCTCTGCCAAGCTGCTCTCCAGCCAGTTGGCAATCAGCATGTACTGGTGAATGGAGTACTCCCTATGTGCATGCCTTTGCATTTCTCTTTGTTGAACATAATATAAGTTCCTCTCTGTCCAGCTTTGCAGGTCACTCTGAAGTGTGACATATCATCTGTTACATTTGCAGCTACTCCTGGTTCTGTATCATCTGTGAACTTGCAGAGAGTCCACTTTGTTTCCATCATTCTGGTCAATAATGAGGATGTTAAACAGTATTGGCCCCAGGGTTAACACCTGGGGGGCTACTAACTTGCCTCCAACTTTGTGCCGTTGGTCACAATCCTGTGGATTCAGCTAGTTTACAGTCCTCTTTACACTTACCTAACCCATACTTACATGTCAGGATCAGGTCAGCTTAAATGTGAGGATATTATGGGAGACAGTATCAAAAGCCTTGCTAAAGTGGACATGAACATTTCCTGCTCTCCTGTCATCTTCCAAGCAAGTCTCCTGGTTGTAGAAGACTCAGGGTGGTTAAGCATGATTTCCTCTTTGGAAGTCCGTGCTCACAATTCACAGTCACCTTCTTGTCCTCGTATCTGGAAATCATTTCTGTGATTATTTGCTTTAACACCTTCCCAGGGATTTAGTTGAGGCTGACCCGTCTGTCAGCAGATTTTCTTTCTTGAAGATGAGTGACACTTTCTCTCTTTCAGTTCTCAGGAAGGTGTCCCAGTTGTCAGGACCTTTCACAGATGACCAAAAATGCCTTGCCCAGAGGTCAGGCAGCTCCTTTATCACTTATGGGTACAACCTGTTAGGCCCCATAGATATATATTTCCAGTTTATGTGTTCCATAACCTACTCTCCCTCCGCTGAGGCTGTCTTCCTTGCTCCAGAGATTCCCTGTTGTCTTGGGGACCTGGGATTCCTAAACACAGGTCTTACTAGCAAACACTGAGGTAAAGAAGATGCTGAGTATACCTTGACCTTTTCTATGTTTGTTGTCATCAGAGGGCCCACTATATTTAACGGTGGATGCACATTTTCTCTAGTTCTCTGTTTCAATAGTTGTAGAATCTTTCCTTGTTTCCCTTCACATCTCTTGCCAGATTCAAATCCAGGTAAGCCTTGCCTTTCCCATCCCTATGCCTTCACAATTGGACAGGAACTCCCCCCTGGGTCTGCTGCCTGTGCTTCCACCTCTTACATGCTTCTTTTTGACATCTGAGTTTAGTCTGGGAGCTCCTTGCTCATCCATGCAGGCCTTCTGCTGCCTTTGATTTCCTGCATATGGTGATAGGCCTTTCTTGAGCTTGCAGGACTTGATCCTTGAATATCAGCCAGCTCTACTGGACCCTTTTCTCTCCAGGGTTGTATCCTGTGGGATTTTTCCAAGCAGATCTTTGAAGAGATTAATGTCTCCTCTCCTGAAACCTGGCCTTGTCTTGCTTTTTACCTTGCTCCCTTCCGTAAGGGTCCTGAACTCCATCTTGCAGCCAAGCTGTCCTGACTTTATTGTCCCATGACCAATTCTTCCTAGTTTGTAAGTATCAGGTCTAGCAGTGCACCTCTCCTGGATCACCTGTGGCAAGAAGTTGTTATCTCTGCACTCCAGAAATTTCCTAGGTTGTTTTCGGTGCTCTGTTGTCCTTCCAGCAGATGTTAGGGTGCTTCAAGTTCCCTGTGAGAACCAGGGAACCATGTTTGTAAACATGAAAGTTCTTCCAATTGTCTGAAGAAGGCCTCATATACCTCATATATTTATCCCTGATGAGGAGGTCTGTAGCAGGTAACTGCTACAGAACCCATGTTGTTCTGTCTGCTAGTTTTGATTTGTAAGCTCTCAACTGGCTCCTGACCTGTCCTCACATAAGGGGCAACTCCCTCTCCTTGCCTATCTATCGTGTCCTTCCTGAAGAGCCCATATGCATTTGTCACAGCACTCCAGTCATGTAAGCTATCCCTCCATGTCTCCGTGATCCCAGTGAGGTCATGGACCTGCAGTAATTACACAGACTTTTGGAATTCTTCTTGTTCCTTCCCCATGCTGTATGCATTGATTGGTATTTCAGGGAGGCACCAAATTATGCTGATTACCCAGAAAGGGCAGTTCTTTCTTTGCAGGCCTATGCTTCAAGTGATTTCACTTTCATGCTTTTTTTTGTTGATTGCTATGTTTCTTATTTTCTGATAACCCCAGGCCCTTTGCTCACCTACCCTATGCACAGTTCCTTATTTGTTTCCTGAGGAATCTGTCCAACAGTTTTACTTAAAAGTCTACGAACACTTATATATATATATCTACACAAAAATGAATAATAATGGAACCATCACAGATTCCAAACATGCACATAAGGCCTAGAAAAGCTGTATTGCCATTATGGAATAACCATTGGGAACTTAAATGCAGCATTTAATATAATGAGTAATGGAACAGGACATCGTGGCACAGGTATTTGATGCGCCATGGTTTCAGCAGGGATGGAGTTCACTTTTTTGCTAGCAGCTGGTGTAGTGCTATGTTTTGGTTTTGGCATTAGAAACCATGATGAGAACACACTGTCATTGTTGCTAAGCAGTCAAGGCCTTTTCTGCTCCTCATACTGCCCCTCCAGCAAGCAGGCTGGGAGGGCACAAGAAGTTGGGAAGGGATACAGCCAGGACAGCTGATCCCAGCTGGCCAAAGGGGTTTTCATACCATATGACGTCATGCTTTGTATATAAAGCTGGGGGAAGAAGAAAGAAGGGGAGGACATTTGGAGTTATGGTGTTTATCTTCTCAAGTAACCATTACATGTAATGGGGCCCGGATTTCCTGGAGATGGCGGAACACCTGGCTGCTGGTGGGAAGCAGTGAATGAATTCCATGTTTTGCTTTACTTGTGTGCGTGGTTTTTGCTCTACCTATAAAACTGTCTATTCCAACCCATGAGTTTTTCCTTATTTTTACTGTTCTGATTCTCTCCCCTATCTGAATTGTGGGGAGTGAGCAAGTGGCTGTGTGGTTCTGGCTGTCAGCTGGGGTTAAACCATGGCAGATGTAATTCGTCCAAAGAGAATTGGTCAAGGAATGAAGACATTCCAAAATGAGCAACTGCCATCTAAATGCCAGGTTAATTAATACTTTTTCTCTCTGTAAGTCACCATGTACTTTCTTATATTCAGGCATTCATGGTGAGATGAGATTAATCCTGTTCTGAGCAGGAGCATCTCTGGATGCCAAGCTCTTTCATTAAAGTAGTACTATCATGTACATTCAAACCATGATAATCCATTCATTATTAACTTTCTAGGCTAGAAATGAGGTTTTGGCGTTGTTTGCAGGCAGTTCTTATTTGCCTTTAGTTCGATATGAAGCATTCTATGGGAAACGTCTTTGAATCTTTGCATTTACTATTTTATGGTGGATACCTTCAGATCTTTCCCTTTCTTGGATTTGTTTTTTTTTTTTCTGCTGGGTTTTTGTTTGTTTGTTTTGGTTGGTTTTAAAGCACCTTAAAATTTTTTTATTTATTGATTCACTTAGTATTATTTTTATTATTGTACAGAGTACTTCCCATGTTTCTGTGCTTTCAGGACTCTTTCTTTGCTGTTCTTTGTTTTCTGGAAGGCCTTTTTTGAATTGAGCTTCTCACTTAATTCAACTGGGTACACAGATTGGTCTTCTGTAACTGTGTCACGATGAGTATGTGTGCTGCATCTGTGCTCAGAATTGTAATATAATGTAAAATCTGGAAAGACGCTTTTATTCTTTTCTAGTAAGAATCACTTGTTTGTAGCCCTGCCTCTTCCTAGTATAAAAGATCTTATTGACTCGTCCAGGCCCCTGGAATGATGACTTGAGCAGACTCTTTGCATTGTTCTGTGTCTTGCAATTAGTCTACAAACACATGGAGAAGTGGACTGAGCTTAGACCATGCTGTGTGATGCCAAGCACAGATCCTGTAGCTTTCTTTTTCATATATGAAGCCTTTGGGGTTCCATCTTTGTGGGTCTTCAACTAGCTCTTCTTACCTGGTTCCTTATGGGCATTTGATCAAGGGGGTTGACATTTGCAAGTTTGAACCTGGATTTGGAAACTGTGGATGCCCATTTAGCATTGTGATAGTGGCAGCCACAAACTTGATGGAGTTCAAGAAGGGAGCAGTTGTAGTAATTGGAGGTGATGCCTGCTCCCCTGTTGGAACCAGTGACTCTCCTGCAGGACCATGGACAGGTCTGCATGTGGCAGTGCCACCGCCGGATCTCAGGTGCTGTCGCTGCTGGGTGGGTGGGAGCCATCTTCCTTGGCCGCCTATTACTCCATCTCCTCGGTGGATTTCATGCCGTAGGGTAAAGTCTTGCAGCTGACCTACTATGGTAAATAGATTACCGGGATCTGACAACGTGACTTGCTACTCTCTCAGGCCAGTGCTTTCCCCTTATCTCGGGTACTAAGTTTATGCTTGCTTCTCTAATGTTCATCTCCTTTACAGATCCCACGCTAAGGATGGAAGGATAGTCCCTGTGTCCAAATCTCTGCTTCCAGAGTCTGGTACCATGAACTATAGTTTATTGTTTTGTAAATGCATCAACCATTATGCCTACTACTGAGATTGTAGTAAAAAAAAAAAAAAAAAAAAAAGAGTAATACTGTGGCTGGCTTGGGTGTGTATCCACAATGTGGATTTGTAGGCTTGGGAGTTGGAAGTGTGTGTTTTGTTTTTAAAGGTCTTAAAAATTCGTATTAGATTATGATGGTTTTGATAGTAAGGTCTTCAACATATCCTGGGAAATAGTTTTTTGGGGGTGTTTTTTTTTAGTGCTATATATAGTAATAAAATCTTTTCACACTTGAAAAGTTGTCTTGTGTCTTTGTCATTATAGTGGCTTGTGTAATAAAACCACGTAAAGTTGAATTACAACCAAAACTAATACAGTCCCATTTTGTACCTTTGGATTTTTATTTTCATGATAAACCAAATGAGTGTGGAATGTTCTGAAAAAATCTTGAAAATATTGTCTTCTTTTCTGCTTACATGCAATACAAAACAAAAGAATCCCTATGTCGTTCAGTGCAACCTAGCAGAATTTGGTCAAACTATCAATATAATGTGCTGTCTTCATGTGGCAAGATTTTGTAAGTTACCTTTAAGACAAGCCTGTTTAAAATCAAATCTCTAGTCATGTTTGCTGAGGATCGTAATTGTTTTATCCGAGTATGTTTTAGCCTTTGTGTCATTCTGTCTAGATAATGTGTGTTTGCAGTTTGTTGCAACTACAGTTCTGCCTAAGTTATAGTTAATGTTTAAATGGAAGTGACCAGTAATAATTTTCATACTGCAATATTTTAAATCAGATTGAGGTGTTTTCCACTTAATATCTTTTGAAATATGCACACTGTTACATGCATCTGCTTTAATTTCAAAACATTCTTTTGGCTGATAGTGACTTAGAGTGAATATATTGAAGTGAACATCACAACATAGTTCTGTTTTTCGAGAGTAGATTTCTGTAGAAATTGTTACAAATTCACATATTTAATTCTCTAGCCTAATGATTTTAAAATATTTATAATTTGATATTTTTATAATAAAAGTTGATAAAGAGTTATTCATCAGCTTATTGCAGGAGGTCTTGTTTCAAAGGCGAAGAAATGTGTTTGAAAAACAGTCCTCACTTCAAAAGTGTGTATTGAGTAAGTTAGGATACAAGTTCGCGCAGCTGTTAAATGTGAAAGCACCAAGTGTAAAGATGCAATGAAATGCTCTTGATACATACACTAGACGTGAATTCTAACAGCTCAGCTGCTTCTAAGGGCATGATTGTAAAAGTTCTAACAAGCATTTTGAATGGTAATATTGAAAAGATTGTTTGCATATTTCTGAAGAAGTTATCCAACTGTTGGGTGGTGTGGGAAAAAATAGAGTTGCTGCTGAAAGCTTTGCAAAAGCAGAATAGAGGCTGATTGATCATAAATGGGATGTAAACAAAGTAGTGCATATGAGAAGATAAATACTGAAAGTGGTAGTAAATTTGGTCCTGTTTTGATTTTTATATTGTTTGGTAAATGAATCTTTGCATTTGGAGAACGTAGCCAACATTATGTTCTGTTAGGTTTTATTTGTTTGTAGCTGTTTTTCTGGTGACCTGGACAACAACCTTTGACAGTAACCATAGAAGCTGACAAATGAATTAGTTGCCTGTGGTAAATGTGACTTAATGTGAGTATGGTTTTGCTCTTAGGATGCCTAAAGATAGGTTGTCATTAGACACTTTTCTTTATGATTCTTTGTGCGAATATAATCTTTGTGTGTATTTTCTCACTGGTAATTGTTCCCCTGCTTTTATTCAGCATTGTATTTTGACTCTTAGTGCGTGTTGAAATATTTTTCTTCTAATTTCAATATGATAAAGTGATAGAACCAGAAAATTCCAGGGAGAGATCTGGCAATTGTAGATGAATCTCTCAGACTATAAAAGCTGATAAAGTTTTCACAGTGCGCTAATTGTCATCTAGTAGCTTTTATTTTCTTGAAAGTTGACCTTTGAAATATCCAGGATAATGCCCAGTTGTCATAATTCTACTCAGCTGTGATTATGTATGTCTGGATTGTTTTGCAAGCTGAAGGTTTAAAAAAAAAAAGAAGACGGGGCGGGGGGGGATAAAAGTACAGCTATAAGAAGGTTCGATTGAAGATTTCTATCTGTTTATGGCTAACCTATCTAACAGGAAAGCTTATATTAGGAATTCTGTTGTATTGAAGGGTCTGGCTCTGTTTTGGGATTTAATTTCCTTAAAGGATTTAGTGTACTTACATGAAATAGAAATGTAGACCTGCTTGCCATGGGTAATGTATAACTCAAGATTATTTTTTTTTTTTTCTTAATCTCGCTTTTTGTGTGATAACGTGAAGAAATGAAGAAAGGTGGTATTTCTTGTGTATATTTGACAGAGTAATATAACCACAATTTTATTAGATGACCATAATTTTTTAGACAAATGATGTGTAGCCTGATCGTTATTAAAGCTATTGTATGTCTAATGTGGCAGAGGAATTAGTCTTCTAAGAGCAACTAGCTGAGCAGAGATCTTTAGCTTTGGTAAGGCTTAACCATTTATTACTAGCAATCATTTGTCACAATGGTAGTTGATCTTCCTCTGTAGTTCCATACATGCAGCTGTGGCATTTGTTGGAACATACCAGCTTTGTAAGGTTATTTTATAGTATTTGCTTACTTCTGCTGTAACTCGTAGCAGAAAATAAAATGTTTGCTCTGGTTCAAATACTGGCTATCTTTTAGGAAATCTTAGTCTGGAAGTTACTTTCTGAATGCCCGTATCCCGAAAAGAAAAATACAGGAGGCATCCAAAAGAGAAAAAATGTCTACCATGACCTAGTATGTGGTACAGAAATGATGAATTCCATCTATTTTATAATTTCTATCTAGATACAGGAATAATATTGCTTATGTCAGTAGGATTGCAGTGCTATGAGAGAGAAGCATGTTTTTACCAATTGTTACCTCCATGCAACTGAATTTTTTTTATTTTATTTTGAGAGTTCTGTGTTTTCTAGCATTAATTACAGGAGTTGTTTTATTTAACCAGCTATATAAAAAAAAATAATGTTGCGCTTCAGCACTTTGAGGTAGAGATAATATACATGTGATTTTTTGTAGTAAGATTGATAAAAACCCATGCTTCTGCATACTTTGCAAAAACTTTTTGCTATGGTGGTAGTGCCAGTGAACCAATTTACATATCTTTTAGTGATGTCTTTCAAGAAAACAATGTGATAATCAGTGTAGTTAAAAGTAATTTTAATCGTTGAAATGGTAGCAGTGGAATTTACTCCTAATAAATATTCTCCTGAGCTCAGGTTTGGCTTGTTTCTGAAAGATGTGGATAGCAGCAACACAAGTGTCTCTAGGTGTGTGACTACAGCTTTACGGTATTTTGCCACCTTCCATCTTGTCTAAAGGCTGTATGCAGAGAATTACATGTAAAGAAAAGGGCTTAGAATTACATGTAAAGAAAAGGGCTTTTTTTTTTTTTTTTTTTTTTTTTTTTTTTTAAAACAACTACTTTCTACATTTCTGGAGAAAATGCAGTAAAAAAAAAAGAGAGGGTAAATTAAAGTAAACAGCTCTAAACAATAAGGCAGTGTACGGAGAGGGGAGGAAATGTTGCAAGTTTTTCCTAGGTGCAGTTTTGCTTATAATAGGGATAGTTTATTTAGACTACATGCACATTGAAGATTTGCAAGATGCAAAAAATGGGGAAAAATAGGCTGCAAATATGCTGAAATTTGTCTGAAGTGTACTGGAATTTGAGAATATCTTTGTATCCCATGACATGGGTAAAGTCGTGTCAAAGCTACTACCTTGAGGCTCTCACTATTGATTCTTGATAGGATTTTAACTTAGTTATGCTTCAGATTTTCTCTAGATGCACATTGGAGTTGTATGCTTACTAATATTCAGCAAATTATTCAACTGCTATGACTATTTTGACTTTTCCATACAGATCTGTTTAAGGTGTGCTTGTTTATTTTTCATCTTTTGCTTTGTAGTCATACTGATAAACAAACCTATACATGTATTTCTATATGAATATAAAACTTCATGTTACTTAGGTAAAAGAAGACATAATTCTATATTTTGATTTTTAAATAGATTCACTGCTTTTATGTTAGAAATAAGTCCTAGAGGAATCTAGCTGGTTAGACAGGCAAGCAGCGCCTTTCCCTTCAAAAACTGCAAGGAAGAAAAAGGATCAAAATACATAACAGATGCCAAAGTAAACAGCTGTTGGTACACTTAAAATTATAGTCAATTAAGACACTATCACAGAATCACAGAATGATATGGGGTTGGAAGGAACCTCTGGAGATCATCTAGTCCAACCCCCATGCCAGACCAGGTCCACCTAGAGCAGGTTGCACAGGAACGCATCCAGGCGGGTTTTGAATGTCTCAAGAGAAGAGACTCCACCACCTCTGTGGGCAGCCTGTTCCAGTGCTCTGCCACACTTAAAGTAAAGAAGTTCCTCCTCATGTTTAGCTGGAACTTCCTATGTGCAAGTTTGTGTCCCCTCAGCTGCATTTCCATGGAGACCTAAACACTGCAGTGCTCAGAGCCACTAAGAAAGTGTTTTGTTGCCTGTGGGTTTTTTCCTGGCTTAGTTTTTTTTCTGCCTTGGTTAAGTCAGCATGTGGCAGAGTCCAAGAACTGGAGACAGCACAAGGGAAGTGGTGGGAGCAGCTAAAGACGTAGGGCGTGGAAGAACAGATCCCAGATGGAAACCTGTTGTTTGTGGCGGTGTTCCGTTATTGCAGTTATCCTTATTTAATAGGGGCCTAATACCTTGTTTCCCTGCCTGTCTATAGTTTGATTTAGTTTTGCAGCCTAGATCTTTTTATAGGGATATGCCAGCTGGCTGACTTTGGAAAAGGATTTTCAAGTCACCCCTGTGATTGTTTCTTACAGATATCCTACAAATAGGGCTTAGAAGACTTGTTCACCTGATTCGGACATCTTCTGGGGCCTTTCTACGCTCCTTCTACACTCAAATATTAGAAAGAAACATAGCATTTTAACTTCCTGGTGGTCTTTGCCTGGAATATAGTCTGCAGCGTGGCAATATTTAATCATTTTTCTTACAGTTATTAATTTTCATTATTTCTCTGCTTCTGAAGAGACACTTGTAGGGTTGCAGTGCACTTCAGCTATGCTTAGCAGAATCTTTCCCAACCTCCTTCAAATACTGAACAGTAACCCATACTGTAGTTTAGTTTTTCATTCATAATAAAGCCTTCAGAAAACTGTGTAATCTTCACTCTTTTGTAACTTGGAATTAGGCTGACTGTGTGCTACTACTTCTCTATGTCCAGCACATCTGATGTCTATATAGGAAAGAAAAAAATATCTATTTTATTTCTTGTGTTGCAGGATGCTCACTGGACATTTTAACTACAAACATCACAGTCTTGGTAAATGTTAAACTTTGTAATCTTAATAATTCAAGCTATGGTAATTTGTGATCTGTATTCATTTAGTTGCTTGTGTAGTTTCAGATTTTGAAGTGTTTTTTGAGAACCAAAACAGGGACTGCAGCAGTGCAACAGAATTAGTTTAACTTTTGAAGAAGAAAGAAGTTCAACAAACCCTAATCTCCTTCAGATTTTTTTTTCTTTTTTAATGGCTGGGTCTTACCCTGCAAGAAATAAAGCTCTCCAGCTAGTCAATTCCTTTCTATCATGTCAAACTGCTCAATTCTGAAATCGGTAACGAGACATGTGATTCAATGAAATCAGTGAGACTTATGTTCAGTAATTAATACTTCCAATACAGTTTATACTGAAAATTCCTGCTTATTTCTAGATTAAGTAGTAAACTGAAAATGCTAGAACAGGCAGTTGAAGAAGGCACAATATCACGCTGACGGAAGAAAAGGCAGTGTTTTAAAACTGCTGGTGTTCTTTATGGCCTTTTCTTCCTAGATGTGTTTACATTTGAATTAGAATTTTGGCAAATACAAAGAGATTATAATAAGAGGAGGTGAAAGCCTTTACGTTTAATATTTCCTAATCCTTCTCTAGAAGTCTTTCTGTATTAGTGTTGTGGAGTCGTGGAGTATTTCTTACTCATCACTGAGATATGGTGAACCAATTTTGCACTGAAACCTGACATAAATAGGACCACTCACAGTACATAATTCAGTATTGTATGTGTCTTCGCAGGGATGGATTTTAGGCTTCCAAAACATTTGGAAGTCATAGAAGAGCTTTTGAAGCTTTCTATTGCTTTTCTTACTCTGTGGGTTCCAAGTAGCGTCTGTTATTGTGTCTTACATGTCATGTTTCTGATTCATTCTGACTCTATACTTTTATAATAATGTTTTATATGCTGTATTTGAGAGGATATGATTTTGTCTGGTCTGCTGTGTTCAGCCAAAAAAACCCAAAACATTTTGATATTTTAGAAATAGAATTCTAAAGTTATGGTTGGCTGTCGATAAGAATATACTCAGCTGCCAGGTAGTCTGAGGGTAATGGAGCAGTCTTTTCATTATGCAAGTGTTAAGTATGTGTTTTGGTTTTCTTAGAATTTACAGTACAAGACTGAATTTTGTGTGTGAATTGAAATAAAGTATCCTATCAGTGATGGAAAAAAAAGTGCTAGTTAGCTTTGTCTCATTGCTTTGGATTCATAAAAGACAGAATCTAGATCTGAGGAACTAAGTTGAATGTACTTTTTATTCTTGTTTTTCAGAGGCCCAGAAGACACAATAAATGATTGTAAAATCCTTTTTATAGAGGAAATGTACAAGATTGAAAAGCCAGGAGCGTATCCATTGACATTTGGGGATGGAGATTTCAAAAGTATGATTTTTTTTTTTTATTATTTGAAGTTCAAATTGAATTTTTTTCCTTTAAAAAAGTAGAAGGATCAGCATGCCGAAGTAATAATAATTGTTTTGTGTGTTCAGGAAAGTAATAACGTAGAATCCTTTTTAGATTTCTGTTCTAAAAGTATATTTACAGTAAGGTGGCTCTATTACTTACAATTGGAAACTGGTAACAGCGCTATCAGTCATAAGCAAGTAAAAAGGGGAGCAGCTGATAGCATTCTAAATGAACTGTGCTTGAATGAATTCACAGATTCAGTTAAGTTCCTAGACAGTATCCAGGTCAGCAAAACTGCTATTGCAATTGACATGTCTTTTAAACTTTTAATAAATTAATAAATGCCAAAGATAGAATCAATCTGTAATGATGCATTTTAACCCTGTCATTATGTGGAATTAAAAAAAAAAAAGAGAAAGATAAGGAACTTAGTGCCAAAGCTGCTTGTACCATGCCAAAAAAAAAAAGGATAATTAATGTATGGATTATTATTTGTCCCTGCGTGTCCTTCTAAAAAAGTAACTCTGTCATACCTCCTTATCCTCCCCACAACCACAAGGAAGAGTTAGTGGTGGCTTGTCTAAAAAGTATTGTGACATTTTATTCTAAGTTTAAAAATATGTTGAAGTTAGGAGCAGTAAGTGTTTGTGATAGCAACATTGAGAGATTGGACTGCTAATGCGTATTAGATATTATATATTAAACTCCTGACTCCAAAGCAATTTTTCAGGACCTTTGTATGTAGCTCTCAGTGCACAAGAACTAGTCAGCTTCCTGTTTATTTACTGTCATCTAAAAAATCACTGCTTTTCAGAGCAGCAAATACCATTTGCTGTGGTATTCTTAAAAGTAAAAATGTGAATTTCGTCAATGAAGTTCTCACAATTCATTTTTCATTACTTGTGATTTACTTTTGTCAGATTACTCAAAAAAAATGAACCATCCATTCTGTTTATTTTTTCTGGGTCATATTAAAGGGTTTTTGCAATATCTTAACACGTTTTTATTTTTAAAAATTATAGTATGAGAAATTAAAAAATCTACAGATACTGCTTTGCATTTGCATACCTACTTCTTTTGCAAGTCTAATTGTTTATGAAACTTTTAAAAGGAAATATAAAATTATTAAAGTTCATTTAGTTCTTCCCTGCACCTATTGTGTTGTGAATTAATTTTTAAAATTATGTGTGTTAAGGAAAGGAATGTTTACTGTATTGCTGACTATACAAAATTATCTACAGTGGCAACATTTGATGTGACATGACTATTGATTTATCATAGAATCATTTAGGTTGGAAAAGATCCTTAAGATCAAGTCTAATGGTAAACCTGTTACTGCCAGGTTGACTATTAAACCATGTCCCTAAGTGCCACATCTACACATCTTTTAAATACCTCCAGGGGTGGTGATTCAACCAATCCCCTGGGCAGCCTGTTCCAATGCTTGACAACTCTTTTGGTGAAGATGTTTTTCCTAATATCCAATCTAAACCTCCCCTGGCACAACTTGAAGTAATTTCCTCTTGTCCTATTACTTGTTACTTGGGAGAAGAGACCAACCCCCACCTCTCTTCAACCTCCTTTCAGGTAGTTGTAGAGAGTGATAAGGTCTCCCCTCAGCCTCCTTTTCTCCAGGCTAAACAACCCCAGCTCCCTCAGCTGCTCCTCATAAGACTTGTGCTCCAGACCCTTCGCCAGCTTTGTTGCCCTTCTCTGGACACACTCCAGCACCTCAATGTCTTTCTTGTAGTGAGAGACCCAAAGCTGAACAAAGTGTTTGAGGTGCAGCCTCACTATTTTGTATTTTCTACACTGATTGGCACCTCTATTGTTTCAAAGTCAAGCTTTTTAACTTACAGCTTTTTCCCTTCTGTTTTGACAGCTATTTCCTTATTTGTGACCTCTTTGCTTAAACTACTCACATATTGCCATCTGTGTAGAGATGTCTGTTTTGTTTCATTCTGTTCCTGGTCCCATTTTTATTCATTTCAGGATATCATTTACAAACCTTCATAAATAAATGTAACACAGACATATAATCTTTAAAATTGTAACCCTTAAAACTGAATTGATCTGGAAATTTAGCCTTATTTCTTGTTTTGAACTGCTCTGTTTCCTGATGCCAACTTTCTCACCACACTGCCCTTTTCACTTCTTCTGTTCATGTGATTCTGAATTTTTCAGTAACCTGTCTTGCCTTTGTTCACTTACACACAGTGCACATCAGTAGAGCTGTATGCCATAAGTAATACACCCTTTACAGCTGGACTGAACTTACATCCCTATTTGTACTTTGTATTTGAAATTTTAAAACATATACACATATACCTATAAATACAAACAGCTACCTTAGCTTATATGCTATGAAAAGCTGCAGACTTTTGTTAGAACAACAGCGGATGAAATTCAAAGCATTAATTGGCCTTAAATAGTCCATGGGATTGTTTTAAGCACAATCAGAAAATACCCTGTATTTTTGTCTATATTAAGCTACTGTCCATGTCCTTTCCAAAAGATAGGATGCCTGCTTTGAAAATAGTCATCAGATAACAAGTTTTCTGCAGAGTTAGCCTACATTGTTTTATTATTTGAACATGGCCATACGTTAGTTAGGTTTTACGTGTATAAATTACATAAAAATGTGTATGACATCAATAAGCATTTAGCATTTACAGTTAAAAATAAGGTAGCTATTTTCAGGTTATTTAATGAAAATCTAAATTCTGCAGCCCAGGAAAAAAGTAGAACTAATCCTACCAGAAAAGTAGAAAATTCAGAAGTGACACACTTGCAAATCTATTGCAAATACTTATATGCAAAACAGAAGTAAGAGCTGTGTATCAGCATATATTACTTCCATCAGAATACAAATTTGTGCTATAAACATGAGGTAACTCTTCCCACCAAAGAAGAGAGAATATGAAATGATAAATGCAACTAAACTATGGTGTTGGTAGGGGTGAACAGACTTGTCTTCGTGTGACCAATAGTGCAGCTATAATCAGTGCATTTGACTTACAGTATGGTTAAAGCAGAAATGTGAAGAATTAAAGTCATGTCATGAAAATGACAGTTTGTAGTTTGTTTTTGTACTGAAGAAAGTTGAAAACTCCAGGTATTGTTTCACTGAATCCTCTCCCTCAATTTGCTGACCACACTTCTTTTTATGCAGCCCAGGGTATGATTGGCTTTCTGAGCTGCAGGTGCACATTGCCAGCTCATAACTAATTTTTTTTTAACCATTGATAACCAATCAATGACTATCTAGGTCATTGATAAAGGTATTAAATAGTATGGATCCCAGTATGGACTTTTGAGGGACACTGCTTGTTACTGGTTTCCACTTGGACATTGAGCCATTGAATGTGGACCATCCGCATGTTGGATGTGGCCATCCAGCCAAATCTTATCCACATAATAGTTCATCCATCAAACCCATATCTCTCCAATTTAGCAGGAAGAATATTGTGGGGGACTGTATCAAAGGTTTTATAGGAGTCCAGGTAGATGACATCTATAGTTCTTCCCTTGTCCAGTGATGCATTCGGTCTGTTGTAGAGGGCCATTCTACAGGCATGATTTGCCCTTGGTGAAGCCATGTTGGCTGTCTTTAATTACCTCCTTGTCTTCCATATACTTCAGCGTGTCTTCCAGGAGTCTCTGTTCTATGGTCTGGCTGAACACTGAGGTGAAGCTAACTGGTCATTAATTGGCAGGGTTTTCCTTTTTACCTTTTTTAAAGAAGGATTCAATATTTCTTGTCCTCTAGTCACTGGGGCCTTTCCCTGGCTGCCATCAGTTTTCAGATATGATGGAAAGTGGCTTAGCAACTACATCAGACAATTCCCTCAGGACTCTGGGATGCATCTTGTCAGGTCCCATAGACTTAGGTATGTTCAGGTTCCTCAGGTGGTCACAAACCTGATCTTCTCTTACAGTGGGAGGGGCTTTGCTCCCCTAGTCACTGCCTTGAAATTCAGGGGCTTGAGAGATGTGGGAAGGGTGAAAACTGAGGCAAAAGTATTGCTGCCTTCCTCAGCTTTCCCCAGATCGGTTCTCAATAGTTCTGTCTCATTTATGGGGGCAGTGAGGTGGATGGGGGACGGGTACGTTTTCTTTAATCTTCCTTTTCTGAGCAAGGTACCTGTAGAAGCCATTACTATTCTTTGCATCCCTTGCCAAATCCAGCTCCAGCTGTGCCTTAGCTTTCCCATTCCCATCCCTACACATCCAGGCAGCATCCCTGTATTCTTCCCAGGATACATGTCCCTGCTTCCTGCCTGTGTATTTCCCTTCTTATGCTTTAGTTTGACCAGGAGGTCCTTATGCAGCCATGCTGATGTCCCGCCCTCCTTGCCTGATTGCTTACACAT
>KZ506140.1:346253-361356 GCA_002844005.1 Limosa lapponica baueri | reverse complement strand
GAGGGTCCGGTGGCCCCGCGGCCCCGCGGCCCCGCAGAGCCAGGGTTCAGCCCCAGGCAGTGGGAACAAGGCGCTGTGGCAGGGTCTGGCACAGGAGACACTGACAATGTTGCCCCCAGGGCCTGAAGCCAAGCAGCTTCTACAAGGTGAAAGTTCCGGAGCTGAAGGAGATCATCGAGGGCTGCATCCGCATGGACAAGAACGAGAGGTGGGGGGGAGTGGGGGCCTGGGAGGCAGAGCCCCCTCTGGCCCCCGGCCCCACGCTGAGCTGCGCTCCCCACAGGTACACCATCCAGGACCTGCTGGAGCACTCCTTCTTCCAGGAGGACACTGGGGTGCACGTGGAGCTGGCCGAGGAGGACGACGGCATCAAGTCTGGGCTCAAGCTCTGGCTGCGCATGGACGACACGAAGAAGCTGCATGGCAAGTACAAGGACAACAATGCCATCGAGTTCCTCTTCGAGCTCTACAAGGACGTGGCGGAGGAGGTGGCCCAGGAGATGGTGGGTGCAGGGATAGAGGGACCCTGGATGCCTCGGGGTCACAGTGCCCGACGTGACAAGCCCCCTCACACACAGGTGGTCCTGGGCTTCGTCTGCGAGGCTGACTACAAGCTGGTGGCCAAGGCGGTGCGGGACCGCGTGGTCGCCATCAAGCGCAAGCGGGAGAAGCTGAAGCGCACCCAGGATGTGCCATCACCTGCGGAGCCAGAGCAGCCACCAGGCGTCCTGCGGCTGCTGGAGGAGCTCAAGTCCCCACTGCCACCCGGTGCCCCTGCACCCGCCGCGGCCACCCCTGGCTCCGGGGACTCCGTCTTCAGCAGCACCTTCCTCCCGGAGCCCGAGGAGCCCGAGGCCGACCAGCACTTCACCTACCGGCACACCAGCTATTCCTCAGCCACCTGTGCGTGGGTGCTGGGCAGGGGGACAGCAGGGTGACACGGGGTGGGAGGTGGGCGGGGGATCCTTCCCCACCTCCAGCCGTGCCACATACCTAGTCCCAAAGCTGTTTCCCGGGGGTGCAAGCTGGGGCTCCAGCTCTGTCCGTGCTTATGTGAGCTCTTTCCCCACAGCCGACTGTGAGACGGATGGCTACCTGAGCTCCTCCGGCTTTCTGGACTCCCCGGCCCTGGCCCATCGCAGCTCCTTGGCGGGGGACCCCACCAGCCCACCCCCAGCCCGTGCTGCACGCTGCTTCCCCACGGTGAGCAGGGTCTCACGGGGCTGGGGGGGTCGCGGCAGCCATGGTGCCAGCTCACGCCACCCTCTCCCCACAGAGCATTGCGGTGCAGCTGCCCACCGAGCGCCTTCCCCCCGCCAGCGGCTTCTCCTCCCCGGTGGACAGGTCAGACCATGGGGGTCAGGCAGGGGCTGGGGGGGAGCGCCGCGGGGAACAGCTGCGCTGATGGTCTGGCACTGGGGCTTCCTGCAGCTATGCCTCGGACGTGGCATCCGGCATGAGCGATGGCTATGAGGGGCTCTCGGCCAGCGAGCGGGGCACTGAGCTGCCGCCCAAGCGAGCCTCAGGGAAGCTGCTGCGGCGCCGAGCCCGGTCCCGGCTGCGCATCACCAACGTGAGTGCGGTGGGCGGCGGGTGGGTGGGCGGGTGGGGGCTGCCCGGGCTGACCAGCCCTGCCGCCCTCAGATCTCCGACAAGAACGACCGGGTGGTGGAGTGCCAGCTGCAGACCTACAACAACAAGATGGTGACCTTCAAGTTTGACCTGGACGGGGACAACCCGGAGGAAATCGCAGCCGTCATGGTGAGCATGGCCCAGGGGCGCGGTGGGGGCTGCCTGCTGTGCCAGGTGCTGACCGGCCCCTCCGCTCCCAGGTCCACAACGAGTTCATCCTCAAGTCAGAGCAGGACGGCTTCATCCACCGCATCCGGGACATCATCCACCGCGTGCAGACCCTGCTGCGCAAGGACGGCCGCAGCGCCACCGAGCTGCCTGAGAGCCCCGAGGCCGAGCGTGTCGTGGGCAGCCCTGTGAGTGCCCACCCCAGCCCCGACAACTCTGGGGCAGCTCTCGATGCTGAGCGCAGCTGGGGGTGCTGCCCGGCCCCGGGGAGCCCAGTGGGGAGGGGGACGAGGTGCAGGGTCCTCCAGCCCTATGCCTGCGGCTCCAGGTTGCTTGCCCCCTCCTGCAACATGTCGTGGTCCCCCCTGCTCGGCAGAGCCGATGGCTCCTATCCCTGCACGTGGTGGGGCTGGTCAGGGGGACTTGGCTCAGCCTGTCCGGCGTCTCTGCCTGGGACCTGGGCTCAGCCATGTCCCCCTCGGCAGGCGGATCTGCAGCTGCAGGAGCTCTCGCGCTCCATCTCCTCCTCATCCTCGCTCAGTGGTACGTCCCTGCCCCTCTGCGGTCCTTCACCCCCCTGCCCCATGCAGGGTGGGTGACAGCCCCGGCTGAGCCCAGGGGGTCCTTTGGGACATGTCTTGCCTCGGCTGAACGTTGGCTCTCACCCCTGTGCCGCAGACCTGGGCTGCACCAGTCCCAGCCTCTCGGTCCAGTCACCCGTCCTGCCGTCGCTGAGCAGCTCCCCGTCAGAGAACAAAGGCACTGGCCCCGCGGGGACACCGGCAGCTCCAGCCCGGGAGCTGCAGCCGATGCTGCCAGGCTCCCCTGCAGGTACCGGCCCTGGCAGGGCCAGGCACCTCTGTCCCTATGGGGCTGCCGGCCGCAGCCACCATGCCTTGGCCAGTCCCTCACCAGCATGGGGCTCGGAGCTGCCGGGGCGGAGGGGGCTCAGGGAGGGGCCGCTCCTGACACTTCTCTCCCTGCAGGCTCCGTCCAGACCTGGCCCCTTGTCTCGACGGCTCCTTCTTGGCTGCCAGCATCGCCGGTGCTCCCAGCGTTCCCGCAGACCCCCCCCAGCACCCCGGGGGGGCCCGTCCCACCGGCCCTGCCCCAAGCCCTCCTGTCCCCACTGCCGCTCCCCGCATCCCCTGTGCCCAGTGGGCCCAGCAGCCCCCTGAGCCCCCCTGTGACCAGCGCACCCTGGTCCCCCACTGCCCCCCTCCTGTCCCTGGCCAATGTCTTCTCCCTGGCAGTGATGAGCGTGGCACACACACTGCTGCCCGCTGTCTCCTCCATCGCCAGCTCGGGCGGGCATTTCTACCCACCGCTGCTGCCGCGGCCACAGAACCTCGTCCTGGGGCCACCGCGCTTTGTCTACCCTGACCCTGCCAGCATGGCCAAGCCAGCCCCATCCCTCGGTGGGACCCTGCAGTCAGCAGGGGCCAGTGTCCCCACTGCCAGGGTGCCCATGCCATTCCCTCCCCCGGCACCGGCCCCACTGTGCCCCACAGGCAGTGAGGCCACGGGGAGTCCCCTGCCATTGCTGACCACGTCCACGCCAGGGAGCCCGGAGGGCAGCACGGTGAGTAAGGGGGTGGCAGGGGCTCCCTGGGGTGGCTCAAGGTGGGGCTCGGTGCCAGCGGGGGCCGGGTTGTCACTGCAGATGCTGCCCTGGGGTGGGACAGGGAGCCCCATGGCGTGGGGAGCCCCTGGGATGGAGGGGAGTGTTGAGCAGGTGGTGGTTCCTGGAGTGTGGGAGCAGCTGCAGGGGGCAGGAGACGTGGGGGGACCCGGGGTGGGGCAGCTGATGGTGCTCGGGTGCCTGCAGGTGCCACCCGGCTCCCCCAGACCCAGCCACCCCCTCATCATCTCGGAGTCGCCAGCCCCCAGTGTGCCCAAGGCCCAGCTCTCGCCCATCAAGGAAGGTGAGGTGGGGAAGGGCTGAGGCTGTGCTGCACGGCCATGTCTGTGCCGGGGCACCGTGACGTCCCCACCAGCCCACATGCCCCAATCCCCACCAGCTGCCCCCTGTCGCCAGCAGAAGCCAAGCCCCAGATCCTGGGCCGGTTCCAAGTGATGCCAATCCGGGACCCGGTGGTGACCTCCCCGGAGCTGGGCAGCAGTGGGGGCAGCAGCGAGGGTGAGCAGTGTGGTGCAGAGCTTGCAGCGAGTGGCTCCCCCCTGCCCGCGGCCCCCGACACCGAGAGCAGCTCCAGCAGCGACTCGGACTCGGCGCTGGAGCCGGTGCAGCAGGATGCCGAGGCTGAGGAGGGGACGGTGGCACCAGCAGAGAGTGACCGGGAGGGCGGCGGGGAGGAGGGCACGGAGAGTGCGCCCCAGGCCGTGCTGAGCCAGGTGTGGCTGAACTACTCCCGCAGCTTGTCCTACCTGAGCAGCGACGACACCGAGAGCGAGGACGAGGAGATCTGGGAGGAGCTGCAGAACCTGCGCCAGAAGTGAGCAGCCCCGTGGCAGGAGGGGGATGGGGTGGGGGGGGGCTGCAGGAGGGGACAGACCTTCCCCCCTGCCCCAGGTGGGAGGACAGTGCCCCCTCCCCAGAGTCCTGGCTCGGCTACAGCCCCCTCTCCTCCCCTCCCCAGGCACCTGGCCGAGGTTCAGCTGCTGCAGAGCGCCCAGAAGAAGGAGATCGAGGAGCTGTACCTGCGGATGGGGAAGCAGCCGCCGCTGGGCATCGTCTCCCCCGCCGCCATGCTCTCCAGCCGCCAGCGACGCCTCTCCAAGGGCAGCTTCAACCCCTCCCGCCGCAACAGCCTCCAGCGCCTGGAGCTGGCGCAGCCCCCAGGTGCCAGCCCCACCGCCCCCCTCCCTCCCAGGCCCCGCAGGCTGGGCAGGGGGTGCGGGACGGGGACCCCTGGGGCTGGAGGGGGTCAGGCCTGCGTGGGGCACAGCTCTCTGCCCCCGCCGGTGCCCCCCACTCAGAGCCGGTCTGTCCCTGCAGGGATCATGCGCCGTAACTCGCTGAGCGGCAGCAGCACGGGCTCACAGGAGCAGCGGCTCAGCAAGGGGGTGACCTTCGCCGACGACTTCAGCCGGATGGTAAGGGATGGGGGGGCTGATCCTGCTGCCGGTGGCCCCACGGGGCTCCCAGCGGGCCCCAGCTCACTGTTGCTTCTCTCCCCAGTAGCCAGCTGGCCAGGAGTGACTTCATGAACTACCTCAACCAAGTGCCTGCTGCCCTGGGGGCGGGCAAGAGCCCCTGCACCCCCTGGGAGGGCAGCGCCGGCCCAGGGGGTACCTAGTGCCCTCGGACGAGCCAGCTGGGTGCCGGCCCCCCCTCCTTGCCCCTGTGCCTCTGTCAGCAGGAGGGCAGGCCTGTCCTCCCATCCCCTCCTGCTGTTCCCAGCCCCTTTGCTGCCCAGCTGCAGGATGTCTGTGAGGCGCCGCCCTCCTCCATGGCTTTATCCGAGCTGAACCCGCGCAGCCATCACCCCGCCCCAAGCAGAACCAGCCCCTCTCCACACCCCTGTCATGATACATCCCCACCCTGCCACCACGCCATCCTCCAGCCCCGCTCCCTGCATGGGGCCCGACCCACCACCCCGAGGCTGCCCTCACTGCCACCCCCGTCCCCCTCTGTGCAGGGAGATGGAGCCTACTGCAGAGCCCTGGGCCCTGTCCGGCACTGGGGCCGGTGCAGCTGGAAGGGCAGAGGGTGCACTTTGTTACGAACTGATGCCTGGAAAGTGTTTTCATAAATACAAATTAAATACAAAAGGGGTCTGTCTGTGTGTGTTCAGTGGGATGTGTGACACCATCCTTGCCATTGGCTCATGATAAAACAGAAAATTCCCCCATCTCAGCAGACACCTGAGTGGGTGGGAAGATCCTGAACTGGACTCTGGCCACCAGCTGCTTTAACAACAGGCACTGACAGGGTCTCCAGACAAGGTATTTATTGTGGAAAGCGACAGCCACCTGGGCACCCTTGCCCTTCCCGGGAGCAATTCCCTGGCCAAGTCCCTGTCTGCTCTTGAGGAGAAAGGCGGCTGCCTGCAGGGGAGGAAGCCCTGCCTGCAGGGGAGCCCCCCAGTGCATCTCCAGGGACTGCACCGAGCGCTGTGCAGGCCCAGAGCCCTGCAAGGGCGGCTGCCCCGCACTCAGGGCCAGGCGATTCCCCAGTGCTTGAGGCCCGTCCTGCCCCGCGGGGGCTGCAGCTCGCTCGCGGGCTTTACCGGGGCTGGGCCGGGCGCTCCCCGCTCAGCTCGCCGCGCTCTCGGCCCGCGCCCGTGCCCGCGCCCGCGCTGCCTCCGCCTCCTGCTCCAGCTCATCCAGGAACCGTTCCTGCGACACCGAGTAGAAGGTGTACCCGTCTGGAGGGGTTCTGTTAAGGAAAACAGCGGCCGCAGCACCGGCGCGGCCCCCCCCGCCCCGCCCCGGCACAGAGGATACAGATGCCAAACACCACCGCGCCGATGCCGAGCGCCAGAAGCGTGTTGCGGCCGCGGAGCCGCCGCTGCAGGGCGCGCTGGCGCTGGGCGCGCTCCACCTGCGCCATGAGCTGGCGCTGCTCGGGGCTGAGCCCCGGCTCCCGCGCAGGGTCGATGCGCCGCGCGAACGCAGCCTCCCTGCCCGGCTCCCCCGGCGCCGCCATCTTCCCTACCGCCACTTCCGCTCAGCGCGCTAACGTCACATCCGGCAGGGAGGCCGACCGAGCCAAAGGGGGCGGGCGAGGCAGGCTCGTTGCGCGCAGGCGCAGTGGGAGCGGGGCGTCGAGTGATTGGCTGGGGCCCGACGCGTGGCTGGCCGCGCAGGAGGCGTGCTCTGATTGGCGGGGCGGGGTCCCGTGACCAGAAGGCGCTGAGGTGGGGCGCGCGCCGCCCGCGCAGCCGCAGCGCGTTCCGCAGAGGGGGCCGCCCTGTCGGCCGGCGGGCAGCGGGCCCGGGCCTGGGCCTCCTCCTGACAGCAGCCCCAGTGCTGAGGGGCTGTGGCTTCTTGGTCGTGCCGCTCGGACCCCGAGGCCTGGCAGCGCGGGGACTCCCAGGGCCCTTTCCCGCCCGCGGTGAGGGAGTGCCGTGCTGCCCATGGAGTAGTTATTGTCATAAAGGTCTCTGGCCTGAACTGCTGAATGGGATCCCAGGCGCGAGCAGCATCCCGGTACTGCGACCCAAGCCCCATCTTTGGTGAGGTCGCTCCTGAGGTTATCGAGGACACGCTGATCCATCTGGCTGCAGAAAACGAGCAGTACCTGAGTGAGCTGTCGGATCGGGCCGGATGCTTCAAAGAGACACGGACAGTGGGTGAGGCTCTTTTTCTCAACTACAGCTAACTCCTGAGGCAGTTAACAGCTGTATAATTAGCTTCAGTTGACTGAAGTGAGTGACTGTTGTGCTCTTTTGCAGAATTTATATTCCTTTTGTCTGAAAAATGGCACTTGGACCAGTCAGCAAGGTACCAAGCAGTAGAGTTACTTGAAAGGTAATGCATATCCCGAATGCTCAGTGCGTTTCTCATTTCTCTCACCTGGTTACACTGCACATGCTCTTTACCACCCATTCAAACAATGTATGTTGGGTTTTTTGCCTGTATAGAGCTTTGTCTCTTTACTCGTTTAATTCAAATTAGCAGCTCTCCATATATTCTGAGTACATGCAGAATTGCTTTTCTTCCTTTTTCTTAGCAGAAGAGAACTGTTTTCTGAGAAATTGTGGTTTTTGTAGGTTTATGATCAAGCAAGTAGAACAAATCTGTGAGTCCTCAAGAGAGAACGTTAAAAGTCTTGAACAAGGACAAGGCAGCAGCAGGAGCTCTCTGAAAGATCAGATATACGACACGTTTGTCCTGCGACTTGTGTCGTGCATTCAGCTTGCAAGCAAACTTTCCTTACACTATAACGTAAGCCAGCTAAACCTTGTCCTGTAGCATTTTTTTTAGCAGTGTACTAAATTGCCTGGTATATTAATCTCTCTTGAAGAAAATATTTCCTCTCTGGAAGACACTAGTGATAATGAAATGCAAAGGATATTGAAATGGAGACCTAAATCTCTTCCGTTTAGGGCAGGTTAATTGTCACTCACCCAGTGGCAACTTGTCAGGAAATGTTCCCAGTACTGGGGGAAAAATGTGCAGGCAGCGGGAAAACTCGGCCTGTGGTTGTCAACAATTGTGTGGCTACAGCGGGTTCAGTCCTGTCTGGGGAAGGTTTGTGGAGCGGGGGAAACCTGCGGGAAAGAAGGTCCGGGCTGGATGTCTCATCCCAGCTTAAAGGCCGAGTTGGATTAAGGGGTTAGCGGGCAGCATCAGCGCGGCAGGGACTCATGCTTAAATTCAGTGGGAGGAGTAAAGCAAGAAGTACTTTGTTCTTAGCAAGTTCCTTATTGCCTATTGTCTCTTTTTTTCCTCTTTAGGTAGTTAACAGTGACACAGCTTTAAAATTTCTACAATCCTTAAAATACTCATACACTAAACAGGAATTGCTGGAGTCAGAACTCACCGTTTTAAAAAGTCTGCACTTTCAGATCAACGTGTCAACTCCCTTGGCTTACGTGGAATTGCTTCTCGAGGTTTTAGGTAAGAGTATTAGTAGAAGAGAATGGGAAAGAGTTTTTTTAAGAGCGTAATAGAGCTATTACTGATCTGAACCAGAATGTCTCATATTACAGATTTCTGTGAAGGCACATGAAACTTCAGATTGTCCAGGGCTTTACTTTTCAGATGAGAACTTTGTCCTTAGTAGAATATGATGAATGTTGTTGGAGAGTCAGTCGTGACTTGTTCATTAAAAGAGTTTAAACCCCCCAAAATCTAGTGTAAGGCCACATTTTCTACAATGACTGACTGTTTTCTTTGCCCGAGTCTGACAACCTGAATTTCAGAGTGAGTGAAATCACACTGAGATTGATGAAGACCTGTGGTGTTCAGAGACAGAGGGCCGCTCTCACCAGAAATCTGCATCCCTCGCTGACAGTAACTAACGCTTCTTTCTAACTCAGTGTAATGACTCAAAACATACGGCTGATGATCTGTGATCTCTGTGCCAGGACACAACGGCTTCCTGCTTCCCGCAAAGCCGTTGCATCAGATGTGTTTGCAGCTCCTGGACTTCTCCTACCTTATCAGGGATTCCATCTACGACACTTTGTTGAAGGTTGCCATTGAGAATTCGACACCGAGCAAACTGCAGGTGTAAGTAGCTTACGTGGTACTTTAAAACTCTAAAAACCCCTAACAAATCGCAGCATAATTCCCAGTATGCTGTTTTTAGGGGCATGTTTTAAAAAAAAAAATTAATTTTGGGGTCTTTCAGCATTGTTTATTGATCTTAATACATCAGTTCAAAGGAACAAGCTTCACAACACTTGCTTTAGGGGCAAGCTAGGAGAGTGTTTAACTGAATTGTAAAAACCCAGCTTTAGCGCTGTCAGTTAAAGTTAACAGTCTCAGGCTTTATTTGGGCTGAATAAGCTAACCTGTCCGTGGGCTGTATAGCCACAGGAGTAGGTGCTTTTCAACTGTAAAACTGGCATCATTTCACACCAGAAGATGCTTTTACTTCTGCAGAGCAAAGTTTTTGACCGTAAAGGAAGATTTCATGCTTTTGGCTGTTGGAATCATCAGCACAAGCGTGTTCATACTGAACCCTGGGCACTGGAAGCAGGTACAGTCGCTTCTAAACACGTTAATTCTACATGTAAAATGGTGAAGTTGTTTGTATGTTTAAGCAGAGCAAGAAGACGGGTAGGCTCTCCTGGGAGCAGCACGAGGGGGGTGACATCTGTCAGGTTTTTGAGCAGTAAGCACGTGTACTGTTGTAAGAGCATTTTGGGGGTGCACAGGCAGTTGTGCAGGAGGGCTCAGGCTCGCACCAGTGCGAGCTTATCCTCGTGCCTTGGCTTCCTCACAGCCAGAACAGCCCCCCAGCAGCCTTTTGTTGACAGGCAGAGAAGCAATCCCATGGGACAACGTGCCCAAACCGCTGCTGAATACTGTAACAAACAGCCTGTTACAGATAGTAGCTTTTTCATTTTACTTCTTTAGTAGAAGCAATTAAATTAAAAAAAAAAAAAGCACAAACCAAAGCCCCAAACAAGCAAACAAAAACCCAACCAAATAAAAACTATACTGAGAGGGTTCCACTGTTGAAGTACACACATGGAGCACTATTATTCTCATTAGATTTGGAGGGTTAAGAAGTATGTCTGCAAACTAATATCTCTTAGGCACTCTAAGTATCTATGCTAATTATTTTTTTTAAGGTTGTGGAGCATTTGAACTGTATCACTGGCATTACCTCACAAAGTATCTTAGAATTTTCTTATGCAGTGCTGAAACACATTGTTGGCAGCACCACTCCAGAGCAACACTATGGGAACTGCGGAACAAAAGCCCCAGAGAACAGAATTCTGTCTCTTAAATAGCACTATCTTCTGTGGCCAGTCGCTAGCGTATCAGTAGCAAACTGTTACGCTGCTGATAATAGTCCCTCCTCTGGGGTTCTGCAGAGGGCACCCAACGCAATTTATTTCTACTTTTGGTTTTGAACACCAGCTGTTCTGTAATATTTTGTGTGTTAGGTGTTAATTAGAAAAGCTTGTCCTTTCAGGCGGTGCTGTGAAAGGGGGCATAGAGGAGGAGCTAAGTAGCATTTAGAAATACCTCTTTCAGCACTAAAAGATTTATTGTAAGAGCTACATGTTTAAGTTATAAGTGTCCTTTGAATAAAGAGAAATCCCTAAGAAGAGTCATGTTTTGAGAAGGCATTAACGTGCACGGTGTTGTGCTTGGCCATCAGTATCGCTGGAAGCAGCTCGCGGGCCCAGCTGTTACAAACGGGCTGTACTTTTTCTCCACTTGCTGCTTTTTAAAAAATTAACGATTGTCTGGGGCAGCCTGCCGCAGCCAGGCTGCTTTTACTGTGCTCCCTGTTTGCCTGGGCCCCAAGAGAGCCAGCAGCTGAGCTGTGAAAGGGACAGAATCCCACCCATTTTGAAAGCGATGCGATTGTTGCGACAGCAGGTGCCTCCTCGGCGTGTCCCCTAGGTGCCGGCGGCTGTCCGTGCCATGCCAGGCGTATGCCAGATGAGAGCACTCTTGGTGTAGAATAGTGTTTTATTATTTACTCAGCGCACCTCTGTGCAAGAACAGGCTGCAGGAAGTATTACAAATAGTTGATGTCATCAGAGCTAACGAGATTTTGACCACCACCAAACCTTGTTCAGTGGCACAAAGAAGTGCTGATACGACTTAGAAAATACTTTATTTCAAGCTGTAGTTACCCTTTAACGACCAAGCAGAGCTTCTGCAAGTTCTTTCACGTTATTCCCTCTGTTTGTAACATTTTGCTTTTCTAACCCCTATGTAGTAGACCAGAGTAGTATCAAACTCGCTGGTGTTTTGAAGTTTGATGCTAATTTATACACATATCTATAAAGCCCAGAAGTACCAGTTTAGCATCTATTCAATAGCTGATTATTTTTTTTTTATTCTGTTCAGCTCAGTGATACAAATTTACATATTGCTTTTCCATATACTACTTGTAATAATGGTATTTTAAATAAAGTGTCTTGTGGATTTTTGGTATTGTAAACATTTTGTACTGGTTAATATCAAGAAACATCTTAATTTGACTTTCTCCAACGAAAGGCAGACGCTCTGCAGCTGCCAGGATGAGTTCTTTATGTGGTTACTTGTTATAGAACTGGGATGAGACCCAGGCCAGACCCCACTTCAGGTTAGTCAGCATGAATTTTAGGGCTTTTGTCCATTGCTCCTCAGAGTTAAACTGTGTTTTAATAGAGTAAGAGCCACCACTGCCACCTGTATCTTCAATCTTTCCTTTCTCCACGTCCATCCTGTATCACACACAAAGTTTTGTTAGTGCATTACTATGGCAAGCATTTAATCTCAATATGACGTCAAGTACTACAATACTAAATCTGAACGTTCATATTATTCTATGTAAGAATACTTTGTGTTTAACAGAAATCTAGCAAGTCTCAGGTCCACACCTGAGGCACTAGTTTTACATTTCATTTAAACTAAGAGCAGTCCCTTATGTTATAACGAACATGGGACGGTTCCAGGAGGACAGCGCTGTTGGCTGGTCCAAGGGAGCGTCAGCAGTGCGGGAGAACGCAGGAGGTGTCAATTGGACATGTTATACAGCAGCACTCACCTGTAAGGCAAACAAAACCGAGTTTCGCCTTTTTCCACTTCCTCTTTAAATTGCTGCACGCAGTCCAGGAAAGCCACCATTGCATGGTCGAACTTATTGTCCCAGAAGAACCTCAGGCCTCCAGAGCAGTACAGGGGGAGTTCCTGGAAAAGAGACTCGTTTCAGGCCCCCCAAGCACTCCATCTCAGATAAGGTCAGAGCAGCTCTTCAGTCTTGTGCAAGGCTTAAATTTGTCATAGGATGCTTAGAAATGGTTTGTGGCACAGAATAAGCGTGACTTGTTTTGTGGCAAGTGCCTGCTGCTTGCAGATGTGGGTTCCTGATCACTGACCATCACCCCAGTGACACCACCTTCCTCTGGCCATGGGGTGTAGGTCCAGAGTCCTGTTGGTTTTAATGCTACTGGATGGGGAGCGAGTGGCCTGACATAAGGTACAGAGCGAGACGCTGTTATGTTGGAGAAGTCAGGGCAGCTCCCGTTCCATAAATTCCTGAAGAGATGAGTTTGTCTTCTGTGTCCCCAGCGTGACTGGGGCTCTGTGGCATTCAAGGTCAATGGCCTCCCCTTCGTGCAGGGTCTCTTACCTTGGATTTGTCCGTGAGGGACTCTAGATAGGAGTGGTTGCCGTACGGTACCAGACGGTATCTGAAAGGAGATGTGATTCACAGGCAGATGAGTCTGTCTTTATCTAGGTGACAAGCGAGCTGTGCATTGTATCGCATGTACCTTTGGAACTTGAGGCCCATTTTGTTGGCCAGGGCGTGCAGCAGCAGCACCGTCTGCCCCCAGGCAGCGTTGATCTCGTTCCATTCCACGGGAACGCTGGGGAGGCGGCCAAGTCTGAAGTTATTTATTGTGCCGAACTGCCCACTGTGCCTGCGATAAGAGGAATTATAAATAAGCGCACGGGGGCAGGAACAGCTTCTCGCACTCAAACCAAACAAGGGCCCCGTGCTAACGAGTGTGGAGCTCACCAGGCAGCGGGGGGCTTGGGGGCTCTGGTTAAAAAGTCTGTATAAATACCAACCTGTCATTCTCTTTTTATGACAGAGTTAATTTAAAAACAACCAACCAACCCACCAAACCAAACTCCCAGCCCCCCTGAGCTACCTGCTCTGTGAAGCTCTGCCCTTGACTGGCACAGTGGGCCCCGGTTCGTTAACAGCATTTGTGTCCAACCCGTTTCAGTTACACCTGGGCAGCATCACAGACCTCTCCCAGCGGACGCTGCCGGGAGCCCTCGCCAGCAGCTTTGCTGTGAGTAACTATGGCTTGGCTGCACCGCTCCTTCCAAACACAGCATTCCCTGAACGCTCCCACGCCGTGGATTCCCAGTGAACCAAGGCAATTCCCAGCATCTGTGTTACCAGATGTGAAAGGTTGCGTTGAACACATTGGTTTTCTTTAATTTATCCAGCTGCATCTGGGCATAGCGCATCTGGTTGTCCACACTTTTCAGCTCGTCATCTAGCTCCAGCTGTTGCCTCTTGAATTCGCAGTATTCTTTCTGGTACCTTTTAACAAAAGCAAGAGGAGAAATGCTACATGCAGGCTTTTACAGAAAAGCCATCGCTCACACGGTACACAGGCTTTTTTGGTCTGGCCAACTTCAGTGTTGCAAAGAACAAGCCACTTGCATTGGGGATTATTTGCAGGTTTCTCTGGGTTATAATCTCATTTATCTGTCATCTCAAATCCCTGCCATAACCTGCGGTTGTAGTTCACTCACTGAGCCTCTTCCTGCTCCAGCCGCTCCGCCTCTGCCCTCACTCTCTCGAAGTCTTCAGCCACCATCTTGCGGTTCTTCTCCACGTCCTCCAGCTCCTGAATCAGCTGCTCTTCCTCCAGTGCCAGCTCCTTCAGTTCTGTCTGCAGCTTCTCCTTGTCGTCCTCGTTCATTTGCTCCAGTATCTCCAGACACCTCCTGTGGGAGAGGGATGGGGTTACCCCTGCTGGAGCCCGGGAAGCCCCCAGTTCCGTGACAGCCCATGTGGAGCAGAAGCGAAGACCGGGGCTCTGCTCTCATGTGCACCTCGTTAACCCCCAGCTCCCCATGTCGATCCTGCACCAAGCCAGGAACGCGCAGGAGAACAGGGGAGCAAGGGTTGACCAAGGACTGTTGTTGCCCACCAGTAGCCACTGCTCTGAAGCCTTTGCCCACATGGGAACACTGCCACGTGGGCTGGCGTCAGCCATTCTGAGGGGCTCACAGACCTCAGCTGGAGCAGCTGTGTACCACGGGACTCTCAAAAACACATTTTTCATCTCATTCAGACCAGGACACCCAAGCGCTGCAGTTGGGGCCATCGCTGGCTGGTGACGAGGGCCGGGTCGGAGCCGGCTCTCCCCCCGTGTCACTCACTTGTAGTTCTGGCACTCGTTCTCGGTGATGTTCAGCTGTGTGTCCAGCTGGTCCAGCAGCGTGTCGGTGCACTCCTCGCACAGAGGGTGATCCACGTCCGTCTGCCCCGACATAATGTCAAAGAGGTCGCCGGTGACCTGCGGGAAGAGCCCCCCCTGAGTTCCCAGGGAGCCGCGGCCGCTTTCGACAAAGGGGTTTGTGCTCCTGGGACAGGGAGGGTACTCTCTGCAGGACAAGTCTTCCTTTGAAACTGAAGGTTCAGATTTTACCAATGTACTCACCCGCGGGGCTCCGGGAACCCCGTGGTTTGGTCCCGTGGAGTGTCCGGGAGCACTGGGGCCCCCCCATGCCCCCACCTGCCTCTACCGGCCCTCGCTGAACTTGCCTTCAGTCTGCGGCTGAGGTTCTCCATGGTGCCGCCATCCGAGGCCTCCCCGATCAGCGTGAAGCTGTTGGCGCTCTCCGTCGACATCATTCTTGGAGAGAAGGTGACGGGAGCTGAGTGCGGGGGGGGGCTGGGAGGGGAGCACGGGGGGCGGGCAGCCTGCGCTCCCGGGGGGCTGGGCGTCAGCCCCTGCCTAATAAGCAGCGTCCCAAATACTGTGCATTTGCATATATGCAAACGGAGGCGCCGCCTGCTGAGGAGCCGCGGGGGGTCCCGGGGGGGGGTCGGCAGAGGGGACCTGCCCGGGGCGTCGCCGGTGCCCGGCGGTCGGGGTCGCGGCGGCTGCCGTACCTGGCGGGCGGGATGAACCGCCGGGAGACGCCATCCTGCCGGTTCTCGGCGAAGGCCTCCTGGGGGGCAAGC
>KZ506140.1:335065-345348 GCA_002844005.1 Limosa lapponica baueri | reverse complement strand
TGCGGCCGCCCCTGGGCCGTTCCCCGGCGGATGGTGGCCGCGGGCCCGAGCGCGGCGGCCCTTCCTCCCCGCCCCGGGCGGGAGCCGCTCGGTGTGCGGTTCCCCGCGTTCCTCCGCGCCTCTGGAGCGGCCTCCGGAGCCCGAGCCGGGGGCTGCTCCCGGCGCGGCTGCCGGTCGCGGTTCGCGGGAACCTCCCGCTGCCGGGGGCGTCTCGCCGGGCCCGGAGCAGCGCCCGCGGAGATGAGGCGGAGCCCGCGGCGGTGGGGCGCGGTGCTGGCTTGTGCCGAGCCCAGCGTTGTGAGGGGGGCTCTGAACTGTCCCTTTTGTCCCTCTGCAGGTTGACTCCTTCAGGGAGCGGATCACGAGCGAGGTGAGTGTCCCTCTGCCGCTGCCTGGGGCAGGAGCCGCCGCTCGTCCGGGTCTGCCTGACAGACCTGGGTGGGATTTGAGCCTCTCCTGGGGGCTCAGCTGCGCTCAGAGCGTCGGCCGCCACCCGCGGTGGGGTTGGGCAGCCTCACGGCTCTCCTGGCATCTTCTCCCCTGGGCTCGGCCTGAGGGTTGGAGCGGGCAGAGCGTGTGCTCTCCTCCTTCCTGCCCGGGTGCGTTTGGTTTCCCCAGTGTTCTTTCCTGCTGGCAGGAACCTCGCGGCGTGTTTCACGTCATCCTCTGTTCTTTCTCTCTCAGGCTGAAGACCTGGTGGCAAACTTTTTCCCAAAGAAGCTGCTGGAGCTTGATGGGTTCCTCAAGGTAAGGTGTACCCTGTCCTTTGTATCCTTTTTCATTTTCAAGCTCCATGTTGAAAGCAACGCGGCAGGTTGTGGCCTGTGTATTTTCTTGTGGATTTCACCTTGTTACCAAGGCCTGAAGCTGCATTGGAGTGCTGTTAGCTCTAGAGGGGGTGCTTGCTTTTTCAGTTTTCTTTGTGTGATCGCCACATTTATCTTTCTTAGGCATTCGGCAACTTGGGGCTGTCCTTGGCGATGCTGTGGTCTCGCAGGGCCTCCAGCATTGTAGGCCGTCGATAGCTTTGATCCCAGCCTGGAGCTGGCATGCTGCTCTTGGGTGGAGGGAGGTCTCGTCACAGGCCTATTGTTAGGCTTTTTTTTTGGTCTTTCATCCTTATTTTGTGCTTGGATAAGAGGGAGGTCTGAATGTTTTGTCTGCTCATTGTGCTTGGTGTGACAGAACTTGTTAGTTCATAATTAAGTAACAAACCTGCTTTATTTTCCAGGAACCTATCCTGAATATTCACGATCTCACTCAGATCCATTCGGACATGAACCTCCCAGTGCCTGACCCAATTCTGCTCACGAACAGCCACGATGGACTGGACGGGGTAAGGTTACTCTCTTGGCTGCGGTCCCTGCTTTGGTTAATTAAAACTGCATGGCTTGCTCTACGCTGGAGTAGGATATTCTTATTTAATAACAGGCTGTGGCTCTCTCAAAGCCTTTAGGAATTTGTCTCTCGAGCCTGGGAAGTCCACTGGAGGTAGCGCTGTGCTCTGCAGGCCTCCTCTGTAAAGAAGGATGCTTAGAAACCAGGAGCATAGCAGAGGCTCTAAACTTTTTTTTATTTCCTTTGCAACACTGTTATAGCTCTTGACTAGTTTGTGAGTAAAACATTTTGTATATTTTAGCCAAATATGAAAAAGAGGAAGCTGGAAGACCGCGAAGAGACCTTTCAGGGTAAGAGTCCCCCAGTCTCTTGTGTTGCTGCCTGCCCCTCTGAACCGGTGCCGTGCCTTAGGGGTGTGAAATCACACGAGCCCCACTTGCCCTGTCCTGACAGCAGCTGCTGCTTGTGCAGGCCTGTCCCTGTGACCTCTCAGAGCCTGACCCGCAGACGTTCTGTTGGGGAGGAGTCAGGTTCCAGCTCTTAGAAGCATAATTAGGATTTCTCTGATAGACATAAGTAGTACTTGCTGGAGCTTGGCCTGCTGACAGAGGCAGCTGATCTCCCTGTGCTGAAAGCTCTCCTTGACTGGAGGAAGATGCCAGGCTTTGGATTAAGCTGCGGCGGAAACATCTCATACACGTGCATCAGGAAAATCCTTTGTGCCTAGCCTCAGCAGCCTGGAGCTCTTCAGCTCTTGTTTCCGCTCTGTGTTTTCTCTTTTCCCTCCTTTGTGGGAATCGCTGTTATCCCACGTCCAATTTGCCCTTCCCCGCAGGTTAGCTGTAGCCTGGCTTGGTGGCCACCACTGGCCTTTGCGGGAGATAAGACGCTCAGGTGGACCTTCGGGCTGATCCCCTGGTGTAGACGTTCCTATGAGTTGCTGATGTGGTGTTTTTCTCCTCTGCCACCAGGTACCAAAGTGTTTGTGATGCCCAATGGGATGCTGAAGAGCAACCAGCAGCTGGTGGACATCATTGAGAAAGTGAAACCCGAAATCAGGCTGCTCATTGAGAAGTGTAACACGGTGGGTATGAGCTCTGGAGCCAGCAGAGAGTCGGGTGATTTTGCTCCTGGAGAAGCAAAGTTGCTCTGGGTGGAAGGAGCGGGTCCCTCTATGCTCGGTAGATGAGGAAGGACAGGATTCGTAGTACAGTGTCTAGAAGCGGCTGGGAGGTAGATGCAGGGAAATGATGCTCTTCTGAGCCCTTGGGCAGCTCTGGAGTTCCCCTCCTGAAGGAGGACGCTGTCTGTTATGCAGGCTCCTTCCTTGAGGCTCTTCACCCTCCTTTGCACAGCCACAGAGACCTGCTGAGAGCTTCCCCTGGGGAGCTAGGCTTGTGGTGGCCCAGCCATGTGGGAAATGATCTCCTCGGGGGCGTTGCGTGAGCATGAAGGACCTGCAGGAGTTTATCATGAACTGCATGGCAAAGACAGCATCCTGGGGGCTTTTGGTAAAACATTAGAGAGCAGTCTCTGTGGAGATGTTGGCAATGATCAGTGCTCTGATCTTTCAACTGCAGGTGAAAATGTGGGTGCAGCTTCTCATCCCCAGGATAGAAGATGGAAACAACTTTGGTGTTTCTATTCAGGTAAGGCAGCGCTGGCTCTGTCCCCTCCTGCAGAGACAGCTCTGCTCCAGGGACATGGATCTCAGCTTCCTCTGAATCTTTCATTTGATGGTATCCAGCAGCTGCAGTCGTGGGGTTGGTTTAGGTTTTGGTGCTGCTGAGACGTGTTGCTGTCGGAGCCCTGAGGATGGCTGCAGTTGTGTGAAGCTGATGGCTTCCTTCTCTTCCCTGCAGGAGGAAACAGTTGCTGAGCTTCGAACTGTGGAGAGTGAGGCAGCGTCCTACCTGGACCAGATTTCTAGGTAGGCATGCAAGAACAGACCTCTTCTTCGGGATCCACTTGGGGAAGGTCCCCCAGCTTTTCTAGGGCAGCTGGAAAAAAGTCTTGGTTCAATTTATCTGACCTTTAGTCTCTCTCTTTTCCTACCAGATATTATATCACAAGAGCAAAGTTGGTTTCCAAAATAGCCAAGTACCCTCATGTGGTAAGTAAACGGGGGAGTGGAGATTCACATGTTACATGCTGCTGCTTTTGGGGACTCTTTGGGCTACTTGATCACTGTCCTTTTTGAGCTGAGGGTCCTGGAGGGAAAGGTCGGGGATCGTACAAGGATGCAGAATGTCTGTGTTAGAGGAGGGCGAGCTGAAGGGGGGGTTCCTTTGTAAAGGGCAGGACCTTCTCTTGGTGTGGGGGAGGCACAGCTGAGCTCAGGCCACTCAGCATCTGCTCTCTGCAGGAGGACTATCGCCGCACAGTGACAGAGATCGATGAGAAGGAGTACATTAGTCTGCGCCTGATCATTTCAGAGCTGAGGAATCAATATGTAAGTGAAAAACGGAGCTTGTGCTGGCTCCCCGCACAGCAGTGGAGAGAGCCCTTTCAACTCTGCTGCTGCTGCTCTCCCCGTTCCCTCTGAGCACTCCTCGTCCTGGGAGGAAGCCGGTCTCCCCGCTCCACTTTGGCTCTAACCAGAGGAGCCGGCTGGTGCCTCCTCACCATCTCCCAGAGGTGCAGGTGTCTCCAGCTGAGTGGTCACAGGAGTCTGGTACAAAATACTCCTTCCACAAAACACTCCTTCCACCTCTCTGGTAACCTGTGACCCTAAACTCTTCATGCAGTGCAAGTCATTCCTGAGATCTGTAAAGAAATCTCTTTTTGGCCTTACATGCAGTGGCTTCTGTAAAGCCTGGCTGAAGGAAGCCCTTGGTGTCACTAGTGTGTGGTACCGAGGCAAGCCGTGCTGCTGTGTCACCAGTGCTCCTGGTGAAAGCTGGACACCAGGTGACTTTGTCCTTCCTGTCTGAGTCCCATTCTCCCTTTTTGCAGGTCACTTTGCATGACATGATCCTTAAAAACATTGAGAAGATCAAGAGGCCTCGGAGCAGCAATGCTGAGACCCTCTATTAAGTGTCAACGTTTGAACTTGAGAACTGTTCAGTCAACTAAAGACCGTCATTGCCTTGGTTTGTTACGTGACTATCGAGATGGGAAACTGGCTGGAAATAGTATTGCATTCTTAGTTAAACTCTTAAGAAATTATCGCCTAGTTTTGTGATTGGTTTTGTTCAGGTCTCAGGAGCTCTCCCTCCCTCTAGTAACTGGTAACGAGAAGGTCGCACTGCTGTGGGGTGCCCTAGAGGCTACTGCAGAGTGAGAGCACCAGCCAGGCAGGAACATTCCTGACGCCTTTCTTCCTACCTGAGTGGGAAGGACACTAGAGACCAAGCCCTCATCCTGTCCCACCTTGGCTGGAGGCTTCCCGGGGGTCTCTGGGGCAGGCGTCAGCAGGAGAGCGAGTGCGGGCAGTGGGGAAGGGGTGGAGAACCTGGTGCTCCTCCCTGCTGTCCCTGCAAGGACGAGGGGACCTGCCCCTTCTGGGCTGGTGGCAGCTCTGGTGCTGCTGAGCGGTCTGCACTCCTTTCCTGGCTCTTCTGCCTCAGCAGGGCCTGCCCTGGTGCTCTCTGTGTCGGTGCAGAGCGTGAGGTGCTGCTGGGAACGGGGGCTGGTGGCCATCCTGGCTGCTCCTGGGCTCAGGTGGCTTCTGCTCCTGTTGGCGATTTGACTAGAGCCACTTTCTTGGCTAAAACCAATGTTACTTCACATATGTCCTAGTACCCCTTCAGCATGAGATGCTTCTGCCCTGGCCGAGAGAAGGGGGTGGCCAGAGGTTCCCCCCTGAAGCCCCGGTGCATGGCCAGCCCGAGCCCTGCTGTCCCCAGGCAGAGTGGCCACGGTGCTCGGGGCGAGGGTGGCCGGTACCACGGCAGACCTGGTAGCCTTTCCCCTGCAAAGGGCACACTGCTGTGCCTGGTGACTCCTCTAAGCCGCCGGAACGTTTCATGGTCATTACAAACCCCTTTGGGAATGACAGGTTGTGTTGCGTCAGTTTTTGTGTGTGGCAAGTGGGCCCATAACGCTGCAGGCTCCAAAATTTCTTATTTATAGTATTTCTACTTAAGTCCCCTGTTCAGGGAACGTTAAATCATTTGTTTCAGGAACCTCGCTGTTTCCCGGGTCTTGCTGTTACGCCCATATATTCTTATTGTGCAGTAGCCTTAATAGTTGTGTTAACCTCATTGTAACAACAGTGACAAATGGAATGAACTCTCTCCCCTCCTTTATTTTTTACTTTGTTTTTGTTTCTTCTGCTTCCACCTCTAAGAGCCATGTTGTCTCTTGCTGGTTTCCCAGGGATCTGCCCGCAGTGTGGAGGGCCACGGCCCTTGCTATAGACTCTTCTGTTGTTGTTTGTAGTGAGTCAACTCTTAGTCTTCCCGCTAATAAATATTCAGTAACAAACCAACCGCGTTCTAGCTGCTGTCTGGAAGCAGCACTTCCCCTCGTGTTTCTTTGTATGGATTCCTTTTAATTTGTTCGGCTCTCTTTGCCAGATGAAAGTATGTAAACTTTTACCGTGTCAAGGAATTAAAATAAGGTACTTGGACTTCTTTTAAGGTAGCCCCTTGTGTGTCATGCTGAGCCCTGAGGCTGCACAGCGTTAATGTCTGTTCTGGTCCTGCCTTTCTCGCATCCGTGTGCTCCTTCCCTGCACGTTCCTGTCTCTGCTGTGAACCGGCTGCTGCTGTGTAGGTGTTCCGGTGCCTCTCCCATGCCCTGCCTCGGGCCACGCTCCTGGCTTTGGTGTCACCCGTCCCAGCTCAGCCCCGTGCCCAGGACTCTGGCCCTGGGTAAGAGCAGACCCTGGGGATGTGCGTGGGGTGTCTCCGCGGCGGCCCCTGCACCTCCGTCCCCCTCTGTCCCCGGCCGCAGCGTCCTCTGCTCTCCCCGGGCATCCTCCTCCTCCTCCCGCCTGCGCTTCCTCCGGTCCCTGCTGCACCCCAGCCCGGGGACCGAGACCCAGACCTCTCCGGTGTCACCCTTGTCCCCCGGTGCCGCTAGGGGGGGTCCGGGAGCCGCCGCCGCCAACGGGGCTCGGCCCGGCTCCTCCGGCCGCCCCGGAGCGGGGACCGCTGCTTGCGGAGAGACTCTGCCTCCCGCAGCGCCCCCGTGCTCTTCGCAGCCCCCCCCGTGCTCCCCGCCTCCCGCAGCCCCGTTGCGGGGAACGTCCCGCCGGTGCCGCTGCGGGAAGGTGGGGGCCGAGGCGGCTGGAGCCAGAGCTGGAGGGAAGGAGCCGGTGGCAGGAGGCGATGGGGCAGCACAAGGGGCTCCGTGGGCAGAAGCAGCCCATCTCCCGGGGGGACGGAGCACCCCGGGCGGTGGTGGCAGCAGTGGTGGCAGCAGCGTGGCTGTCCCGCGGGAGCAGGGGAGGGTTTGTTGTCGCCCCTGGGTCTCGGTGCAGCGGTTTCTGCTCTGCCCTCCAGAAGTGGCATCGCACCGGTCACAGGCTCTGGGGACATCCCAGCTTGCATGCGGTGACCGATAAAACTCCGAGAGGAGGATGAAGGCGGCTGGGTGCAGGTGCAAACGCTGCCAGAAACGCAGCCAGCGCGGGTTTCCCATCTTCTGTTTGACACAAACTGACCCTGTGAGATGGGAGAGTGGGAGTCAGGAGTTTCCGAAGCCTGAGGTCTGCCCTGGGGAATGTTTAAGACTTTCCGGTGTCGGGAGAGCTGGCAGGGGGTGTCTGTACCGTGCTCTTTACCCAGCCGTCTGGCAGTCACTGACTCCGAGTTTCCGTGAGCCAAAAGCTGTCTGTCTCTGGTTTTGGGTTCTATAAATTTCAGAGACTATTTTTTGCCACCTCTACCTCTCTGTGCGAGTGAAAACCAGCAAGCTCCTCTCTTCCTTGCTTTGTTTGGGAGACGTGGGCAATTTAGCAAATGTAAGATGTCCTGATGGGCAGTACCTAAAAGTGAGCGTGTAGCCAAAATAAACACGGGCAGATGTGAATTTTCCGTGTGAGGTGTGGGACGGAGCGATGGGCTAGTGGGGCTGGGGAGCCGAGCTGGGGGAAGGGGTTTGTGCACCACACAGGCCATAAACAAGTTATGCTGCTGTTAGTGAGACATGTAATTTTTTTAAATTCTAGGTTAGCTTTAAGCTGCTCCGGGCTTCTTTTGGAGAAGGTACACGAGCAATGCAGTGGTACGTGTGGCCCTGAATGATACCTGATCGCTTTCCATCAGTAAGGTATTGACACAGGCCTCCTGGCTCTGTGGGCTCAGTTAATTCCTCTGCTTCCTGACATTCCTGCTGCAAGATGGAGACGGATTTAGGGCTGTTCTGTTTATTCTGAAACAGAGCTCCCAGAAAGCACAGGCTGATTCCTGTGTTGCTTGTAACAGGCTTTAAAAGTCCCCAGCTTGAAAAGTACAGCAGAAATGGATGGTATTAAATAAGGTGGTACTGGACGTGGCATCCATGGACAGACCCTGCCGTGGGGCAGAGGCAGCGTGGGAAGTTCCGTTCGTGTCCTCTGTATCCGCAGAGCTGGGGCGTGCACTGTGGGATTGTTTCTCCTGAGGGTGTCATTACGTGTTAGGGCTTCTCTGCTCCCAAACGCCCCACACGCACAGAACTGAGAGTGTGCCCACACTTTATTTTCAGATGTCTCCCAGGGAAGCTGCAGGGTGAGTTGTGATTTGTGGGGCAGTAAGGCCTGTGGGGTTTGTCCAGTTCTCCCAAACAACTGCTGTGCTGCTTAGAAACTGACCAGCTGTAATTGCAGCCTTGACCTTTAGGGACTCAGGATGCAAAACCAAGAGGCGAAGTCAAAACTGAGGGATCTGCTCTCTTTGTTCTTCTTTAAGGAAAGGTCACCGTGAGGGTTGTGCACAGCCATCCCGGCTCAGGCGCCTGGTGCAGCTGAAGTTTTGTTGGATTCTTGGGGGGCAGGTCCCAGGTCTCCTCTGAACCTCAGCTGGGGCAACAGCGGTTTCTCTCTGAGGGAAACGGGTCCCGTGTTCTAGGCTTACCCCAAAAGGGAATTTTTCTTTCAAGCCTAACTCCCAATAATCCTCGAAGCCTTGTTGACTTCACAGACTGAAATACTGACTTAGAAGTTGGGGCTCCTTTGCTTAATTTGGGGCTACTCAGAGGCATCTGATTGTGCCCCTGGGGGGATGTCGGTGAGAGCTGGGCACCTCTCTGACCCGTGGCTCTTGTCCTGTGTAGCCCAGGCTCTCTTCTCATCTGTCCTCCCTCCCCTGGCTTGTGTCTGTGCTATGAGTGAGCCCCTCTTTTGGCACAGTGGCCACCTGAACTGGCTGCTGTGGCCCCACAGGCTTTGCTGTCAGCAATGACGTGTGCTGGCACAGGGGGGGATGCGGGTGTCCCTGGCCTGCGCAGCGACAGCCTGGGCTAAAGACGGCAGAGGCTGCCAGTGGTGGTGAGGATAATGGAGTGTGTCCTATGGCAACGTGGCCTCCTGCCTGCGGCGTGGTGTCTGGTGTGGCCGGAGACCACAGAGTGGCCGAGCCCAGGGCAAGATCCGCTGCGGAGGAAGAGCCGAGGCAGTGCTGAGGCTGGGGGGGTGTCTCCCACCAGGAAACTCTGACGGGAGGAGGAAGAAAAGGCCAGGGTGAGGTGAGGTGAGGCTGGCAGCAGGAGTGGAAATGTTGGGTTGACTCTCCAGCCCTGGTTCTCTTGGATGCCTCGTGCTTCTCGGCACCGGCGGAGGGGCCGGCAGGGACTGCAGCTCACACCGTGTCCCGTCTACCCCCAGCGTCTGCCGTGTGGCAGATGGAGCCCCGCATCCTCTCATCCAGCCACCTCCCTCTGCCCAGGCCTCTCAACAGCACTGTGGGACCAGCAGGGACACCTTCGGTGGGTGGCAGAGGGCAGTTGTCACAACCTCTGGTAGGAATCCTGGCAGTGGCTGCTCAGCCCGGCAGCGTGGGGACAGCGGGCACCGCCATGGCTGCTGCAGGTGGGGGTGGTTTTGTCCTTGGGGGAACTTCTCACAAGCTGCACCTCAGTTTATCTGTGAGGCAGAGGCAGAGACAAAAGCTGTGTGATCCTGTTTGGGGGGAACGCTGGGGGGGGGGGGGGTTAATTAGCTGATAGCTTCTCAGAGGGGCAAACCAAGAGCTGGTTGTTCATGGCACGTTGGGGCCTGAATCTCACCCTGAACTACATCTTTCCACGCCTGCCAAAGCTTCTCTGCTGCTACACAGAAGGATGTGTTTTCAGAAAGGCTTCCGTGTGGAAGATTTAAAAAAAAAAATGAAATAAAAAGTAACTCCAAGCTTGGAATCGTGCTGCCAGGGAGAATGTTTACAAGGAAACAGCCTGATAAACAAGGATATTCGGTGAGTTGCAAAGAGGTGAAATTCTACAGTGTGGCAACAATTCCCAGTTTGTCAGAGCTTCACGCTGGTCGCAGCCACCTCAGGCTGACTACAGGATCTTCGTTTTTACAGGCAGCCTCAGGAAGCCAGGTTGGACTGAAAAAGTAACAGAATTGTGTGAAACTTGTCTGAGTCACTGACCCTGCATCTCCACCAGTTCCTCCAGGGCACTGCTTGAGGAGGAGACGGAGAAGGCTGCAGCTGGGAGAGGAGATCTGCCCTTTCTGGTCACCACCAATTTCAGCTCTCCTCCCCTTGCCTCTCCCAGTCTTTTGTACTTTCCGAGCTAATCCATCCAGCGCAGCATGAACTGACAGCAGCAGCAGCTGGAAACCCTGCTCCGAAAGCTGCTGTGAATGCCCCAGGACCAGCAGCACCATGCACATGAAAACCCTGCTCTTCCTCCTCGTTCTGGCATTAGCCACGATATTTGCCCTGGTCTGTGTGCTGCTGACCAGAGGAAGAGCCCCCAGCGCCTGCCAGCACCAGCCCCTGGGGCAGGAGGACACCGATGATGGCCAGAGCCTGGTCTTTGCCGACCTGAGCCCCGAGGAGATGGCGCAAGTG